>JANEYF010003114.1:0-378224 GCA_029963845.1 Rhamnusium bicolor
TATTAGAGATTAACTTACGAAAAAAATATAAAATTTTTGCAATAAAGGTGAGTTTGCATATTGTGAATTGTTTGCTCCAGTGTGTAATTTTGTGGATTTTGGGAGTGGTGGTATTATGTTCCTTATGAAAAGTATATTCAGAAAAATTATACCCTCTTATTTGAGCAGTGAGAATCAAAAATAGCATTAATAATAAAGGTATAATAAAAATCAAAATGTTCTGTTAATTGAAAGAGCAATTGTTTTATGTTTGCTAAATGAAAGCTAGAAAGCCAGCCTCTTCATAAACACGTGCTATTCTTGTACTCTTACTTGACCTCTGAACTCACGCTTTTCAAACTTTAACCATATCAAGACCAACTAGTTTCTAATCTGTACATCTTGCATTCTATCCACTACGTTTGATTTATTTTCTCAAGGGAACTTGTGTTTTACTTAAGGTAAAATGGTCAAATTAGGGAGGTTAATCTATACCGTTTTGTAAAAAGGAATTGCTGTGAGAAGGAGACTATAATTTCACTTCAAAATGATTAAAGCTTATTCTTTCGTTGTATGCAACATTATGGTGTATATAATTTTAATGGTCTATCTCCTCTTGTTTGACTTAAATATTTTGCATTTTTATATAGCGATTTTTTTCTTTTAATAAATGTATTTAGTCGTAGATATAATTATTTCTTAGCACTAAGTGTTCATCAAATTTCCCGTCGGCTTAAGTTGGTTGTCAGACTATTACCAACTTTATTTAAAATTTGCCATTAATCTGACCTACAATAGTCTGGTTTAGGTAGTAAAACTAACCAACTTTATATATTATTATGTTTGTCGTACCTATCTACGTATATAAAATAAATGAGGTGTGTTTATAGTTGCGTACGTATTATATACAAAATACTTATGTCGAATAAAATTTTAATAAATCTGGTGGGGTAAAAATTGAAATGAAAGAAATTTTATTAATAAATATATATGAAGTAGGTCGAAAAATATAGTGAACCCATTAGAATTATGTTAATTTTAAGAGTTAAAGTACTATTTTTAATTTTCTACTTATAAAAAATATTTTCCTTTTCTAAAGAAAAAGCAATTGAAATATTGTATAAATAATTTTACGAATAAATAAAAACTTTTTGCTTACTTTATTTGAAAAAAGGGGCAAATTTTGTGTATTTAAAATAATTGGAAAGACATAATCCACATGGACGCCTATTCTCTCCTTCTCTGAACTTGAAAATATGTCGAGGTCGGGAACTATTACCTAGCTGACTATTTATTGTGATAGTTCCAAACAAATATACAAATTCCGATTTACCATTATAAGTGCAATTATTTTTACTAACAGCGACGTCAAGATTAAATAATTTTATCTATATCAACTATTAGTAGGCGCAGGTGCAGAAATGTGCACTAACACTAACGTTCAATTCAAACAATCACGTTAATATCGACCTTTCGTTGCAGTTGGTGTATAAATCTTTACTAAACATTTACCAATACCTTGCATTACCGACATTAATTTTGAGGTTATGTAAAGCTGAGGCTCAAAAGTCTCACACGTCTTGCCGATGTTGCCAAGGAACCTCATAGTTAATAGTATCTATTACGTTAGTCATCAACGTCTAACCAACGTTGGAAGGTTACCCAAAAATTACCTAAACCTACTTAGTCAGTTACTAACGTCTAATCAACATTAGATAATGATCTAAAAACACACCCAACTTATTATGTAGATTTCTTGACGTCTAACCAACGTTGGTAAATGTGCTAGATGCAAATAGTAGGTTTGCAAGGTTCAAGCGACGTTGTTCCGACGTTGTATCATAACTATACAATTTAAGGTGCTACTTGATTATTATTGGTAATACTTCTGATGTTGAGGTTAGTAAAACAGTAGTCGTAATCGGTGAAATATTACTTGGGATGTTACCATTTTTTAATACAGGTTACAGATTATATGATCCGCGATATCTTCATGCGAGAAACAGCTCTACATATTTTAAGCGGACAGAATATTCGAATAGACGGAATATTTAGAAAATATCCAGTTCTCCAGGAGGAAAATATTCCTATCGCTCGACTAAGTACATATTAGGGTATTTACAAAAAAGTCTTCCAGAATAACTGCGAACTATTTCGGTGCTCTTCTAAAGTTATTAATACAAGTTAAAAATATTATCAAAGCATTCACAGCGATTATTTGGAAATGATCATTATTGGCAACAATATTACGCAATTTTCGATCAGTGTGTTATGGATGACCTCTTTTCCTGAGTGTATATTCTCAATGAAACGAGAAACTTTATTACCTGTTATTAAAACTTTTATATTGGATGCAACTTATTTACCCTACAATTAATTTTAATGATCTGAGTGTTACAACCGTCAATTTATATTCTAGAGAAGAATGTAATCTGTGCCATACAGTATGTTACAAAGTATGGAATAAAATCATTTTCGGCGTTGTACAAGATTTTTGAAAAAGACGTTAGGCAAATCGATTTTTAATTTGAATTGTCCACGTTTTGGCATAAAATATTTAAATATGATATTATCACAATTGAGTAGTCATAGAGAATTTTCTTAAATAGAGCCATGTATTTTTTTATACAAGGTGTCTTGGATTTAAAGTAACTTAGAGTAATGGGATATAGAGTATACTTAACTGAGTTCAAAACATCCCCAAACTTACCCTTGAAAGTTAACCGTTTTTGAGATACAGGGCATTTTATAATTTTTTATCAAAATTGTAGTCAGCCATATTTCTGAAATGGCTTTAAATTTTGAATAAAATTTGGTATAAATATTTCACTTTTAGTCCAATCAAAATCGTAATACAATGTGGACAAATTCCAGGACCGGACTCAATTTTTATAATGTTTCAATCAACTACCTAACGTCACTATATTATTAATTTTATTTAAATACTCTACACTAATTAAACATCCTCATTTTTTTTTTTGACAAGAAATGAAAAATTCATTATTCGTGCAGTGCTGGACTCGCTTAAAATTCCATGATTAAGTATATTTAATTTAAATTTGTAATTCACATTATTTACATCATTTATGAAGTATATTAATAAAAAATATTCCATGTTCATTACAAAATTGGAATAGTTTTTAAAATATCGTATGATTTGGTATACGACGGCGGTTTAGAAAACGTTTCACTGTTTTTGCAGCTCTCCCATTTCCCTTGCAAAAACCATACACAGAAATATTATCTTAACCACATAATAGGACCGTGAGGAATCATAGAACTTTATTTAAAGTTCCTTAGGAGTTTTGTCAGATTTATTACAAGGTACAATTCTAGGAGAATGTGGTTTCAGCATAATGGTTCTGGACCCCATTTTTCTGTAGCGATTAGAGGTCACCTGATTCAGCAATATCCCAACAGATTGATCGATCGAAGAGTTCTGGTTAACTGGCCACCGAGGTCTCCTGATCTTACACCTGTGGACTATTTTTTTATAGGGTCATATCAAGTCAGAGATGTACAACAAAAAATTCGATACATGGGAACATTTACTAGAAAATAATATTAATGTAGGTATGTGATAATATTAGAAAAACCCGGAAATGATAGATCAGTTAAAAACCTTTTAAGATGTGGTTAAAAATGTATTGACGCTGGATGTGATTATTTTGGAAATCTATTGTAATTTTAATTAATTGCATCGTTCTGTTAATTAATTTGTTTTTTTTTAATTTGTAAGTGTTGTAAGTTGTGGATTAATATGTTCCATTTTGACTTTATTTTGATGAAACTAAATTGCCAACCTTCATCTTTAATATTTTAATATTATTTTCAATAGATGTTTAATAACTAATTTTGATTGTGCTTGTTTTTTTTTCATGAAAGAAATATAGAATGTACTATATTTTGAATGGGAATTTTAATCTTAAAATGCTTAGAAGCGCTAAATCTCAAAAATGCAAATAACAAACCCTTCTTATTAATATTAACTTTTTAGTATCTCATTAATGAATTCCAAAAATAATTTATATAATGTGAATAACAAATTTAAATAAAACGTACTCAGTCATGGAACTTTAAGCGAGTCCAGCCCTGCAAGAGTCATTAACTTTTCAATAAATGTGTAGTACTTGTCCAGAAAATAAAGATCCTTAATTAGTGTAGATTATTTAAGGAAAAATAGTAAAAGAATGAGGTTAGTTAGTTGATTGCCTAATTTATAAAATTTAATATTTGGGAATCAATATTTTTGACAATTTATTGGAGGACAACCTTAAACGTGCCAACAAATATTTCGACATTTGTAGTATTTTATTTGCACCGATGATCAGTTCACTTGATCACATTTGATCTGATTAGAAGTGACCTGCACGAGTCACAAATAAAACGTGCAGCAGCCTCGGATGTCAGGTGCGCATGCGTATGTGAGGGGCACACGTTTATTTTATATGTTTAGTAACATCGGATTTACGTAGGTTCTTATAAAGAAATCTGAAAAAAATGGGAACAGATGATCCAGAAACCAACTTGACATTTTTCTTTTTCCTTTCCTAAGACCTTCATTATTTTTATGTTATGAAATATAGTAATTGCAAAACCGATATTTTTTTATGAAAAATATGCAAATTTATTGTTGTGACATGCAAAACCTGATTATAAGGTCAACCGTTTGCAGCTTTTCTTACCCCGCTACATTACTGATCTAAAAATTATTTCTTCAATAAAAAACAGAAAAACTTATTTCCTATTTTTATTACTAGAGGACTTCCAGCCAAGTATATGAACAATTTGTCAAACAACAATGTGTGTTGTAAGGACAAATTGTTCATATACTTGGCTGGAAGTCCTCTAGTAATAAAAATAGGAAATAAGTTTTTCTGTTTTTTATTGAAGAAATAATTTCTACCTTAACAGCCAACAACTTGTGTAAAATATCATCTATTACTGATCTAAAGTTCACATGTGATTCTTTCATCCGAGGTGGAGCAGCATCGGCAAAAGGAGTACTGACTTGTTCACTTTTGATTTCAGATCAGTTGTTAATAAAACACGTAAATACCTGATCTAGATCGGAAGTGACCACAGTGCAAATAAAATATTACTATTATTTTATACACTATTGACTTTTTAAACGTAATATTTACCAAAAAATTATACACATGGTGATGTTTTCGGTACTGGTAGAAACGTTATATTTTGATTAGACTAAAAAATATATCTGTACCAAATTTGTTTCAAATATTTAAAACCGTTCCAAAAATATGGCCCACTACAGTTTTAGTCAAAAACCATAAAACCATATCAAAAGGTTAACTTTCAAAGGTAAGTTTGGGGGTGTTTGAACTCATCTAAGTGTGCTCTATCTCCAGTTACTCTATGCCACTTTATACCTGGAACACACTGTATAGATAGGTAGATAATGAATCAAACAATTTATTTCATGAAGGATTTTAAAATAATTTTAGTGCAACTTAACTAACTATCTACGTAAAAGTGTAATTACAACTATTTATAATCTGTATATCATTATTCTAATATAAATACAGATATTACTATGCTAGATAATGTCTTTCTCTTGCAAGTCCTTAGAGTGCATTTATTTATATACTGAAATATCGGGTAATTAATTAAATTTTTTTATTAGAATCAACGAAAATGACTTAGCCAGCAGCTCTGTTTGGCATTTAAACATAGGTACTGATTATTTTACATTAATTAACGCAAAAATACTCAAATTAATTTAGGTAACTTCGAATGTAAAATAAAACGTTGTGTTTTATTAAATTAGATAAAAAGAGTGCTGAAATAATGTAATTTTATATTTCCTATTTTTAAACAGAGCTCTTCTTAACATTTTCATTAGCCTTCATATTAAAATTATTTTAAATCAAACGATTTACATCTCAACATAATTGGCTATGTTCCAAGACGATATATTTTTTCCGCATTTTAATTACTGAACTTTTTATGCAATAGTGTATTATATAAATATTGCCACCAGTGGCGGCTGCTCCTAAGGGGCACAGGAGCACGTGCCCCCCAAAGCAAATTCAGCTTAGCTAGTTAATTAGTCAATTTCTAATTTCTATTTATTTTTATCCATTTTAACATTTTTATCAACATAATAAACCCCAAAACTAATTTCCGACGCTATCGCTGCGTTACAACTTGAGTTTGCCAATATCTACTTCCCCAAAGGGCACAAGATGAGTTGTGTACGGAGATCGCGTCATGTTTCTGCATCAGGCTAGATTTTGTTTACGGCATTGCTATGGCAACGACCCCCCCTTATGCTCTAATGCGGGCACAGTTCACTTGTGTACACCCACAGACCACATAGACTTGTTGCAAGGAACCAAGGCATGAAGCCACCGCGGAGCCTGGCCGGTGCCTAGCAGTCGCATGATGGCGATCAGTATGATTTATGCAATCGAGCTGTAAAGATCTATTGTTAATGAGATATTTGTATGTAATAAAGGGTAAATGTGTTGTTGAAGTGTGTCCTAACCGAAGTGACACCGGTACCAGTGTAAATGAAAATTTTTCCTTTTTTCAGTAAGTAGTAATTACGAGTTATTTGTTATTAATTTAAATTTTAAGCAATCTGCCTACGCCATGTGTACCTGCGCTCCAGCATGTTTGCAGGACTGGAGTAGTAAATTGTGTCAAATTATTTAGTTTACAACTCGGTGGTTTACAAACATAAAACTAAGTCGACATTTGTATAAAATGGTATTTTAATGCCATTTTTTTTTACCTATACGAATTTTATTATATTTATTTTTATGCATGTTATTATAATACATTTGATTTAAAAAAATACCTTGAATATTTTCATACGGATTTTATTATATTTATTTTACTACATAATAAAAATTAAAATACTTAATATTTTATTAGGAAGAATATTTAATCTTATGTGTAAAGTAACTTATTTTAAATAGTCTCTCTTTTTTTCTGTAATATCAGACAGCATGGGGGATGGAATAATAATCCCACTAGCCGCCAATTTAAATCTGCATATAAAAAATTGTTGATTCATATGCAAATTAAAGAAACATTCTCTGGAAATTGCATTCCTTTGGAAAATATTTCTATTTCAAATTGTAGTTCTGCAATAGACAAAATAAATTTAACTTGCAATAAATTTAGAGCCCATGATATATCTGAAACTGAATATAATTTTAATTTTTCTTTGGAGTTGTCGGAGTACAACGAATATATTATGGTGTATAGTGGCTTTGTGGTAAAATCAATTTTAAAATCGTTAAAATGTGAAGAATGTATAAACGCTTTATTTTCAATAAACAGGGAAAATTTCCATGAACTAATATTTGTAAAAGACCGCGGTGGTCTTATTTATCCGTCATCTGATGTCATACAAATATGTAAGGAAACAGAAAAACATTTAAGACATTTTAAAAGTGAAAAAAATATTCAAATAGATTTGAAGCTAAAAATTAAAATTATGTGTAGTGTTTTAAAAAAAGTTTCAAAATTCAAATATTTTTAATGATTTAGAAATTCACCAATTGGATAATTTCCCGAGTAATTTCCCTAATAATACCAATCATATTATTGAAATTATAAGGGCAATTTCAGAAACTTATATTAAAATTAGAGGTCATCATTTTACAAAAATGTTTCATAACTGTTTATGTACTAGATCTTAAAGTGGGAGGACACCTTTGCAAATTTTTGCTTATTTTTTAAGCAGCACACGATTTTGAGAACAAAGAATATTGTGAATGGTTCTCTGGTAAGTTAATTTTAATATACAATTTCAAAATGTCAAATGTGTGCCCCCCTATAAAATTAACCACGAGCCGCCACTGATTGCCACCATAATTAACAAATTTAAACTTTTTTCAGGAACGGAGACCAAATATACTTGTTGACATGCTGAATCCATTTTTTTGATGATCACTTTCAGATTTTATGTTCTGGCAGCAAGTAATATTTTAGTAAACGAACTTTTTATAAAAAAATGCGCAATCCTTTTAAATTAGGATTTGCTCTATACTTGTAATATAACATATAAAATTATAAAAAACTGAAAGTAGATGAGATGACGGAAAAATATGTTTTCACTTATGCATCGTATCATCAACAACAGTCTTTAATTATAGCTGGATCCCTTTTAACCCGATAGCACTGTTCAATTCTTATTATTTTTGACGAAATTGTCTTTCTTGTTCGTCACTTACCGGTTACCGTTTGTTTAGATCGAGTGAAGTTTAAATCTGCACAGACATTCTACATACTCTTGCCTTGAAGTTTTCTAACAGGTTTGCAATCAAAGCCTCGTCGTCCTGACTTTCTAAAGTGTAAATATGCCTGAAGAACATCTTTAAAAGAGAGCCACGGTGTGACTTCCATTTCATTGAAGTTTTTCACAAAGTAAGAACGGAAAAGTAAAATCTTTGTTATAAATACACACCTCACTAAAACAATCGCATTACCTGAAATTTACCATAAATTTGATATTATCTTTTCGTTTGTTCGATTTGGATGATTTTGTTTGCATTATATCGGGACTCTTCAGGACTGTTACTGTGTTACTGATTTTTTAGTAAAAATTCAATATTACTTGAATATCTGGTGTAATAATTGGGTTTTGTTCTGATTCGTAACACCCTATGAAGTGCACTAGCAACAACAACACACTACAATTTAGAGCTAACTCTAGCCTCATCTCTTCTTAACATTCTCCTGATTAATTTTATTATCTCTGTTATCAGATGAGATATACAGTTTTCTGTACAACATTATTTTATTGACTTCAGTTTATATGCATGTATTGGAAAAACTGAAACAAGTAGCAAGTTATAGAAAACAAATGGATGTGTTAGTTTTTTGTTGTGCAAATTGTTGCGTTAGATATATATACTACATCAACATTTAACACATAATTTAACTGATGAAGAAGCCATAGGAGCAATTGTTTTGATTGAAGATGGGCGATGTCAAAAGTATGTGGCTAACGTAATTGATCTTCAACGGAGTACAATTTCAAGAATTATCAGAGTTATAGGGAGTCTTCCAAGAAGGAAGGACAAACATGTATGAGAGTTACTACATCTGTATATGATCGTGTTTTACGAGTACAGCCTTAAGAACTCGACATGCTTGACTCGCACAAATGCTTCAAACCGAACTTTTAGTAGCTGAAAATGCAAACACTTCTTTTCAAACAGTTATAAATCGTCCCCGGGAGCAGAATTTACGACTAATGATTTCTAGCCACAACCACACCGAGGTGTCCGGTTACAATTTGCTCGCGAGCACACTGACTGGATTATTTAAGAATGGTTTATTGTATTGTTCACGGAAGAATCGTTATTTTGCCTATATTCCTTAAATTAGATAATTGTGGTATACGAGCACTATACAGAAGGCCAGTTGAGCATTATTTCCAATATAGCTTTTGACAAAGAGAAAGTTTTCGAGGTGGATCATAGTATGGGGAGGAATTTCATGGATTCACGGAGTTCATGGCAATCAATGATTAAGCATGAATACAAGGGAGAGGCAATGGGTGCAATTGTCCTCTACTTGGGCCGTCAAAAAAATCAATTGTCCTCTACTTGGGCCGTCAAAAAAATTTTAATGAGGTAGTACATATAGGCCGTAAAATATTTCAATAAAATTTGAACATCTACTAGCTACTCCAGTATTTTGCTACCTTAAATCAGGGTGGCCGGTTCAAAACTCGTACACTTATTTGGGGTTAACTTGCCTTTTTATGAAAATTAATTAATTATAGAAAAATTTTGTCTGTTTAATTTTGATTTCACTGATTTTACCAAAGAATTTAAATAATAAATTGAATTCAGAGTTAACAAACCATCTATTATGGTTTTTGAAATTATGTTAGGCAGAACTACACAAATAAACCTTAAATTAAACCTTAACTATCTTAACTAAATAAAAACCAGTACTCGAGACTTTATTTGAATTATTTTGCAAAATATGGTAATTTCATACGACCCGATCAGGTTTTGGTTGTATCCGGTATTCCAATCGTAATCCACTTTTCGCCTTGTTATATGATTTTATGTGGTTAACTCAGGTTCCTGTATTACCGACTGACGGCTTGTTAATTTTGTTCGGTAGACCACTATGTTTTTTTGTGAACTTTTGTAGTTAATTGTTGCTGCCAATATAAGTTTTGGTGTTTTAATTATGGTGTTTCCTAATTCTGGAGTACCATTAAATTTGAAGTAAGTTCCCTAACCATTCACTTTTATATTAATATTTTCACTTTGTTTCATTAATTTTTCTTCTTGTAATTTGCTTGTTTCAATTAATTATATTGACTGTAACTGTCGTCTTCCTTTCCACACTGTTTACTCACTTTTTTAACACTTCTAATTCTTTTATAAAATTTTCTAAAGTTTTAGGTGGTGTAATTTCTTTAACATTTACGTGCGAATTTGTTGACGATCGAAAGGTGACTGAAAACCAAGTTCATTTTGTCTAAAAATGCCAAGTTTTGACAAACAACTTAAAACTGGGTATCTTGATTTCCGTATTCCAAATTTTTATTTTTAAATCATGAATTCTAAGACTTATGCCTCTTTGAATATGCATTGTATTATTATTTTCGGATTCTTGATAACATTTTCTTTAATTTGGTGAGCCATACTCTTGATTCCGTTAAAATTTTGTGATCGGTTTTGGAGCACCTTTATAATTATTTTTTTTAAATTATTAACAAACACCTTATAATTAGTACAGAATACTTAACTAAGCACTACTTGCTTATTTTATTAATTTTTCATTGAAATTTTTACATAAGTTTTAACAGTTTTGTGATTTTTATTTTCAGGACGAGTGTGCCTTTGAGAACTAAGGCTGTTCTTCTAATATGCTAGACACTTATGGAACTCCATTGTATAGAAATTTTTACTGACATTATCGATGAATGCAAGATAATATTTCCTGATAATACTTATTTTTTATGGAGATATGTCGATAATATCGTTACAATGTCACATGACAAAGTTTATTTTTAATACTAACCCTTTATTTTGTGTCCAGACCTAGAAGGCTACCCTTGGGTGTCTCTATTAGGTAACTTTTCACTTATTTTTCCTTATAGTTTTAATTTTCTTGAATTCATTGAAATATTTTTAATTTTTCCGTATATTGTAACGATTTTGATACACAAAACGTGGTTTATAGCATTTATTGTCGTTTATTTTTAACAGTTTTACTTTTCAGACGATGCAGAACATTTTATGTCCTCGGTTTACCGTTCTGGGTGTTTTGAACTTACAATTTAAATGTTGCATTTCAAAAACCGTGATTATCCTACATTAAAGGTTTCCTACGATTATAATACACATGTTCCTGTCTTTCCACTGTGGAATTTCCACTACAGGTATATATTTTACTTTTTCTAACACATTTTTACCTAATGATGGTCTTTTTGTTAACCTGAAGGGAACACTTTAGTTTCATTAACGTAATTTACAATTTTACCTCAAATAAGTGTTGTTTGCTGTATTATTACAGATTTGTGCATAGACTTGTGTGACCATTATATGTGGTACTTAAACATTTATATTTTTACAAAAAATTCCAATTTTTTTATTTTTATTAGGTAATTTAATTTATTCATCATTCATTTTTTTTAATTTTAAGCTCCTGCCAGTTGTTGCTGCTAGTGCATAGTAAGGCAATATACTGCAACAGGCAATGAGAAAATGTGACTTTTTTTGCTCTTGAAACCTCAAGATCTCGAAAAGTGTAGCCGAGTGGGAGTTTTTGATTCGATATTCATATTCAGACAGAAATGTGTAGGTATATTAGGTACAAATTTTTGAAAAATTGAACGTTTTAGACAATATTACCATACATACCATTCATAGAAATTATCATGAAAAAAATGTTCTCAAAATGCCTGTATTTTTCAATATTTGTTTCAAGTGATTCCTCCCTCCACCCTTAGGGAACTCCCGGATCCGCCCTTGTCAATGATAACGACCGTTCGTTACATAAAGGATACTCTAGAACCTCATGTGATCCCATATGGCTTTTCATAGGTGATAACTTTGTACTAATTCAAAATAACGCATGATCACACGCTGCCAGGATAGTGACTAAATATCTTGAAGAAGTTATCGTCACTGCAATGAATTGGCCAGCTCGCAACCCAAACATTAAATCTATAGAGCACGTATGGGATAATTTAGAATAGACTATTCAGCAAGGTCGGGTAGAGACCTGAATGAACTTCAAAATAAATTAAACGTGACTTGGAACAATATTAATGAGGATTATACACGTAATCTCTTCGAAGAGCTACCAAGGCGAAACAAGCACACTAAATTTCATTTTTGCAAAAAGTTCATAAAAATTGTCTACTTTTTTATTCATCACGTGTATATTTAATAACAAAGAAAATAAAGTGAACCAAAAAGATGAACTGACATTTAGTTTTAAATTGTAATGTGCTGTTGCTGCTGGCGCATTCCACAGGGTGTTACAAATTTTCGGAACAAGACCAATTATTGCCACACTCGGCATTCAAGCACACCTGAATTTTTACTGAAAAATCAGCAGCACAATAATGTTCCTGAAAATTCCAACCCATAATGCAAAAAAAGATCATCCAAATCGAACAAACGAAAAATAAACATCAAACTTACGGTAAATTTAAGCTGATGTGATAATTCTTGTGGGATGTTTAACTTTAAAGAACTACTTTTAAGTTGTGTAATTTTTGTTATTTTTTTTGGCTGATTTATAAATTCCCAAAGCTAGTGATATCGTGTGGCTAAATCGCCAGTATATTATGTATTGTATAACTCCAAACACTTGTATAACTATCTGATATTTGGGTCAAATTTATAATTTTAATCAAACCAAGCATCGTAACTAATCCCTGATATAGAGAATATAGAATAACAGGAGAGGGCAATATTCAAATTAAACTATTACGCCAATATATTTATGACATAATGAAATCGTAAAAGAAGATATGGTATAGAGTTTAGGACAGCACATCATTCGAAATTGTGGCAGAAATTTGGTAGTTCCACTAATTTCTATGCAAGATACGATCCAGTAAGCATTTAAAGTGCTTGTTTTACTTTAATGTTTGTTTCGGATTTCTGTTTTTATTGCTTCCCTACTTTGTATATAGGAAGTAAAACATAATCAGATCGCCTTTCTGATTTAAATGCAAAATACCCTACCATAAACATGTTCTGCCACACCAAAAACAATAAAACTATTAGCTTACACATAAAGCCCTATACAAAATTTGAAGCCATAGAATTTCACAATTTCATGTTAACGGATGTATGTTGTTCAACAACTTATGAAGGATAATAACATGCTTGCACACGACATATAGCTCAGAAATCAATGATGGGCATACACCAGTAAAACAAAAGATCAACAGGAAGGGAAGTAGAAAATGTTATAATGACAACACTAGGTACGAAATTATTAATCTGTACCAATTATGTTTTTTTTTTAATAATAAATAATAAATAATAATAAAATATTTTTTTACCGATAAATTGATATAACAGAGTATAGATACACTACAAATAAAATAATGAGATGATAACAACATAAAGCCTCTTGAACAATATTTGATGTCATCGAAGCTTCTGGCCAAATGAAACTACTAATATAATCTGCTTGTGTAATTTTGAAGAAGAATATCTTTAAGTATTTATCGAAATATGGTCTTGAAGATTTTCTTGCAAATTTCATCAGAAATATACTGTATATAGGGTAGAACATGAAACCCTTCCAATTTTTCCAAATATCGTTGATTCCTATTGTAGGAAAATAAGTTTTTGTCTGTTATATTAGGATGATCTATAAACAAATTTAAACAAATGATTTTAGGTGTATTTTGATATGTGTGATGTTTACAGAGATACAATTTTTTTCAGAATACAAGTCACACTTTTACACATTGGCCTATCAATCTTCAGTGAATTCGATTTAGCAGACAATGCCTTTCACCACCTCATAATACTCGCGATTTTAATGTAGTATTCAACATTATTCAATTGGAGATTTAATAACCTACTCATGACCTGTTCACTACTCTGCTAAATGAAACCGAATAAGAATTTAACAATTTTTAAGTACGTTTCGAAAATATTTATTTATTTATTTATTTTATTTTACAAACCCAACAGAATTTATATTCCAATTACAGGGTAGGCACAAATAATCAGATATAGATAAAATATACATTGACATAGTACCTTATCATATTAAGTAACATGAAAATATAATTAAATATATAAATTAACATAGAAACGTACACAAAACTAATATATTGTAATATATCTAATGTAACTAATACTAAACTTACTTTCTATAATATATCCCATTTGGCTTTTATTTCATTAACAGTACAGTAAAAAATGTCTATATTATGTTCTATTCTACCAAAATTTCTACACATTTCATATAGAGGCGAAAATTTTAAAATATTTGTTCGGGGTATTCTTAAATATAATAACGACGTGGATCTAGTTGGTATTGAGGGGACATGAAATTTAATTTTTTGTAAAAGGTCTGAGCAGTTAAGCTTATTGTTCAGTAATTTAAACAGAAATATTACGCTGTTAAGGTCTCTTCGGTGTTGTAAACTTTTTGAGTTAAAACGATTTAATAACAAACTGTGCTCAACGCCAATAGGTGGATAAGTGTGATCCCTAGTAAATGCTAAGTATTTTAAAAATTTTCTTTGTATACTTTCAATATTAGCAATATGAGTCTCATAGCATGGACTCCAAACCAAGCTTGCATATTCCAATTTTGAGCGCACAAAGGTGTTAAATAATGTAGTATGTGTTGAAATGTCAGAGAAACCGCGAAAATTTCTAATGATAAAACCTAATGACGGATATGACGCAGAAACTATGGATTCTACTTGATTAATAAAGGTAAGCTTAATGCCAAAGATAACACCAAGATCTGTTGCTGATGTCAGGGGATTTAAAGTTGTGTTGTCTAGTTTATATTCAAATTGAATTGTCGTTTTTCTTCTGGTGAACGATATGACATTACATTTTTGTATGTTTAAGGGCAATTTATTTATGAGACACCAGTTTTCGAGTTTAATAAGGTCAGATGCAAGCATATCACAGTCACATAGAGATTTTATGTTTTTAAATATTTTTACATCATCTGCATACAATAATGAATCACAACTGAGCTCCAGGTTGATGTCATTAATAAAGAAAATAAAAAAGAGCGGACCCAAAACAGATTCTTGTGGGACTCCAGACGATGATGTAAAGGTGTCAGACTTGAAGCCTTGATACTGGACGAATTGGTGTCGATCTAATAAGTAACTAGATAAGAATTGTATAGAGTTGTTTAAAAAACGACATTTTTTCAATTTATCCAGAAATATACCATGGTCCAGTCTATCAAAAGCTTTTGAAAAGTCAGTATAAATGACATCAACCTGTTCTCCAGACTTTCAAATAGGTACTGTGTAATACAGGTTAGGTTGGTGACAGTGGAGCGTCGAGATACAAAGCCATGTTGGCTTTCAGATATTTGTTGAGATAAATAGAGTTGTATAAGACAATTTCAAATAGTTTGCTAAAGTTATTTAATATCGTTATAGCACGATAATTTTCAATATCTGATTTGCTACCTTTCTTATGGATAAGTCAGATCTTTGAAGTTTTCCATTTATCGGGAAAAACGGTACATTTTATGGAAAGGTTAAATATGTAGGCTAATGGAGCGGCGAATATATTTGAGCAGTCCTTAATAAAGAAAGCTGGTAATCCATCAGGACCATTAGTGAATTTTGGCTTCATGCGTTTGAAAGCTTGTACTACATCGAGTTCGGTGACATTAGGTAAATATACAGTGTTATTGTTTCTCCAGCTTCGTTTGTTGGGGAGTTTGAGTTCGTGTAAGCGGATGAAAAGTGAGTGAAATATTGAGGAAAATTATCCATAGACTTCGTTTAAACTCTATTTCTTCTACTTGCCAAAATTTAGAAGTTTATTGACAAGCGAAATATTATTTACCTCAGTATTGACACAACTAGTTGACTAAATCCATAGAAATTCCCCACTACAATCCAACCAAGCCTGGTTTCCTGTAAAGTTAAGCGAGTGTTGCTTAATTGAAATTGGGCGACGCATAATTCCCAAAAAAAGATTTGTATCTATTAAATTGTCAATGGAACTTGATTAACTGAATGTTTTTTTCGGTCTATTTCTGCCATTAGGGCCAATCACCGATGCCAGGAGACTAGCCACCCCAACCTGGAAATTTTGTCGAACCTCTTCTCAGTCGAAGTGTAGGTATTTTTTACTTGCCTAACATTTAACAGACAAGGGGCCAACTGCTTTATATTACTTCTGAAGGACGGTATATGACCTACGCTGATATACAAATTTAATTTAACTTGTGTAATTAATATTAGCCACAGCAGCTCCAACGCCTCCATCAGAATAATCAGCAGGATCTAATTGCAAATTTAGCTTTTTACATAGACCTTCTGTCACGAAACTACGTTGAGAGCTACAATCTAACAGTGCCCGACAACTTATATTTAACCTTAAGAGGGCTAATTGAACCAGTGTTTGTAAGGTAATTTTTCAAAATTCATTTCTTCCATACGGTTTAGTCAAATTACACCAAATTTGGAGGATCAGTAGTTGAAAGTGTACTAGAGGGTACATGTATATGTATTTTAATTAATTTTCACTTTATGTAGGGAAAATTTATACTGTAAATATAAGTGAAACTTGAACGTGATTAGCTCCTGAATTATGATATCAATCGGTAAAATTCGAGGTAAAATTCATACATGTCTTCTAGAATGAATCTTCATAATTATGCTCAGCAAGTTTCAAACTTTTATTCCGTACTATTTGGTTAAAATGAATTTTCTAAATAAGTATCTTTGTCACTACACATGGAGCAAGGAAGTGTTACCTCTATCGGGAATCACACCTCAATGAATTCGGTGAATAAAACGTCCAGTGAAGGTATAGTCGAGAGCAAAATTATTCAGCGGCGCATGTATAAAAAATTTCTAGAGAGTGACACAGCTATCCGAAGCTTTTTCCCGACTAGGCCCCTTAACAGTTGATGTTGATAACAAAACCTGTGGAATTAGAACAGCGCTTCCTAGGACCACGTGACCAGAATGCGCATTCAGAATTTTTGCATCCATGCTAAAGCTTGGAGTCTGGTCAATTGGTTTGTTGACAGGTGTGTTTCTGTCAATACGCAATATAGTATTATCTTTTTTGATAACTGGATGATTTACAATTTCAATTTATATTGTCTGGTTGTAAGCAATTCATACACGCTCTTTCTTGCTTCATTAATCCTTGCTGAAGACGTTAATATTAAAAAAGATTCGACTGGTAAATTGTATGAGATTTCTACAAAAATAGATACTGAGTTTACTAGTATTGACATAAGCATGAAAATTATTTTTTAGTCTTCAGATTATATTGAAGTTTACCTTAATTCTTATCGTATGATTTATTATTCTCTAGTTTTTCTAACAAATTGTATCGTTTTTTAAGAAAATTATTAATGTCTTATATTTATGGAAGTACAAATTTTATCTCGAAAGATTACATTCTCGATAAGAAATTGAATCTAGTTTACTAGTTATCAAATGAATAATTAATGTATCCCAATGTTCTATGGGCTTATGTAGCTCTTTCAAATAACGTAAAAGCTGTGTTACATTATCAAATAATTTTCTCAATTCTATATGACATTCTTTTGTAGGTATAGCTAAAAGTTCAAATATTGCTTTTACATGATTATGAATATTAAGTCGTTTTTCTTCAAAACGATCCCTTAATAATTGCCAAGCAATGACGTAATTGACTGCAGAGGCATTTATAAGTTCTTTAAATTGACAGGCATCCCCTTCTAATGAACACCGCAAATAATAGAATTTTGAATATCGGAAATGGAGTTATTTTCATGAGTTGAACGCATCTTTGAGTTCCTACCACTGATCGTAATGCCCACTGAAAGTTGGTAAATTTATAGTAGGTCATTTTTCATGAGATTCTTAGAATGGAAGGAAATTAATAGGGCCTTGACTATCCATATTAGATTTTGAATCTAATGATATTGCTACTTGAAATGTTGCTGTTAATAGAAAGTATGAGTTTTCAAAATCTTTTCATCGTTTTCTTCCGACCCTTTCTTTGTTTTAAATTTACGGCCATCGTGCTAACCAAGGGAAAAATATTGAAACCTAAATAAATGATCAACAAACACACTAAATTAACTATTATAGAACTGTTTTTAGGATGCTTTACCTGGAGTTTTACAAATAATTGAAATCCAATTTCAATCTTAATTTTTTATTGAGATAAATTCTTGTACTGATCACTGTTACTGATCCAGCTCAAAACACCAATTTTTATGTTGGGAAAATGATAATAACCTGGTGCTCTTGCAATAATCCACATAACTGTGGACTGTATATCTTATGCATTTGAGATGGTATAGAACTTATTTAAAAACTAGTTTGTTTCTAACCCTGTAAACGCAAAACTATAAGCCTTTACTGGGTTTTTACCGGGCCTTTACTTTGGTGTTTATAGTAAATCTTTATTTTACTTGAATCTTTATGGTAATTCAAATTGTATAATTACTTCCTCACCCCTCAAAGTGAGGAAGGTATGTATTCGTGAAAAAAATGTTGAAAATTTTTATTGCATTTCTGACCATACACAAAATTTCAGACAAAAAAAAATTCTGTGTGTGTGTCTGTCTGTCTGGTTCGCGATAGCAGCTACAGTTTTTGAGACAAAGCAAATTTGATACATTCTAGAGGTCAACTAAGAGATTGAGTTCGTTGATGAACAAAATCGGTTCTTAAAATTTAAAATGTCAAAGAAAATATTAGTGACATTTTTGAAACGTCAATTTGAAGTGTCAATTTTTTTTGACATTTCAAGATTTAAAATATTAGTGACATTCCACCAATGTGACTTTTTTGAAACATCAGTTTGAAATGTCAAAAAAAAATATTAGTGACATTCCACCAATGTGACTTTTTTGAGACGTCAAAAATTACTTTTTCAAAAAAAAAATGACATTCCACCAATGTGACTTTTTTGAAACGTCACACATTGAGTTTTTTCGAAACGTCAAAATACGACTTTTTTGAAACGTCAAAAAATGTGACTTTTTGAAACGTCAAAAATTACTTCTATTATAAAGTCCACCACACGTCGAGTTTTACTACGGTGAGGAAGTTCTGATCCCCAAATAATTGGCACCTGTTTTTTATTCTGACTTCTGTCATTACTAATTAAAATTGACGTATGTTTTTATATGACCAAATTAAGCATTTTCTAGCAAACGCAATGTGAACTAACTATTAACCTACTTATGTCTTAACAGCTAGCAATATAAAAATTTTACTTTAAAATATTGACGATTTAAATATTTTGTAATCATTTGCTTGGCTAGATAATTTTGGAACACCCTATAAAGGGTGGGGCAATAGTGCATCGGACTTCGATATCTCGAATTCTATGATAGCTAGAAACTTGATTTGAAAACAATAGTAAACTAGACAAAAAAGTCTATAACCGGAAATTGTTTTCCAATATACAATGGGAGCCAAGATGATTCTACATGGTCAGGTAACATTTTTTTAAATGAAATGCCATGTATATCAGAACATTTTTTGCTGAATTTTGAAGTTATTGTTCAATAAATTGAAAATGGCCACAAATAGCCATAGGAATGTATGTAATTCTCGTTTTTCAATACTACATCACATCGTCCAAAAATATACAGGGTGTTCCATTTGAAAAAATTGAGAAAATTCAGTTCAATAAGTTGAAAATTTAAAAACGCTTATTGGCTACCCTGTATAATTTTAAGAAGTGAAAATGATTGTGTATCATCACATAGATAGTTGTGATTGTAGTGATATTTTTAATATACACGTGTAAATGAAGTAGTGGTGAGAGGTATGTGAAACCTCTCATATAGTCCAAATGCTACTATCCGACCGACATCATAGATGTCTCTGTGGCGGATAGCGACTTGCGAAGCAAGTACCGAGAGCGGCGACCTCTAGCCTAGTGGACTAAACTACTGTTATTAAATATGATTTGAACGAAACAACTACTCAGCGGGCAAATGCCCCGACCTGCATTGGCTTATACCTTCAAATCATGATAGATCGGTAGCCAATATCATTTGTCAATTCCTAACCAGCATAGACTGGTTTCGAACTTATTAGTTCTCCTCAGTATGCCATAGGTTATGCAACAGACAAATGATAGTGGCCAACCTGCTAGTCATATACTGACTAAGGTAAATTGAGTAGTGGTGAGGTCGGGGTATTTGCCCGCTGAGTAGTTGTTTCGTTCAAATCATATTTAATAACGTGTAAAAGATATAATTTCAACAAAAAAAAATCATTACATCCAAGTGGTTGGTAGAAAGTCAATAATAATACAGCAGTGAAAGGAGGCCACAAAGAGGTTTCAAAAAATATTCTGATATACATGGCATTTTATTTAAAAAATGTTAGTTGACCCTGTAGAATCGTCTTGGCTCACCCTGTATATTCGAAAATAATTTCCGGTTATAGACTTTTTTGTCTAGTTTAGTCATGTTTATATCGAAGTCGGATGCACTATTGCCCTACCCTATATATTGTCTTCTTTTTTCAAAAATAATGTCAAGCTTTTATTTTACTTCATTTTTTTAAACACTAAGGTAAGAATTTATTCATATTTACTTAGTTATTTTGTGACTGTAGCGTGGAGATGATAAATTGTTTTATCGAAACGTCGGCAACATTTTAATTTAATAAAACAGTATAAAGTCCAAAAGCTCAAAAATGTTTACACCTCTATAAATCTATTACACGGACGGGACCATAAGTTGCACATTTGTTATTATTGTTAAACATACGTATAAACGGGAGGAAATGATTACCAAAAAAGTTGCGAGAAATTCTCAATATCACATCGAGTTGAAGAACCCTATATGTAAAATGTTACAGTTTGTCTAAATTTCAATGAGACAGATTGGTTTACGCATATAAATCTTATTTTAAAAAGATTTATGGATATCTGTGCAGAGTAAACATATTTCGTTCAAATCTCGGAATGGTTTGATGAAAAAGCGTTTTTTTCAACCATCTTCAAACTTTAATACTAGGCCTCTTGCATTAATATGTCAAGATACAAATTTATGTAAGTCGTTTTCTCATCGACTTTTAGTGCTTCCTCTAGAAAAAGAGGTATTTTATATAAAAGTATAATTTGTCAATTTGTTAAAATGCTATCCTAGCACTGGTGTAAACTAATTTATCACAAACATGTTTTTTTCTGGAGTCGCAGAGCCTGTTTATGAAATTATAATATTTCAATTTGTCAGAATCAGCCGGACGTATGTAGGTTCCCCTTACGCAAATTGAATAACCGACAAAAAATGAATAGAATTTCTGGATAAGAGAGAAAAATTGCTCCCTATCCATGATACCCGGAGAAAAAGTACCCCGCACAATAGTTAAGATAAATGAGTGCGTATATTCTTATTATAAATTTATCACATTACGTTTTTAGGGCGAGTCACATTAAATTCCTTCAACTTCTGTCTCTGTGCCGGTTTAATTATACTGTATCGCAAATTAATGTACAGGGGTGGATCATCTAAGCGGGGACTCTGATTTGACGGCTTAGTTATTGGTATAAATTAAAACTTTAAAGCTGCACATATTGCATTTTCCCAAGGAATTTAAATCTTCACAGAGAAACACAATTGAATGTAAAATAAAAAATCAGTCGCGGCTCCTTGACAGTAGTTTCTCATCATCATTTTTAATTTGACATGAAAGAAATAAATTGCTTTAATTGAAAATGCTGTTTCCATTTATTTTATTTATTTATGTAAAATAATTAATATGAACAAAATAAACAAAATAAATAAAGTTAAATAAGATATGACAAATAAGATGATAAATGAGATGAATGATAAAGAGACAAATGAAGCAAATGAGACAAATAAGACCAATGATATATGAGACAAATTATACAAATGAGATAATTGAGAAAGACAAGACAGATTGAGACAAATTCCACAAATGGGGCAATATGATAAATGATAAATAAGTAAAATGAGGCAAATAAAAAAATGAGAAAAATGAGATAAATAAGACAAATGAGACACACATAACTCACATAAGACAAATGAAACAAATTATAAATGATATACATTAGATAAATGACAAATAAGAGAAGAGATGAATGAGACAAATGAGATAAATAAATCAAATGGTACCAATGAGACAAATGAGATAAATGAACAAATGAAACAAATGAGATAAATGAGAGAAACGAGATAAATGAGACAAAAAAAGAAACGAGACAAATTAGGCGAATGAGGCAAATGAGACAAATGATTTAAACGAGACAAATAATGAGACAACTCAAGCCAAAATAGAACAAAACAAAACGAATCTTTATTCATTTTAAATTGGATGTGATGAGAATGTATTGCCGAGACCGACTTTATTTTTTTTAATTTGATGAAATTAATTTTAAACCTATTTTTCTCAATAACGGTTAATCTTACGGGAAATTTTCAAGAGGTCTTTTCGGCACATATCCTCATTATAAAGAATTTATATTTGAAAAATGTTTTCATTTGGCGAAAAAAAAAATTTGCCCCCCGTGAGACGTGCTCTCCCTGATGCACCAATTTCACTGATATTCAGTAGGGTTCGTCCTTGGACATTACAGATATTATATGCAAAATTTCAAAATTCCATGTTGAGAAGTGTTTGAGAAAATGCAGTCACAACAAATGACCTGCATACATACAAACACACAGACACAAATGTCATGCTAATTCGTATACATTTTCTATTTTCTCAAAACGTTCGTTTTCATCATAACCTGGAATTTCGTTTTTCTTACGATGCCGACGCGATGCCAGTACTTTCTATATCAGTGTAAATAGATAAGAAAGTAAAATACAAAAAACTGGAAATTTCCAAAATTGCTGAAGAACATATCGAACTTCGAAATCGAAACGTATCGAAATTTTTCCTAAAATCTGTCACAGCTGCTCTACCAATTTACAACAAAGACTACACTTGCATTGCTTTAAATAAACTGTATCAAAACATCACTTATTCATTTTATAAATTGTATGCAACTTTTTAATTTATTATTCTGTGAAATAAATCATAGTCATAATATTTTAGTACATTTTTTTGGAGACTAATTTATTCCTGAAATAAAATAAAAGCATCATTAATCATACATTTTCACGATTTAATATAATTTATGTCCAAGGAAAATTATAGTGTACTAATATTTTAAAATTTTGATTTAAATTAATTTCTCTTTATACTAAAAACATGACGCGAATGAAAAATGCCAACTATATTTATACTAGAGAATTTAAGGGGTTTGTCTGAAAACTGCGATTTGTTTTGGTCCCTTTGAACTAATTTTTGAATAAATAATTGGAAAATGATATATCATGGACTTAATTTAAATGTTGTTAGTCCAGTTTATCTCAAAATTGGATTTTGATTCTATTAATGCTACGATTGTAGCAAATGTAGTCAACTCTAGAAAAATTTTTAACCTTGAACTAAGCAAAACGATTTTAGTCCTATGTCCATATCTAAGCTGACGAAAAATTAATATAAATGATGTGGTCCCTACATCAAGTTTTTAGCTGTTTTATTTATGAACAAATACTATAATAATTTTATAACGCATTGCAAGCAAGTACTAATAATTAAAAATAAACATATTTCATGGCATTTTAATAAGTGTTGATAGATTTATAACTGTTTTAAAAGAAGCTAGGTTATTTTGAATTTTTAGAACAAATCAAATGAAATAATAGTGGACTGCGACATTTCTTCTTTTTTATCTCTCCTGTAAAATATTGTATTCTTGACTTACGACTATTACGAATTATGTCGAAGATATTCTATTGAACGTAACAAAAAACAATTAATTGCAAAACATTATTTTCAAATGCTAATAATTACAAATTTAGATAAAGTGAGTTTATAAGGTTTATAGATAATTTTATATGAGAATTACAAAACCAAATTATGAAAATTTCAAATATACAGCAGTTACGACGTAAAGAAAACAATGTAATTTATGATAAACCGATAGTAAACCTGTCAACAAAAAATCTATACACCAAACTTCTACTTCCGAAGTACTTTCAGGGAATTCTACTATTTTGGCTAGGAATTCCAGGGAATTGCAAAGAACTCCACGGAATTCCAAAAGAACTCCAAGGAATTCCAAGGAGTTCCACGGAATTTCACGAGAATTCCAACGATATATGTATTTTTTTCAGGCAGAAATGAACACATGTTTTTTTTTTATTTATTTTAACAAAAACATTTTATAAGAACATTTGTAAAAGGCATTATATGAACTGAAAAAATTGATTCTAAAAATAAAAT
Source organism: Rhamnusium bicolor (assembly GCA_029963845.1). NCBI lineage: Eukaryota > Metazoa > Arthropoda > Insecta > Coleoptera > Cerambycidae > Rhamnusium > Rhamnusium bicolor. The sequence goes on from JANEYF010003114.1 coordinate 24,449, forward strand.
CAAATAAAGTAAAAACAATATTCTCAATACTTTATTATCGTGTTATGATACAAATAGTTACTATTCACTGCAACAAAATACGGGAGAAAAAATTTTATAAGCAGATTTATAAAAAATTCAAAAAAACAGATTCTAAAAATAAAGCAACAAAATAAAATCAACCTTTCTTATAAATAAAACTGGATCTATGGATGATTTCAAAGAAGGCCGTCAAAATCATATTCAAATTTGAGTAACCTCTTTTTCGGCGATCTGGTATGAATATTGGTTCTAGTAAAATTCGAATGTCACAAAATATATCTAGTAATGAAAATATTTCCTCTGGTAGCGTACATGTTCTATCAAGTGATGAAGAAGGAAATAGTGATAAATGTGAAATTCCTGAGAAAATTTTTGAAAAATTTGTAAATGAAGGATTACAATGAATGATTTCCTTGAAAATAAATTATCTCTCATGACCAAAAATGAATTAGTTTTAGATGGCCGCAATGATATCATTTTTTAGAAAATAGGCAAAGTTAGAAAAAAAATGTTTGATCTAAAAAGAGAAAGTTTCTAGAAAACGGCTACGAAATCCAAACCAGTTGTTCAAAAACGAATAATTTTGGTCAAAAATAAAAAAGCAACCTTCCTGAAATCAAACCGAATTATATGGAAATGCTAGCAGGATAATTACCGTACTCAGATATGTAAATATTGCCACTATAAAAATTTATTCAATCACGTATAAGCTTTTAAACCGCGAAGATCTTTAACTGTTTGCTGTTGCGCAATTAATAGTAAAATAATCCTTTTCAATTTTGTTGCATTACTCGGAACTGGTGACGCTCAAGTACTTGAATAACAATTCAAAAGAAAGCTGAAGGTACGTATTTTACTGTGCTTATGATATTTTGTAAATACGTTAATCCGTTTTGCTGTGTTAAAATTTTAATTAACTGCTTGTAGAAATACATTGTTTTTCTTCTATTTAAATTTTTTATTTAAGTTATAAAAAAATTTCCATATTTGTTCACAATTTTTGAGAATCCATTTTAAAGCTTCAAATATGTTATTTAAGAGCACACTGTCACTTGAGAATGTCTTTAAATAAAGACAAAACGTCGACATATTTTTGAAACTGGCTTTCTTCTTTAATTGACCACACCTCAAGAATTTACCACATAAAACAGATAATTATATTTTTACTAATCTTATTGTTGTGTTTATTTTTTACTAAATTTGACATTAAATTTATTTTGTGTATTATATAAAAAATTAATAAATATATTTTTTATGTGTATTTAATTTATATGTTCTTTCTGCAACCATCTAAAAAGTTAACTGTTTTTGGTTAATTTTTTTAGTGGAAAATAGATTTTTACTAGTTTAGCCCGATAACGTGACATAAGGGATTGGTAAAGTCATTACCGATCCCTTATGTCACTTTGGGTTAATAACAATAGGGTAGCTACCTAATGAACCACTCTAGAAAACAGCGTCTGAAATCTGTCAGTTGAATTTTATAAATTTTGTTTACAAAATATTACAAGTGAAAAAGTGTTTTAAGAATAGCAAAAATGATTGCAGAAAAAATATTGTATGCAAGTTACGCAATTTATCCGAAAGTGTTATGTTTTGTTGGAATCGTCGGATTCCAGGACCCGCTGGCGCTCGCCCAGTAAAGAATAACTTTCTGGTTTTGTTACTAAATAACTATTATCCACTGTATATTATTAAACATTTTAAAAATCGTTTTAGTATTTCACGTTTATTAAAAATTGCAAAATAATAAATAATTTAAAAAATGTGTATTTTCCTTATACCTACAAGAGTTAATAATTAGTTCATCAATATAGTTAAACTTTCACGTTTTCTATTATTGTCCAAAATTAACCGTCTTTGGACCACTGTGCAAGTCAATGTCCAAATAATAACAATTGTTCAGAATAGCCTTTTTGGCTTCCATGTTAAACTTTTTCATTGCATTGGAAAAAATATCGTCAATTACAGGAGACAGACGTAAAGAATATCTTTCCCAAAGTGGAAAATTTATGCTGAAAAAGAAGATAGATGTTGTGCAAGGAAGAATACAAAATGAAGTGCAATGAAAAGTTTAACATGGAAGCCAAAAAGGCTATTCTGAACAATTGTTATTATTTGGACATTGACTTCAAAAATTGTCTCTTATTTAACAGTACTGCAGTACTTTCGAAAAAAAAATCTATAATTGATTGTGCTGTTCTGATATATTTCATAATTTTAGTGTTTTACTATCTGTGGTGTCTCGGAAGAAACACTAAAATTGTAAAATATTCAGATAATTTTAGTAAATACGTTAATATGCAAAGATTTCTTTAGATAAAGATAAAGTTAATGTAAAGACTCCGAAACAGTATTTGTCACATTATAAAGTATTCAGTTACTTGCGATAGACAAACAATTTTGGTATGTTGTTCACTAATTCAATTTAGCAGAATTTTTTGCGACAATTCTATGATGAAACTTTCCTCATAAGTTAACATTTTTTCTATGAAGTTAAACTTTCTTTTGGGCATCCGAAAAATGATACTGGACTGATAATTTTATTGGGTGACAGTGTGTCTTCTGGTAGCAATTACTCTTTGCTAAATATTAAGAATAGGATCTTCTCCACAACGGAACAGATACAGAAGACGTGGTCTGCCTTCTCATCATCCTCCAGGCATAGGCGTCACGCGGCGTTTTTCGCCTGGCCAAATTTTTGTAAATGATGGTTTAGTGAGCAGTACCCAGTATATACGCCTGTTAGATGTTTACCCAGCTTCACTCTAAAAGTTTCTTACTTCTTGATTTAAGGTATTTTATAAATGCCTTCGATTGAACTAATCCTGGTAATACTTGTCAATACTGGAGAGTCTTCCTTTCAGCCCAGATTGAGATTACCATCTTGGCAGTACGTGAAGATATGCCCAGTGTATGTTTGGGTCCATTGATTCGTGACCCTGCTCCTTCTATGGCTAAGAAGTCGGCTATTTCGTTACCTTCCAGACCAGAGTGGCCAAATATCCAGACCAGAATTATTTTATTGTTTTTGCTCAAATGCGTAAAGCCCTCTTACAGTTCCGTACCGTTGATTTAAACATAAACCTAATATAAAACATTGAAATAATAAAAAAGTTTAGAAAAAGTTTCTCTAATTAACTAAGAGAAAGACTGAAAAAAAATAATTTTAGGAATGAATATCTGTGTTAAAGAAAAACATGGCACTAAAATATGTGGAATTTGGGAAAACAGTACCTTCTGCTACAGAATTCTAAACGTTTCGATTTCTAAAAAAAAAAAAAATTAACTTAAATTTACCCTAATAGGGATTTGAAACATTAAATGAATTACAGTATCAAATTGTACATAGCCCAACTCTTTTATTATCCACTGTTTACTAATTTTGTTTATTAAATGTTAATTAAATTTGGCGACTGGCGAATTGAAAATAGAGGTGTATTTGTTTAGCTAAATTTAATTTTACACATGAAATTACACTGGTTTGCGAAATCCTGTTAATTATTTTATTGTGTATTGAACTATAAAATAAATACATTTTTCATGAGCCATCATCAGTTATTGATTAATGTCATAAACAACAAACAGCTAATTAAAATTTTAGATAATATAACAATATATCAATAATTACATATTAATTAGATATTAACAACGTTCACGTGCACATAATATATTCACTACAGTATTGGCCTTAGTTGGATTGCATCTGATTGATTTTGCTGTAATTAACCTATTTAATTAGTAATCAGTTCACTGGCCATGTTCAATTAGTTACGTGATTATGATAAACAGGGTGTCACATATCAAATAGTTCTTGGTACAAATTACCATTTTTGACAAATTTATTCATGTAAGATTTTTAAGAAAGAAAAATTTACGGCCAAACGATTATTTCGAACTATAGCCCAACATCATTTTATTTCGAAAATTTCATAAAACTCAAGTTGGAATAATCACAGTGTAAGAGATGCACCAGTCGGTAACATCCAACCTCCTGAGTGGGGGGGAAAAACTCATCGTTGTTCCTACGTACTTTGTCCTTCATTACCAAGGAGAGGATTTAAAATGTCCCTCGTTTTAGAAAAATCTTATCAATGGAGGTAAAATTGAGGGTACAAAATTTTTAACAAAACTTAAAATATGACAAAACCAGTGACTCACTGAACATTTTTGTTAAATTAGTGTTTAAAAAATGACAATCTGAAGATATTAATTTCAAAGAAAAATATACGATTTGCAGTTTTTACATGGGCTCTCAATCTAAATTGAGAGATACCGACACTTCTGATTTCGCCAACTACTGGAAAAGTTGTACCATCTATATTAATTTTTAAGCAATTTTTTTTCAGGATTGATTTTATTTTTAGGGCGAAAATAAAGCAAAGGGTACTGAAGCTAGTAATTCGATGGATAAAACCAGTCCAGCGAAGCACAGCAGTCTCGCCAATCTGCTATCGGTTTGTGTATGTCACCTTAAAATGCAGCATGTATGCAGTCTTAGGCGAGGATTGTGTAGTAGATACACCATCCTTCGGAGGGAATCTATGCAGACTTTCCCTTATCTATAAGATATTAGACAAGCTTTTCGATCAAGAAGAGGATCGGCAAAATTTCGATGTTGGAAGTAGCTCATCTTCTGTCGTGGGTGATTGCATAGAAAATAGACTGGCATTAAAGAAATAATTGGGCCACATTAAATAAATTATAATAAAAGACGTTGATGAGGAGCAATAACTCCGGAACACGTGTCCGTAGCTGCATAATTGTTTCTTTTTTGGGGAATATGGCACTAAACCTTCTTTGTTTTATTTTGAACCCCAATAAATCTGTCTTGTTTTAATTTTAATTATATTTAATAAAAATATTTTGTTTGTTATTTACATTGATATCACCAAATTTTATAAAACTCACATTGATGCTTTAGCACCTCGAATTTCAGCTGAGGTAAACCGAATGTCATTCCTCAAAAAACCTGTCATCATAAAAATACAGGGTGATTTACGTAGGCCGTAAATTAGAAGTTTTTCAACTTGCAGTTGGATTAGAAACTTGAAATTTGATATGCTGTCATCATCGATCATGTCTGCTCTATCTAAAATATTTTTTAGTCCTCCAGCTACACAGGGCATGCCAAAAGTCGGTATCAACTTTCTTATTTTAAATGAAAACCTACATTTTTTTCACATGGGTCGATTGACCTACTAATTCTGAGTTTAGACAACCTTATGTTAACTTATCTATTACTGTTTTTGACATATGTCGATTTTTCTGAAAAAAATTGCCTCCGTAGTAGTTTACGAAAAAATTTGCATCTTGCTAAATCAAGATATGCCCAGATATTCCTTGCTTGTTCAAGTATGCCATGAAAACAAAAGACAATTGTAATAATTTAATCAAAAATACGGATTCCTATATAATTACACAAGACAAATTATTATTAACGAACAAGAACAATGTTGACAGAACTCTAACGTAAATGTTCAATATGAGCACCATATTTGTTCAAACATTCTATTATTTTACTTTCAGTAGATTGCGTGGCACTTCTGATTTCGTTGGGATCGAGACTGTCAAAAGTCTGTATTATTCTAAGTCTCAAATCATCTATATTGCGAACTGGTGAAGAATAGACCAAATCTTTTACCCTACCCCAAATATAATAGTCTAAATGGGTAAGATCTGGAGATCTTGCAGGCCACAGAAATGGTCCTCGATTTCCTCACTAACGGTGATCGAACAAGGATGTCAATTTGGTATCCATATTTCTTTTATTGTGTGGTGATGCCCCATCTATCTGGTACCTACCATGAACGTGCAGCTCTAGCTAGTGGCAAATTTTCAAAAAAATTTTCTACCATGTTTTGAGGAACTTCTAAGTATCTTTCCATGGCATACTTGAAAAAGCAAGGAATATCTCGGCATTTCTTGATTTTTATTGAATAACTCGATAGAGGTTGAAGTTAGATATAGGGAATGCTTAGGTAACTCATTCTAAAATTCAATTTTCTTTCGAATGGTGTCAAAAAAAATAATAGGTGCCATTTGGAAAAATTTAGTTTTTGACATTTGAAAATCGCCTGCACCCATATGGTACAAAATGGGACCATCGATGGGACATCGGGAGTTAGCCTGGACTTCCAGCTAGCTTCTCCACAAATTTGGTTTCCTAATTTTGAACGGTTTGCGAGACACAAATTTTTTCGTAAACTAGTACGGCGGTAATTTTTTTCAGAAAAATCGATATGTCAAAAACTGTAATAGATAAGTTAACATAACTTAGGTTGTCTAAACTCAGAATTAGGAGGCCAATCGACCATGTGAAAAAAATTTAAGTTTCCATTTAAAATAAGAAAGTTGGTATCAACTTTTTGCCCTGTGTAGCTGGAGGACTAAAAATATTTAAGATAGAACGGACAAGATCGATTATGACAGAATACCAAATTTCAAGCTTCTAATTCAACTGATGGTTGAAAAACTTCTAATGCACGGCCTACATAAATCACCCTGTATACACAGCAGGTAAATTATCAGAATTTATAAACCCTTTATCACACATTACTGGTTTAAATTAGTAACCAACAATACTTTTTTGCACTAAACTTCAAAATTGTTGACATTACTTACGTGAAAAACATTAACATAATGACGTCACAAACAAGGCAGCCATTCTTAGCGCGTTTTGTAGTCACGTGATATTTTTTTGAATCTTATGCATTTTAATTAATTTATAATTGTATATAATTGTTAAAAATTTTTTTTTCGATTTTCAATATTATTTGTGATAACGCATTGAAATAATAAAAAATTAATAATTATTTTTTATTCAAAAACCCAATTGATAATTACATATTATTAACCTCAAAGTTGGTTAGATTACCAGCTATTTCCTTCTTTTCAACAAGAAAATGCAAATAAAGCGTTTGCATAAGCTTTCATCTTACATTTAGAAAGAGAACACAAAACATCAATAATATAAATTATGAATAATAGTGGACTTTAAATTGACCCTTCTGGCATTCCTGAAAAAATATCTAAATTTGAAGAAAGCATGTAATTAACTGAAATTCGATCTCGACAAGTAGGCCATCATGGTAGTTTATGCGATTGATGTCTGTTAAATAAAAATTATAGGCGTAGGATCTTTTTTTTACAATTTGACGTAGACAACGGATGATTTTGTGATTTTTGATTTGGTGGTGGTCCTTACATTTGTTTAGTTAACAGTTAAAAGTCACATGGGTAGTTTATCCTAATTTGTACTTTGGAAATCAATATACCGCATCAGTCTCGCTTTAAAAATATTTCTCTCACATGTTTGTAATTTACATTGCCCAAATAATAATTACTTTTGTACTTTAGTACTTTAGTTAAATCTTCCTTATTTTGGAATTCAAATGCATGGCTTTAAACCCAATATGAAAACATTTTCTTTATACTGTTTATACCTTTTTACAACTGTTTTACATATGACATATTTTTTGGGATTGCAGTTACATGTTCTTAAATTTGCAGCCGAACTAGGTCATTTTAAATTTATGCACGGCACAGTTCAGTATATAAAAACAAATACCGCTGCCAATTATTTGGTGATCAGAAATTCCTCACCGTAGTAAAACTCGACGTGTGGTGGAGTTTATAATAAAAGTAATTTTTGACGTTTCAAAAGTCACATTTTTTGACGATTCAAAAAAGTCTTATTTTGACGTTTCAAAAATCTCGATGTGTGGTGGAGTTTGTAATAAAAGTAATTTTTGACGTTTCAAAAAGTCACATTGGTGGAATGTCACTAATTTTTTTTTTTTTGAAAAAGTAATTTTTGACGTTTCAAAAGTCACATTGGTGGAATATCACTAATATTTTTTTTCTGACATTTCTAATTGACGTTACAAAAAAGTCACATTAGTGGAATGTCACTAATATTTTTAAATTTGAAATGTCAAAAAAAAATTTTGCCATTTCAAAAATGTCACTAACATTTTTTTTTTACATTTCAAATTTTAAGAACTGATTTTGCTCATCAACGAACACAATCTCTTTGACCTCTAGAATGTATGTACCATATTTAAAAGCTTTATCTCAAAAACTATAGCTGCTATCGCGAGCCACACACAGACAGACAGACACAGACATAATTTTTTTTCTGAAATTTTGTGTGTCGTCATAATTTGTCGAGATTCGTCCAGAAATGCAAAAAAATTTTAAAAATTTTTTCACGAATACCTTCCTCACTGAGCGATGAGGAAGTAAAATTAATTGCATTTCTCATTCAACGCATACCACTTTGTTGAATCAATACTAAACTATGTGAACCTGTAAAAATGTAAAATATTTTTTTCTCTAAAGCTTTTCATTTGAGTTGTTTACATGTCAAAAGCTTCAAATGATTTATATTTAATTAAAGCGAACATTTTATTAGGCTCTTTTGTGTGTTACATGTTACTCTTTGATCTATATTTTATAATAAAAGAGATAAATCTCTACATCCATCATTAGGACGTTTGAAACAAGCGGTTTTAATATTAAAACTGCAAATACTCGTAAAATCCACTTTGGTTGCGCATATTAGTTATTTAATTATTAAATATCTAAATGAACTTTATTTTGGATCTATTTACATTTAGATTCCATAATATTAACAAATTATAATAAATAATTTGTGCGACCATGTTTTTTACTAGGATCAATTTACTTTAAGAGTAAATATTTCAAGCCCGTATTAGGTGGTTAAAAACAAGAAGAAATCCTTATATAAACATTTTCTAATTCCACTTTTCTGATTACAACCTCTCAATTAGAGGTGATCGAAATAATTCTTATATTTAATTCAGTTGATAACTTTTACAATGAAATCTAACTTGATGATAAAATACCTAATCTTTGACAAAAGCTATCATCTTCATATTCCTTTGTTTTTATTATTGAACATATTTCGTCTTTAAGAACTGCATCAAAAAGTTCTTTTTTGTTTCGTCGCGTGCGTCGCCGCGCCGTTCAAAATGGCTGGTTTTCAAGATAAATTGAAAAACAGTATTAGTACCATTCGCTCTTGATTTCTTGTAATCATATTTAAGATGAAAAAAAACAGAGAGTACCTGCTTGACGTTGATTTTACTAATAAATAAAATATGTACAATTTACATACAATTTACCAACCTCAGACACATCTGATTAATAGACGAGCAATTAAAAGTATGTATTTAATATCATATATTATGCTTAATTTAATTGTTAATATTTACATCTATAAAAAAATCTTGATTGTCCTTACACTCAGAAAGGAGACCTTAATTCGAAAACCTTTATATAATGTTTTCTTCTTATTTTCGACCCCCACTATGTTCTTAATATACATTCAAATGGGAAAACCCTGTATTATATGTGGACATAAAAACTATAAAGTAATTCCACAGAAAATATAGTAGTGCTGTAGTGCTTAAATAATTTAAAACAAATAGAATAACATAACTACATATAATTAAGAATTTTATCCTTTTTTTCTATCTATAATATTTCTAAGTTTTTGTACCTAGATATTTAGTTACGTCATCTTAAGAATGTTCGACCGTTTCATTGTACCTGAGGTAGTTATTTTTTTACTACACAATAATATTGGGAAACATCGGATTCTTCTTTTCTCAAGAGGCCTCGTGACGCTGATCTGGAGCTCCCAAACAACAGGTTGTATTTTTATAAATGTCTTTTATAAAATAAAAAAACGTTGGCAGGCATTTACAGAGTGATCCCTATAAAAAGGTATCCCAAGTGTATTAAATCATTGGTAACATATTTTCATTTTTTACAAGCAAATTTTATACAATTTGTTTCAGCTCTCATAGATTACAAATCTGTTTTCAATATTTTCAGTACTTTTTTTAAAGTATACAGAATGATCACAAATACGTTTTAATGAAAAGTCCTGTATGTTTTTGAATTTTAGATTCTGTTCAACATTCTCTACAATATGTTATATCTGCAGTTTTTCTTTTAAAATAACTTTATGTAGTTTATTAGTGTTCTAAAATCAAAACGAAAGAAGCTAACTGAAATATATTAGAATTAGTTACGTAAAAGATTAAACATACAAACAAAGAGACCTACATGAATTTATATAATTACGCTTCTAACTGGAAGATGGCTCATATATTACGAACTGTTACATTAAACCGCGCACAACGCTTAGCGACTGTGGATTCCCAGTAAGCAAAATTTCATTTCAGAAACGTATCTGCAAAAACAACTATAGACATTGAAACATTACTTTCAATGTATCATTTTAGGTTTCAGAAATGTTTTCGAAATGTGAAAGCTTTGCTTCGTATACGTTTATTTTGAAATGTTTCAAAAGGCACATAGAAAAAGCGTTTCCGAAATATTACATGAATGTTTTGATATATTTTGGAAACATTTCAAGAGGTACGTTTCATGAATGTTTTATTAGACAAAATATGCGGACGTTTCTGCTATATTTATCTATGTTTCAGAACCGTTTCACATGTTCCCTTCTTATGTTACTGAAACTTTTTATTAAGGCTGCATCTTCACCAGAGTTATCATCCAAAATAAAACTATAAAACACTCTTAACGTTTATGTGTCCTTTTTAATTTTATTATGGATACTACCTGCTAAAAATGCAGCCTTTTTTTCTGTTGATGCGATAACCAAGAACAAAACAAATATACCATATCAAATAAAATGCATTAAATAAAAAAACATCTTAAAAGTGTATTATCACATTAAACAAAGAAAGATTCTTAGAACAGTAAAGTATAGAGAGCCAGGTGCACCTCCTCTGAATCTAATTTTTTATAAGAATTTTTAAAAAAATGAACTGGCTCCACTACTAAAATAAACCTACCACCATTTTTTGATGTATGGCTTTAAACTAAAATAACAGTAACATTCCATCCTGTCAAATATTACACACTCTAGAATCATATTTAAATTGTATATCCGCAACAAAACTAAAACTTGTTTTTCACAGCAAAATTTTTATATACTTTCACTATGGCAACCATAAAAACGGTCTTGCATTTTGTAAGAAATTAACTTTTAGCTAATGTAGGACTTATTTACTAATAATTATTGTATTATTATCAAATAAATTTGTTATTATTTATTAATTTATTATCATATTACATATTCGAGGACTTGTTATATCAAATACCACTATTTTGAATAGGGTAAATTTTTATTTACACTTAAAATTTCTTGTCATTTTGACAACCAAGTTTTTGTGTAAATAAAAATTTATCCGATAAAATCGAAACCTCTTGTGATATTACTTATGAAAAAACAAAATTACTAGCCATAACGCACTAGTTTCCTATATGTGAAAATAAGAATGTAAATGTATCTTTCTTTATACCCATAAGCCTTATAAAAAAATGATAAAATTTAAAAAAACATTGTGTACATGTTTTCGAAAGTCAAAAAAAATTAAAAGTGTCATATACAGTATTGTAAACTATAATATAACAAAAAAATATGGTGTTAATAAGAAGATATATTTAAAGTTTGGTTCATAATGTTAACTCTTAAGATACCTTATACATTGTATTATTTAAGATTTGCTGCATCTTATACTTTATAAGTGTATGTGTATTAGCTTATTTGCTAAATAAAGAGGTTGTTATTACTAATTTTGACAAAAGTGTAAAAAATCCATTTAATAAACTATTAAATATTTTAATTGTCGGTACATGTACAAAAATTAGAGAGTTTTTGACTACAATTTTAAATTAGCTGAGATACATATACTTGAATTTGTTATTCTTGGTCCACGTCAAAGAATAATTTTGAAACCTTTATATTGCGTAGATTTTCGAATAGGTAATAATAATTTAATATCCTAAGAACATTCTAAAGGTAGATAAGCTATTCTTGATTGTTAATGGTCAAAATATATATTTAAAATGACTTACCGGTTCATTAGTAGGTAGGTACCTAATGAACCGTTAATGTTCTGAAATGTCGAAAATCGGGCGAATAGGTAGATTTATGTTGCATTCAGGCGTCAGCTGGGATACACGTAAACACTTGATACTTTATTACGGTCCCTTACACCCTTTTAAATTGAAATTTGATAATAAAATATATACACAATAAAAACATATCAATAAAGGAGATTTTTTGCACGGTATTTTATATTGTATTACTGTGCGGTTTAAACGCTACAACCTCGCTGTTATAAAATATTTACTAACATAGGTGTATTACAATTTTGTATAATATAATAGAAGAAGGATATAAATACTAGGAATATTATGTATCATAAATTATTCCTCGTTTTCTGATTATGATAAATTTGTATATGTTAGATTTTATAAAAAAAAATGGTAGAATATAATAATAATATTTAGTTGCATCGGGCATTAGATTCACTCCTATTTTTTATTTTTAAACTAAGGGTGCTTAAAGTCAACATCTAAAACTGTTATCTCAACCAACATTGTCAAAATTACATTAATTTGGCGTATTGATAAAACAGAATTTTGGTTTAAATTTAGTGGCGGACATACCTAACTTGAACTGTCCACAAAATTAATGTCGGGAAAGAAATTAAAGTAGGGTAAAACAGGCAAGATGTCATTTCGTTCAAGAAGTTAAAGGCATTTAAATGTAACATCACCCAGTTAGTACACCTGATTAAAAAAAAAACTGGTACAACTCTTGTAATCGAAAATCTTAATAGTTTAGTTGTGTGCATATGTCTGTAAATAGGGCTAGCCAGGCATGTCGAGAGGGGGGTGGAGAAGAGGTGATTTACCCCGGACCTGGGTTTTTTTGGAGGAGATCGGTTTTCTTTGTGTTTTTAAACTTATTAAACCTTTCTCTTTTATTTTATTGAAATGGAATTTTAAAAAATAATTAGAAAATAACTTTTTCAAAACATTTTCAAGCCTGCCATATTATTGTTTAAAAGAATAATATTTGTTACGGATAATTCTACTAATGGTTGTAATTAAAATACTAACTGAATAATGATAATTCTATTTTTAAAATAAGAACACAAAAATACCACTTGAGATTAAAAAAAATATAAACGATGCAAACTGAACATAAAAATACAATAACAAAATAAAATAAATGAACTTCAATTACGTAATACAGAATTAACTAATATTTTGTCATTGCTCCATTAGCGTCTAAAACTGCCTGAAGTCTTGCAGGCATGGACAAAATCAGACTTCTTGCAAGGTCAACTTCTTGCGACAAGTTCTCCCAAGCGTCTTCAATTATCCCTTCCTATTCTTGGGCATTATTTGGATGGTTATTTAATTTTCTTATATGTTTCACCATTAGTCCCCATACATTTTCAATTGGATTTAAATCCGGACTTTTAGATGGCCACGGTAACAACTCTTATGTTTTTTTTAAGAAACCATTGCCTGACACGATGGGCCGTATGTATGGAGCAGTTGTCTTGTTGGAAAATAAAATTATTTTCCGAAAACACCTCTATTACTGACGGCAACATAATATTGTCTAATATTTCAATATATTTAATGGAATTGAGATGACCACCACTGTTCCAACATACACCTAACCCATTTAGGCTCATCCAAGCTCAGACATTGACTGAAAACCTTCCTGATATTTGTGGATCGAAAGTATATTTTTCGTCGTATATAGTGGAAGGAGGCCTATATACGCGAACATGTCCATCGTTACAGGATTTAAAAACCTTTTCGTCAGAAAAGACAACTTGTGTCCAGAAGTTTTCATCATTGATTATATAGTTGAGTGCAAAAATAGTCCTACCCTGCTTCTTTTCTTCTGAAAGTTTGTATTTTTTAGCCGCTGAACAACTCTTCAAGTCGCTTTGTAGTTTTATTCTTCTGCAAGCAGTAGATACCGAAACAGGGAAATTTGTCTCTGAAATTGTATTTACTGCAGTCTGAAAAGGGTTTTCTATTAGGTAATTTATAAGATTTTCATCTTCTTGATTATTGCTCTTTCTGGGCCTACCGGAACCAATTTTACGGGACACCGTTTAGTTGGTTTCCTATTGTTTTCTAACACTCATTATCGTGGTTTTACTCACATTGTATTCAGCAGCAGGTCTTCTTATGGACCAACCATCTTCAATTTTAGAAACAATTCGAAATTTTTGAATATCTGTTAGATGTCGAACCATTTTTAATAATGACGCCACTGATTAAAGTCAAAGTGACATTTGTAAGATTATTAATATCAATCAAAGAACGAATGATTTACATAGCTAAAAGAAAGTGTACCAGTTTTTATTGAAATCAACTGTACCTAAGTTGATTTGTAGTGACTGTCTTCTATTTCTTATTTTTGTGATATAATATCAATTGCAAGCTGGTGAATAGCTGAATTATTATTATTCGGCATAAAGAGATTAGATGACAAGTAGTGTTGAAGAGTAACTACCATGTTGTCTAAACTTAACGAGTTAGTTACTACCAGATGGGAATAAGTAAGATAAATAAAATGTTTGGAGTAGTTCTCTCACCATCCACGGAAGAAATTTATTGGTATTTAAAAAATCCGTAAAAGATCTGCAAAAAATTATACCTTTTACACCGCTTAAAACTCGGGTTTTTCAAAGTTATTTTTACACATTCCAATACTTAATTATTACTTTTTTTAAGCTTTTTGCACCTTTATATTAAACTAAATACTTTTTAAAGGTACAACTGCAATTTGCATCGTGAGTACTATACGTTACTCATAACGCGATGAAATTCATATATGTCGATTTTCGTCGTCACATCGTGTAGTGGATTTTGTAATTTACGCACGACGCGATCTAAGCATATAATGAACTCCTCAACGCATTGTGGGTATAAATTTCAGCTATTTGGCCGAATTCGGTAATTGAGTACAACATATATAAGAAACTACCATTAATTTTTGAATAATAGGAATGATGTAGATATATCCTGGGCTTTCGGTCATTTAAATAAATAAGAACAATATTTATTTTCTTACGTTTCGGTTTATTACAACCATCGTCAGAAAACCACAATTAATTACTCAAAAGTTTTAAAGTTATGTTATGTTATGTTATGTTATGTACTTACAATATGGATTATTTTGGTATTTTTTTTTTTTTAGTACTTGTTTACATTTTATAACTATTGCAGATGAATGTGTATATGTGACTGAAACTTGTCTGGCTTGTGGTGCGGTTTGTTTATGTTAACTGTAAAGAGGTGTGATTTATGTGTGCATTATTAAATATGGTATTTTTCTTACATTGGTGGTGTGAATTATTAGGATTAAACAATTTATTTTATGTATGGACTTGATGGAAAGATGTAAAAAACTTGTTATTTTTTTATTTTTATAAGTGTATTACACATTATCCCCGTTATATTTAACTTAATAAGCTGAAATATGTTTCGCTTAAATTCTCAATATCTTTGCGATTGTTAATTGCGTTATAATGTATTTTAATTTGTAGCATTTAATGTATTGTTCTTCGGTGGTAGTTTGGTTCTCTTTCTAGTATGTTTATATTGTTAAAGTCAAAACTATGGTTGTAGTCTAAAGCACGTTTCGTAAGCGCTGTTGAATTTGGATTCGCTGTTTTTATATTATATTTATGTGTGTATATTCTTTTGTGTAGGTATTGTTTTGATTGGCCTATATATGTGCTGTTACAGTTATTGCAGTTTATTTTGTAAACGGTATTAGTTTCGATTTTTGGTTGTAGTTTAAGGTTAAGTTTTGTGAAGAATTTTTTTGTCGTGTTATGTGCTTTTGATACATTATGTTTTTTAATACTTTTGAGATGTTTTCTGATACCTTTGGTATATAGGGCATAGAGATATATTTCTTATTCTTTTGGTTTGATGGATTCTTTATTTTATTATATATTGTATGTATTCTTTTTTTTTTACTATAGATTCATAAAAATTTTTAGGGTAAGAGTTTGTTTCAAGAATATTTTTAATTTTCTTTAGATTATTGGGTCTGTATTTTGGGTGTGAAATTTGAATGGCGTGATCTGTTAGGCTGTTGACGACACTTTTTTTTGTAGCTATTAGGTGTGTTTGAGTTCAAATTTAGGTATCTCTGAAACCAAATTTCTTTTGTGTACTAGTTTGTATCAGTGATCCTGGATTCGTTATATTTGACAGTTATATCAAGGAAATTTATACTATTTTCTTTTTCTATTTCGGTGGTGAATTGCAAGCGTGGGTGATAATTATCGAAACAATTAACTGCGTTATATATTTTATTTTATTTTTTTTTACATTGTATGTAAATGGGATATCCTGTATATAACCTTAATTTCATATCATCTGTATTTTAATTTACCTTGTTTGAAAGCTTTATATAGGTATATTTACTTAAAATATTAATTAATTAATAGGTTATGTTAGAACAATAAAATTAAGGTTAAGAAAAATACAAAAAAAGGAAAAGTGGGAGACGATTACAAGAAAAATACTTGTGCAGATTTCGTTGTCAGAAAAATTAAATGACTGAAAATCCATTTTCCAAATTTACGTTTCAATTAAGCAATTTATATTTACTATGTAGTAACTATCTTTTCTAGTAGTAATAGACCATTTTTTAAGTTGAAGAAAGAAGAAAATGTGATTACTTATTTTCATTTTTCCAATTCAATTATCGAAAGTGGGTAAATAATATATTCGAAAAGCTTATCTGAAAATCGAACGTTCCAACCGTTCAAACTACTCATATGTTAATATTCACAAAAATCCCCGTACCATTTATCTAGTTTCTGTCAATCAATCAACATCAACCCAGTCATCAGTGTCAGCATAATCCGAAAATTCTAACAAATTGATTGAAGTGGATATTCAAACTATCCTATACTATTTTGGTCTGTTAATCATACAAAAAAAATATAAAAGATTTTAAGGTCGTTTACTTAGGTTGTATTTTTAACTGTTACATGCAGATGAAACAAAATCAGGAAAAGTGAGCTTTAGTTTTCGAATACGAGTATAAACAAAGTGGAGAAAACCATAAATTATGGTACAGTTGTTATATTTGAGTCTGGCTATCGATATCTTATTTAAAAATAGTCGAAGGAACGTTCATATAAAATTGTTAAACAAAAAGTAAAACTGAATTTCAGAAAGTTATTTATTCGTGAGTAAGTAAAGGGTCCGGATTTGTAATCCATTTTTCAGACCCGCACTTGTAAAACAAATATAGTGTGGTGACTGATTATTTTCATACATAATTTTTTTTTGTTTATTTTGGAAAATTTCATGTTTAACTTGTGAATATCCTACCACATATAATATAAATACTTTATACTTACTTTGAATTTTCTCTCATTCAGGGTAGCCGCACAGTTACGTATATACAGGACTAAATCCTAAAAAACAACTCTTAAAATAATCACTTATGACCTTTTAAAAACAAAGTAGCTACGTTAGATAAACCATTCCCAAAATATAATAACAATAGGCCCGCTTTTTTTTTGAGTGGCTCAACAAATGAAGTTTTCTACCTCCTTTTTATAAAGGCGATTCTCAGTCGTGCTCGTACACCTCATTATAAGGGTCGTTGTTGTGAAAATATACATATTTTCAATATATTTTTTAATATGGATATTTTGCAAGGTTATATTTTTATATAACAATAAGAATAAATTTTCTTTACCACATTTATGTGATAAAACTATATCAAAGTCGTGTTAAGAAATAGTTTGGAATTTATTCAAAGTATTAATAATGTCAAAACTTTTCTATATGTTCATTATGATTTTGACTTTATTTTATTCCTTAATTTTTACAGCTTTTATGTAGGTAAATTTTATTTGCAATCCATTGCGTTTTAAAGATATACTTATGTTTTTACAGGTAGACTACCGACTGTTTCGACAATTTCGATTCGAACGCACGAGAAAAGTTTCCAGGATTAAGGCAAATGCAGCCATATTACACAATCTTTCGATAAGTTCCGATCCTCTGATAACAAGAAAAGGGCAACCAAATAGTTATCGATTCTACTGTGTTAAAATTAATAAAGTCACCAACTATTCATATCACCCAAACACAAACACAGGAAAATGGCAGTGATTCTTCAGTTTAATGAAAATAATGACTCCGAAAGTTCTAATGGTAGTGAAAAATATATTTTTTTTTAATATAATTGCTATATAAATTTATATGATAGGAGAAATTATTGTTGCGATGGGTACTAATATAGCTTAATTTTATAAGTTAAGGCTATTTTCTAGTTGCAAATAAATGTCTGCTCCAAAAAAAGAGTAATATTCTTTCCAGGTAGAATTGCTGGAGCATGCAGAAAATAGGAGCTCACTAAACTGCTTTTAGAAAATGTTAAGGATGACGGGTCGCTTTTTTCCTTTAGACACCAATATCAAAACCAAAATTCCCCGAGAATATTTTGTAATATCTGCTGGCAACCACGGAATTGATCTGGTCGAAAGTATTTGGCATTATGTCTTTGGCACGCCAATCGTGGAAGATTTTTCGTTAGATATACGAAAGGGTTCGGTAGCAAACAACCTACTGACATCCTGAAGAGTATACTGGGCCCTGCTTTAGCTGGTATTAATTCTGTCAAAATGTAAAAAAGTGTCAATAATATTTATAATAATAAATAATTGTTGTAATGTTTCTAGTTTAAATAAATTTTTACTTCTCTTTGTTTATAATATTTGATAATCAAAATGAGTTATGTAATGAGTTCATTACACCACTAGTGATGTAATAGAATTCATTACATAACTAAAACAACCGTCAAAGAATGACATAATAGGTATTTATCAAGTAGGTCGTAGATAAACTTCATTATCAAACTAGCTCTTTTTCGATATCTGTCACTGTTCGAAGTTTGTACCAAAAAATCTGAATAGGTCAAGAAATACTTAACGTACAAAGCAATCGGTTTAGTTATTAATATATTAGAAACTTTCAGGCTGTCGTGTAATGTCTGTTTCTTTTTACAAAAAATGAGTGGATACTTCATTTAAAATTACAGTAAAATTAAAACATACACAGCTAATCCCACTGTTTCAAGAATGCATGCCTGTATTTACTTATTTATGAAAAAGAAAATAAACAATGTGGATTATTTAGAACATTAAAAAAAATGTGTGCTTTGCAATAAAATATATGAACATTTTAAATAAAAATATATCTAGAATTAGAAGGTATCCGATTTTAAATTATCTCAAAGTTAATACGCAGAATACTGAATAAATTTTAAGTTAAAAATTATTTTGGAGTAGTTGAATTTGACAAATTAGATTGAACTACCGCCTGATTTTAGTAGCTAATATATTGGCTGAGTCTAGATAATCAATTGGGTATCACTGCTTCACCACATTTCAGCCTGACTTTCGTTTCGTCCTGTCAGTTTCATGAAACAAATTACATTCAGAACTGAATACAAGATAAATTATGTGTAATAAACTTCTTTTAATAAGTTAATACGTTTTATACCTTAGTCTCTTGTCAGAACCTATGATTCATTAAAATAAATTTATTTGATACAATACTGGTGCGCTGCCAAAACATTACAATCCTTCCAGTTGCTACAATTTTAACATATATATTATTCATTATTTGTTTGGAAAACGAAATTAGGGAGTAATCCATAACGAATTTGTAATGAATTGAAATTTCATTGAACTTTCATACTATAGTGTGATATTATGTGATATATTTTATAATTATGTAATTTTATTAAACATGGCAATAACTCTGTCTCTAACATAGAATAATTTCCCTACAATATTTGGAACACTCATCAGAGTTGCTATCAGCCATTTTAAAAAATCACCCTTTTAGCTTGTACGATAATAGGGAACTTGCCTATAATTTTAAAAATAAAAATAATACTAAAAAACATAGCGTAACGTTGTAATAAAACGTGTACCTCACAAAAAAATAAGATTTCTAATTCCACGCGATCAGTATGAAGTATCTAAACAGCCATAAAATTG
The DNA here is from genome assembly GCA_029963845.1 of Rhamnusium bicolor. Classification (NCBI taxonomy): domain Eukaryota; kingdom Metazoa; phylum Arthropoda; class Insecta; order Coleoptera; family Cerambycidae; genus Rhamnusium; species Rhamnusium bicolor. The sequence continues at coordinate 44,401 of JANEYF010003114.1, forward strand.
AAGTGGCCCGAAACGAGCTACTATTGACTGTGACGTCACACCATACAATATTCGGTAGTCGTCGCACCGGGAAGCATCACAATCAGATGTTTACCAATTCCAATTCCAATTTAAAATCTTTATTCACAGAGATTATTTACAACTTGTATGGGGTACAGAGTAAGATTTATATTAATATATACATATATACAGAAAAAAAGAAAACTAAAAATCAATTCATTCATAAAATACTTAAAAATAATAATACAAACAAATTAACAAAGTATGACATTCTATATAAACATATGTACAATATGGTGTTATTAGACTGTGGTTGATTTGTTAGTGACTGTTCTGATATAAATATATAATTGTGTTTTATAGTACCGCTTATTGTAGTTGTACAGATATTTTAAAATGACTGAACAAGGTTTTTCAAAGGGCCAATCTGATAATTTGCCTAAAGTGGATATGTTTATGGTGGCATCTTTTATACAAAATAGTGAAAGTTTTTCCCTTGGAGAGGTCCGCGGGGTCAAGGCAGAGAAGTATGTATTTTTTTTAGCTTTTAGTAATAATTTATAAACATAAAATAGTTATGACTTGATCACGGAATAAAAAGAAATAACTACAAAATGCTTAGTTGCAACTAAGCATTTTTAGCAGACTTATGGCCGATTGCACCGTAGCGTTAAGCTTGGCTTATATTTAAGTCTAACTTAGATTGTGGCGTTTGTAACGAAAATCAAATGGTGAAAGTCACTGTCTAAACGCTACTTAAATATAGGCCTAGTTTAACACTACGGTGCAATCGGCCATTAGTCTTATGTTTGAAAGAATTTAGGGTAATTCTTTACAACAGCCACTTCTATATTTTTCGTGTTTTTTTTTTTGTACACACGCGTAATGTGTCTCTATAGAAGACATTTGCTGCAAAGGAAATGTTGCGCAAATGTATAATTACCTATCGTAGGTATTTTCGTACTATGTTTTGGGGCAAGGGAAATGAGTGATTGTGTCGTGTTATCATTCACATAATAGATAAATGTAAGATTTGAATAGAATAAATGAAAGGGCAAGGGAAAGGTATTTGCAATATACTATATATACTAGAGGTAAACATTTTACTCTTCACAGACAGTAGTATTATTGAACTTTTATATAATTGTTGCACATTCTGTAGGATACTCTTCGCAGTTTTTTGAAAAGAATCTTGTGTTTGTCTTATAAACTTCATTCTTACAATACCTAATGTATTGACTACATATTTAATTTTCTCTCCCGATGGTGCCGACTGTATTGGCGAAACGCGTGGCAGTATATTTTATAGTATAAACTAAGATTCATTCTTACAATACCTAATATATTGATCATATATTTAATTTTCAATTTTTTTTCATCTCCCGATGATGCCGACTGCGTAGGCGAAATTTGTGGTAGTATATTTTACAGCATTTTGGTGTCTAAAGAAAATTACTTCAATTTTAGTAGCACATTGAAAATTGCAACCCTCTGTAGATTCATATTTTTAAATAAAATGTGCTATAACTTTTTTTATTTGCTATTTGATTTTTTTTCAAAAACAATGGATTTCTTCCTTTAGCTAACACTAACTTATAGCCCAAATTTCAATTCGATCGGACTTTTCTTTCTTTAGTTATCGTGCTTACAAGAAACGTGACGGACGGACAGACGGACGGACAGATGAACAGACGGATATTTTGAAAGTTGTTCAGAATTCGATGACGAACGAAATGGTTTTTTCTCTGCGAGCGATATTAACGATTTTAGAAATGTCCCGATCAAATGCAATATACTTTTCGTAATCGTATTTGCGAAGAGTATAATAATAAATAGCTGTTTACTTTCGCACCAGGAAATTACCTTTACTTAGTATCACTAAATTACATTCTATCTACTAATCTTATTTTATTTTCTAACATTGTATACACATTCTTTCTTTAATCCTACCCTAATTAAAATTCAATAATTCGGAATTCGGAATATTTTATTGCCCGCCTGCGAAAAACTAGTAGATAGACATATAATATTTAATAATGTATTTACATTAAAATGATCTTCACACACATGTAGAGACCTACTGCTCTGTGAAATGTCTTTTTCATTTCTTCTACACGCTTTTAGCCATTTTGATCGACGAATCTTATCTTCTGGCAATATTATAAATATTTTATCTGGCACTTTCACTATAGTATTCTTACACAACGGTACAATGCAATATTTAAAATAAGGAGTTTTAGTTTCCATTTTAAGTATACACTTAAAATTTATCCAAAATCAAGCGGTCGAGTGCTGGGATCTCCGTCGCCGCTTGTAAATTGTATGGTGTGATGTCACGACTATTCCCGCGCTTTTGAACCTGTTTGAAACGGTTCGCCCGCGCGCGAAACTTTAATAATTTATAACAAATTTATTATTGGGAATTAAGGCGTCATATTTTGTCTTATTTTTTAGTATTGTAGAACATTTTTATGAAGTAAAAAAAAATGTGCAAGTTCCCTATTGTTTTATGCTTAAGTCTCCCCACTTTATACCATGGCGTGTTTTGAGCAATTATTTGGGGTGAATATTTTCGTCGGGACACGCTGTATATGTATATACATAGTCATAAATGTAATAAATAACGAGGGACACTAAGGTGTAACATGTACTAGGCTATATAAAATGTCTATTAAAGCTTCTAATAAATAATCTTGTAATAAATGTTGAACGTAATTTGTTTCGTGAAACTAACACGTCGAAACGATTGTCAGTCTGAAATGTGGTGAATCGATGATATCAAATTGATTATCCAGACGCAGTCGATACATTAGCTAGTAAAATCACATCTGTTTCATGAAGTTGAACAACTCTAGAACAAACTTTTATTTTGTAACGTGAATAAACACATGTCACATATCCATTTTAATCATTTAAGACCCTAAGAATCTATTTTTTTTATTTAAACTTGAGAAATGCGTATTAAAGTTATTCCACAGTCATTTTATTATGGCAAACTTACTAAAATTTTACAAATGAATAATATTCCAACAAAATTTTAATGTCGTGCCATTGTTGCACCCGATGCAAGCTCAATATTTTGCACCCTCCTTCTGAATACACATAATAAAAGCAATAAATAAAATAAGTAAAGCCTCCTTCTTTGAGCATAATACAATTTAAATGTTGGTAAATTTTCCGTACCTAAAGGGTGTCCCATTTTGAATCTAGGAATCTGTTTTTTGAATAGAGTTTACCTGAAGTAGGTTAGAACCTTGGATGTGAACATAACAATGCCGTAGTTTTCCACGAAACATCATAACACCGTATACTGCACTCGATGCGCGTTTCGCCAACCAAGTTGGCATCATCTGGAGATGACTAAAACAGTTTTATTTATCTCCTTTGGTATTTCGTGGAAAACTACGTCAGTGTTAATAGGTTTACAATTTATATAAAACTGCTTGTTCATTCATTTCAACATAAACTAGAGACATGGAAATATGTTCGAAATACAATATCCCCCAAACGTCTTTTGCAGCTGTTCCTGCAGATGTCCACCCTTTTGGCGAAATTTTTAATTACATTTTCACGCAAATGCGGCTCAGTTTTATCAATAACTCGCCGAATATTGTTCTTGAGCTCATCGATTAACTGCGTATTGCTCTTGTAGACTCTGTCCTTTACAAGGCCCTAAAAGACAAAATCTAAAGATGTTATATCATATGATTTTGCCGGCCAATTAATGTCACCATGTTGAAAAATGAGAGGTCAGGAAAATTATTACATATATGTACTTAATTGTATCTTGAATGCTAAATAAAGATTATTATTATACACTCAACCGCAAGATTAACCGTGCACTAGGTCTTTCAGGAAAATTTCAATTTGAATCAAATTAATTTTAATTGAATAAATATTACATTACAAAATAAACGAAAATTTCACTTTAATAACATAAAAATACATTTATTGCAAGTTTAAAAAAAAGAAAGAAATTGAGAACTGCAAAGAAACATACCTCATTATCGAGTATTACCTCATCGAACTTGAATGACAGCCCGCATTCTTTGTGGCATGCTTTGTATCAAAGCAGCAACCTCATCCTGGGGTATCTGCTCCCATTCATTCGGCAGCGCCTGTTCCAGCTGAAGCACCGTATGGAATTCGCCATAATTCCGCCTAATCCTTCTGCCTAGGTTGTCCCACATATGCTCTATCAGGTTTAGGTCAGGACTCCTGGGTGTCCACCCTAGAATCTGAATACCAACATCATGAAGATACTGGTGAGTTATTCGGGCTATGTGCATTATCATGCATTAGGAGAAAATGTTCTCCTATAAATGGCGCAAAAGGTATCACATGCTCTACTAAACACTTCCTGATATACTTGTCAGCATTGAGGCTACCTCTCAGAAATGTTACAAGGGCCGTACGAGCTTTCAAAGAAATGCCCCCCCCCCCTCCATATCAACACACCTCCACCGCCAAACTGTACTCTAGGAGAAAAGAAACACTGGACATATCGTTCTCCAGGTTGTCTAGACACTCTTTGGCGACGATCAGGTGAATACCTTGTGAAATGAGGCTCATCCGTGAAGAGAACGCATCGCTATTCGGCCATATCCCAATTAGCATGAGTTTGCGCAAATTCCAAGCGCTGCCTGCGATGACCTGCGTCGAAAAGAGGGCCAGTAGCTGGTGCATGGTGTTAAATTTTGTTCCTTCGACCTTCTTCGTATAGTATCGGATAAAACCAAGGTACCATGAATATCTACCAATCTTCTAGTCAAAGCTGTACCTCACAATAAAACTTTTCTTTTTTCTTCGGAAAACCTCAGAAACACACAAGAAACACAAGAAACAGCAATCGAAACAAATTAAAGAGTTGTGTAAAACAAGTAAAACGCTGACGATTGAAAGATAAATTTAGTAACAAAAAAATTATTCTCGTGATACGTGAAAGTCCAAAAAACTCGAACATTATTTCTTTCATATGTTTACATGTGTGTATCCATGTTAAATCAATACACAGAGTATTTTCACAAATTTGCCATTAGAAAACCTAGTATCCGGTTAATTTTGCGGTTCAGTGTATTATTATATTACATTTGTCCGCATTGTAACTCTTACCGAGTGGACGTAACACTGTCTGTATGAAATAACATATCTTTGAAAATCCATATTCTTCAGTTGGGGCAATAAAAAATTGTCTGCATGTTACGATAGTGTTCGCCATTGGTAGTAACCGTTTCGACATCCACGTTTTCAAATAAGAACGGCCCAAAAAACTACACCATACAGTAACGAGACGTGAATGTATTGGTTGCTCTTCAGTCACTCCAGTGTTTTCATGTCCCTAAATGCGATAATTTTGCTTACTAACATATCGAGCGAGATGTATGTAAATGGACTTCGTCGTTGAAGATAATTTTGTTACGAAATTTATCATCACCTGAATGTGTTTTAAGATCCAATTGCCAAACGCACTGCGGTGTCTATGGTATACAACAGGCCTCAATTATTCAGTAAACTGAGAATTTTGTATGCGTGTAGATCCAGATCCTTCGTTAAATTTTTTTGCATGAAGCCTCTGCAAGTGCTCACCTGCTGTGATTTGGATTTTCGGCGATATTTACACTCACTCTGGCTATATTTCATTTGAACGGACACTTCAAACACGCACTGGTCTCTTTGCATTAAGAAGCGAGTCAGACCCCTTCAATTCACTGATTACATTGCGAATTACGATGTCGCCTGGCACATGATTACGACCAAAAATAACGCAGATCGACTTATGGGCAACTGTGTTTGGATACAAATTCTTATCTAGATTTTTCAAAAATCTATAACGCATAAGCAAAAAATTTGTGTTAATTTTTATATTAAATAGAAAGTGATTTAAAAATGTATACGTTTATCGGTTCGGGTATTGACTGTATTTTTTGAAGGACATTTCTTTTCTTGTATTTCAGTATTTTAAAATACTATTTTAATATATACTATTTGATGTTCATAGCCATGAATTTCTTTGTTAACTTACAATGAAAAAATATTTAATGCTTTTATTCATAAATTATCTTTTATTTTTAATGGTAACGGTATTAGTTTAATATATCCAAAGACTCTGTCCATAAACTTTTAACATGAACTTTTTACTTTACGTTCAGATATGCAGTTGGTAATATCAACTTTATTGTTAAGTTTCTAAGGAAACGATATTAAAGTTATTATAAGTAGGTCATGAGGATTGCTATTATTACCTGAAATCCTTGTACGTCTAGAAAACAAATTAAAACAACTAGTGACTCTAATAAATTTATATTCAGATAACTAAACGTATAATGCATTAGAAGAGGTACTTAGATGAATAACTTAAAAATATTATGGAGCAGCTTTTTTAAAACGCTACGAGAAAAATGACAAAAACTGATTTCTAGCATTCACGAAGTAAATAGTCCTACTAATGATACCATTTTCTGTCTTGATATTTTGATTAATAGCCTATGTTTTTTTTATCCAAATTCTTTATTGTTTGATATGTTCATAGAATTTCAAAAGAAAGTATGGTTTATTCCAAGGTTTTGCACTGCATTGGTAACGATTCTTGCACGATGAAGACGGACATCATCATCCAAGAAAAAAATGCTCACCAATGGCACCAAGAAATTGATGAATAATGTTGTTTATGATAATTTTTAGCATATACTTGAGGTATCATAATTCTCTTAATAATGAACAAGCCAGATCAACCATCGAAGCATATGCCTCCCTGCACCATGATTGAATTACCACCATAAGGATAAATATCATGAATCTAATAATGCATTTTTAGAGGAATTTTTTTTTAATGTAGACAAAAATCTGTTTCTAATATTTTTAATTTCGTTACTTAATTTATTATAAAGTGTAAACGAAAAAATGTTTTATTTTGGTTTATGTAGATTTATACGACCTCTTATAATTTAAGCCAAATATACCAAGAATAGTTCTTTTTTGCAGTACAGATATACGATTTGATGGAAGTGATTTTTTCCAGAATATGACGCCATATCGCATAGACTCTAAATTAAAAAATCTTTACAGTATTCACACTGGTTACTTGGCATAACCTCTTTAGCGCGAAACAGTTACTAGCACATGTGTTACAAATACTGGGACATCATATTTCCAGTCTGATAATAATTTATTATCAAAACGACTGCTGATATTATTTAAGGCAAAATTATTTATTTACTTATTTATTTATAAATGCAGAAATTAGTATAATTTTTTTTCATAGATAGCAACAGAAATACCATAAGCAAATGCATAGAAAAGTTCAAATATAGAGTTATCTAAATCGTTAATATAAACAAGAAAAATTATGGCCCCAGAACACTGATTTGGGGTACACCAATATCAATTATTGCGTTTCTGATTTTGACCCCCCAAAACAACAACAGACTGTTCTCTATTGCTTAGATAAGGTGTCAGCAGCTTTTGCATTGGACACGTATACCATAATTCTCAATAAGTAATATCATGGTTTACAGAGTCAAATGCCTTACATCAATAAATAATGTCACGACTTACTGTCCTTTATTCTGCCATTAACTCCATTAATTTTTAATCCAACGATAAATTCTTCTAATTAATACTTTTAATTAAATTTAATAAACGGCAAATATGATATATACAATGAACGGAATAAATTATTCAACAATCATACAAAAATTTCAATAACAGTTCATGCATCCACTATTGATCAAGGTATATATTTACTGTACTTCTATTCCCATGTTATTTTTTTAATTAACGGTTAACATTTATATGTCTTTCATTAAAATTGCACTGGCATGTAGAGTTAAAATTAAAATACGGTATAAAATACAAATATTGACAATCCATTTATATACATTTCAAATTGAATTTCTGTATTTTTTTTATTGTATTTGCAGTAAAAGTTCCTATGTTATAAAAAGAGAAAATAAAGATCCAAATTCAATATATGCTGCTGCCAATATTGGCATAAGCAGTGAAGCTATCAGGATATTTGTTGGGGTGAGGTTGGTATCTGCGAGAAAAGTGGATTGTAAAGACGAAGGTATGACACATTCGAGGGCAGAAATAGTTCCAATCACTGAATTGCCCGCAAATTGTTTCAGAGATATAAATGATACGAACAGTTTGGGGCAAATGTTCCTGCAGTATTTTAACTAGCCGGATCTAGATGGCGAAAATTCAACCATTTCTTGCCTCAATATATGAAGTAGGAAATATAATGCGATTATGTATTATAAACCTGTATTTCTAGAAACTAACGATAGGGTAAGGATAACATCAATACGAAATATTATCCTTAATTTCAACTTACAGAAATATTAATACAAGTATTTTAAAAAATTGTATTGGTTGAGTTATCAACTTCTGCCCTGGCTATTTGCTACAATTAATATAAAATTATAAAAAAGTTAATGTGCACATTATATGCAGCACAGCTAGCTGTTATCATAATGTTATTTTAATCAAAATAACTCCGTTTAGCAAAAACTAAATACAAACTAAAAGTACTCATTATTATACGAGGTGTTTCAAAAGCATGCTTAAATTTCTCATAGATTATACAAAGAGCCCAAATATGAAAATTTTCCTGTAAATATGGGTCATTTTGTTACTGTAATAAAAAGAAACATTATTTGAATAATAAAATAACAACAGTTCTCTTCATGTTGCACATTTTAAGCGACTTAGGATATTTATTATAAACATGACCTAGAAAAGTAGTATTTTGGGGGTAGCGGCACTGAATTTGTTTCGACTTAATTTTAAATTTAGAAGTAAATAATTTACATTAAAATTTCAAGACTTTATTCCACACGATTTTTTCTTCTTACAAAAAGAAAAAGAAGAAACAAATTTTTGACACGAAAATGACTATTATATTCGAAATAGTGAACAGCGTATTTCTAAATTCCGCCATAAAATGTGTTTATTTGTTGCCTTACTGTAATGTTTTGTAGTTGGATTGGTAAATTGTTTTTAAGCCAAGCTTCTGTACCAGGAAATAATTCCAAATCGTCGTTTACCACATCATACAACTTTTGCGATCTAAGCGAGACATGTGCATTTTTATGAAATTGTTTAATAATAAAGGGTGTTTCAATAAGTTGCATTTGGAAATGTCATTTCTACTATCTCAGGAGTGCAGTCGTCATATATGAAAGCAGTCATCACAAAGCATTGCCATTTTAATTTTGCAACGCTATCACTCGAAGAATGTTTACTTATTGTGAAAACGCATTATCAAAATGGGGAAAGTGTTATGGATACATTTTGTAGGTTACGTGAGCATTTTGGTAGACATAATCGTCCGTCTCGTGTAATGATGCAAAAATTTTTCTACCATGAATTGCAAGATTTTCCAGTATGTTTCGACATAACTGCTGCTCTATTTCAGCGATGCGTGGCGTTGACTTCGTCCTTCAAGTCTTGAATCATTTGAGGATCGTTGACGTAGACGTTGCTTTTCAAAAGAATCCAAAGAAAGAAGTCTAAGAGCATTAGATCGCATGATCTACCTGAAAAATTTGTCTGTAACACGTTCTCTATTTTAATAACGGATTTTCACAATAAATAAACAATCTTTAAACGAATAATGTTGCATTATTAAAATGGTAAAACTTCGTGATGACAGCTTTCAAATATGACGACTGCACGCTTGACATTACAGAAATGGCGGGAATTTCACAATGTAACCTCTTATTGGGTTTGGTAGCTAAAAATCTACAAGCAATCAATCAGAGTAGGCATCAGCAGCGATTCAATTTAAACAATTGGTTATGACAGTGATGGTCTACAACGGCGATTAGTCAATGGTTTTCAGAAAATTCTTAACAATCCTGAAATTTTTAAATGTATCTTTTGGTTATTAATTCACTGATGCACACCTGTATGGGTTATAATAGTAATAATTTCGAAACAGTTTTATGAAACAAAAAACCAGTATTATATTTAATTTTCCTTTCCGATCTAATGGCGTCAACGTTCATGTAAATTTCAACAATTTTTAATTTAGTTACAAAATGTTGTTCAAAAAAGTTCTTTGTGTGTAGTATTGTTGTTACTTTATTAATAAAATTGAGTTTCCTTACTTACGGTAAGGAAACCAAGAGCCATGTATAATTTAATGTGCTGCGAAGCCAACACTGATATGGATTTCCACAAAACACAAAAGCACTATATACTACACTGGCCCTTAGGATTCTTTTGTTTTTTTGATATCCTTTTATTCAACGTATTCACTATCTTTTAACGTAATGTTGATTTTAGGATGATATTTTTTTTGTAATTTATTACAGCCTCAAATTTTAATTCGAGGATTTTTGAAGAGAGTTCTTCCTCGTGATAAAATTAGTGAGGCTATTTTGTAATATCTATACAGAATAATTCCGATATTTTCCTAAAGTGATTAATGGTATATAGGTACTAATACATTTTTAGATCTGGTTTACATTTTTACTTTCCAGAATTTTAATCATATTTTAATCGTATTAGGGCCAGTTTTCCCATCTCCCATTAAATTTATTTGCTGGATAATGTAAATGATGTACTGAACTGTGCTGCAAATACGGCTTTATAGATTCGTCATTTGCATGTCCAATAATTTTTATAATTTGTTACAGCAGAAGGTCTGGTAAAAATGGTTAGTTAATTTTTACTTTTCTGATATCTAAGCCAACTTTTCTGCCGCGATTTTTGTAATGTAACTTTTTAATGTAATTTATTCCTAGTGGTATGTTTATAAACCATGCTCCATTTTTCCAGTTTGGATTGAAAGTAAAATCAGTCTTTATCGTAGGTCCCCTTTTTCCAATAATCTTTTTCATCAGGACGAAGACTGACATTTTCAGAATTCTGAATCAACCATTTCCTAGCGCATGGTTTTGGGATACTCCTTGTTAAGTTTTGAAAATATGAGATTGTATTTCACACTTCCAGAAAAAATTCTCTTATTATCCACTTTCTCTTTGAAATACTCCACCTGAGTGTCCCTCCAGGATAGTTCAAACGCACATTATATCGAATTACTTAAAGCACATGTACGATTACAATTATGATGAATGAACTTAGGGCAAACGTATTTACTCTCCTTCTTTTTATCTGGTTGTTCTTGTAAAATGTGCATGTATTACGTGCATCTTGAGCTCCTTTGAGTCCTATATCAGAAAAAGAGTCAAAGAAAATGAAAATACAGCGTAGACCATAAGGACACAAAGCTATTATTTTCTCTAAAATATATGCTGAAATGGGTCGGAACCTTTGATATGAAGCTAATTTTCCACAAAACACCATATACTGTACTCAACGTGCGTTTCACTAACCGAGTTGGCATCATCATGAGATGATTAAAACTCGTCTCCAGATTATGCCATCTTGGTTGGCGACACGAGCGTCTTGTGCACTATATGGTGTTTTGTGGAAAACCTCGTCAGTATTTAAAAATATTGGCATTCTACTTAATTTAAAGACCATTTCTGAAGAGTCGAAATCATATTGAACAGCTTTTTTTAAGGTTTTATTTATAGTATCATCCTGTGGGAGTTTATCACACTGCTATTCCACCACACAACCAGGACAGACACATACACATGCATAACAACCATTCCCTATGATATTTGTCAGATGCCGCAGCTGAGACTTGAACTCCGGAGAGATAGACAGCGACTAGCCATCTCATGTGAAACGAAAAAACCTAGTGACTCAAAAAAGGATAAAGTTTTGAAAAAACCTGATCCATGTATTTAGCTTGAAACCATAAGATGGATGAAAATATGAAAAAAAATCTAATGACCACTTTACGAATTCCTTGTGTCCATATTTTGAAATTTGAATAATTTTTATTAAAATATCATATATTTTGAAAAGTTTGTGACTTAATAAACATTTTTTTTAAGTGTATTTTTACATTGGATAAAGCCAGTATATACCGACTTACTAAACAAGTATGCATATCTAAAATTTTATTTTGCTGCATACCTAAACCTAGTAAATCAATAACGAAGTATTGTAAATATAATTTGAATGTCAATGTTCTAATACGGAATAACGAAAATTGCGTCTATATCGATAAGAGAAAATAAAAAAGAGCTATAAACATGTAAAAAAGGTGCAATATATTAATAATGAAAGGTAATGTTGAATCATCTGTTTTTCTATTTTATTTTAAATTATCTGTGTTTTTCCTTTATATAACAGGAAATAATTTGACTTACTAGGAAGTTTCGCGGTGTATAGTACATTAACCTTTTGGAATATCACTTTGTAAGAAATATGAATAACACGAAAAAGCTAATAGAATATGTCTTGCACCTAATATAATTTTCATTAAAACTGTGACTTACTAGGATTTTCCAATGCACGGGAGCCGTGTTCTGCCACACAACAACGCACTGTTGCTGTTTCAGTATTTAAAAACAACACTATACATCCATGCCATAGCCAGGTTTCGAATCCGGAACTTGGTCTCACGTCTAAAGTGTAAGTACTGAGTCACTGAGCCGTTAAGGAGAAGATTTATTAAAAGATATTGCTATTAATATTTCATATACGTAACTCAAATTGATATAAAAGACGCCAATTTAAAAAATAAACTAGAATATTATAGAACAGTATTACGATTTGAATTCGAATTTTGCTGGTTTTCTGATTCCGAGCATTACCAGAAATCCAACATTGGTTTAATGATTACTTCCATTCAATTCTGAATAACTTTAAAACTATTTTAGAATTGTTTGAATAAGATAAGAGAGGCTTAATTGAGATTGAAAGGCATAAATTGGATTTGCATGATTGCATAATATCCAGATTTATAAAATTGCATAATCTATATTTCTTATTGATTGGCTACTCTTTGGTTTACTGGTAAATGATTTAATGCAGTTATGATGTATAAAATTATTTTAATGAATGCATTGCAAATATGAAGAAATCAGACGAGTTAATAAGAATATTCGGAAAAAAAAATAAAAAAATTTTATTGCATTTTTGAACGATTCTCGACGAATTATAAAGAAAAAAACAACTTTATTGAAAAAACAAGCTGTCTGCATGTCTGTAGTATCGCGATAACAACCATAGTTTTTGAGATAAAGCTTTCAAATTTGGTACACATGTTCTAAAGGCCAAAGGCAATGACAAATTCAACGATGAACAAAATTGGTCAGCTGAAGGGAGGTCCACGGGACCCAAAATGTTTGTATTTGCCTTTGCAAAAAAATATATTCTTGATGAAGGATTATAAATCATGTCTACTATTATCAAGCCAATAAAATATATTTTCTGAGTACTTAAATAAAGGTGATCTAAACTGAAATTGGATAAATTTAATACTTTGACATTTGAAATGTCTAATTTAGTTACAAAAATGTCAATGTCAATAAGAAGAAATTATTAAAATATATGACATGAATTATTATTGAAAGTATCAAATGACGCTGATAATTAATTATATAAAAATGTTATTTAAACATTTCAAGGTACGCTATTAAAATTTAATTGAGGTAAGTGAAGAATTAAATAGAATGATGTTTTACATCAGGATGATATTTACTGGTATAAAAAAGTTATGTGCTGGCCACATCAGATATTTTTTAATTGGAGGATAATCACAGTATTTTGGATGACCACTCACTCCATACTACGTTGCATTAGGTATGCAGGGGATTGTATTACCTATGGTGTTAAATTAGTGGATATCTTTTAGAATGTAATAAAATATTACAATTGTTTGGCATCTGCTGGCCTGATTGAACCGAGCCGAATTTGGTGGTTAGACTCATACTCAAACGGGCATGAACCCATTCGTGAGCATGTTTCATTTGCCTGTTAACGTTATGCTTTTCCAAATTGAATGGGGAATTAAATAAAAATTTTCTGTGGGGGAAATAATATGTGAATTATAATTGTTTTTAAGTTTATAGCATTTATAGAGGTAATCAGTGATAATTATGATTTATTTTATTTATCTATGTAATATAGAAAAATTATCTGAACACGGTTTCAAGAAATCCTTATTTTGTGCTTTATTTTTGTAAATGAATAAAGGAACATGGAGTAAATAATAGCATAGACACAGCCAATTTCCTGTAGTGGGGGGCTAACTTAATGTTCATCTAAAATAATTTTCATGTATAAATCACACTATCAAACGAAACAGGAAGTAGCAAATCAAATGTGCCGTGGCACATGTACAAATAAATTCTGCTGAGGCAAATGTTAATATCCTGGTAGGTAGTGAAGGGATTGAAACTAGAAACAGACAAACTAAAAAATAAACAATAAACTGTTACAATTTATAACAATGTATGTAAAATTTACCCTCTTAACTAGCTTGATGAACTAGCTTGATGAACTAGCTTGATGAACTAGCTTGCTTATCACAAACTGGAGAAGATGTGTAGCTATTTTGCAGCATCAGGTATGTTTCTATGGTTGTCTCCATAAGTGATGTTCGCTTTGGTGAAAATATATTCTTATATTTTGAAAACGACTGTTTGACATCTACTGATATAATACATGCATACGTAAAATAGTCTTTGAACGCAGTTGCGAACTTTTCTTTAACGCGCTCATTTGTTGCGTCACCTATAGCGTGTAGCAGTAGATTTACTTCATCCACTATTTGCAGTGACTCCGCTAACGACACCGCACTGTTTTTTAATTTTTTTATGCTTTCCATATAATGGTTTATAGTTCTTCGAAATATTTTTTAAAGCTGTTTCAACGGGAATATCTTCGAATTTTGTCTGGCTTTTCTTAATAGCTGCAGCCTCATCTGGATTGAATTATAGTATCACAGCTTTTATTTGTTGGAAATATTCAGCATAATAAAAAGCTGCCTGCAACCATGTTCCCCAACGTGTAAGAATCGGCTGTGGTGAGGAATACCGGGACACTTGCTATGAAATGCACGAAGACGTTTAAGAGATTTTCGAATAGTTTCTGCCACAAGATGTAAAGCATGCACTTTACACGTAACATGTATAAACGTACAACCTTGTTCTTGCAAAGACCGGCCTACTGAACGGATTATCACGGCGCCATCAGTCACAAACATCAACACTTGACTTTCTGATAGTTCAAATTTGTCTAACGTCTCCAGCACCACCCTGGTAATTGTTTCGCTAGTACACTGACTTAGTCTTTTGCTAGCTAATAACAGTGGAACTACCGGTTTAAGAGGGTCCAGTACTCGTACTATAACATTTAAAATAGAATTTATTTTACAATCTGTTGTCTCATCAACAGATAACCACAGTCGTGTATTTTTTAATTCACATTTCATCTTATTTACCATGTCTACGTGTACAGTTGGTAGATAGTTACATAACGTTGTGCGACTTGGTAACTTCACCTGAGCATTGTATTTATTCCAGAACTCTCGAAATGGTTGTTTATCGAGTATGTGTAGCGGAACATCACAGGCAATCAGCATTAATAGTAAATCAAACATAAACTGGGTTATCGAAGGCACGCCATTTTTTAATTTTTATGGTGTACACTATTTACGTGAAGTCCACAATCACGCTTATCCCAGCACATCAAATCTTTCTCGCACACTTTACAAATTATTTTAGCACCATCATAGAATAAATCCGGGAATTCACCCATGAATTTATTCACTTTGTCAGCAAATGGCTGTTTTCTACCCCTGCGTACGTCAGCCATGCTTTATTATTAAATTAATATCAACAATACAGTACAACATATAAAATAAAAGCACAAAAACAATATGCAATACACCCAAGTGACTTAACGTGTACACAACTCGAAAGCTAATAATAGACTAGACTGGAGAAAGAGTTTCGCGGTCAAGATGAATGCCGGCGACAGTAAGTACATCTGTACTCTACGACCATGATACACAGAAATGATTTGCAGCTTTACTCATATGTTTAGTCAATAAACCTTATAGGGAAAATGTTACATATTCTGGATTATTTTGTCGATAACAATTACGCTTAAACCGATAAAATTTGTCAGATTAATGTAAATGAAGCTTAACAGAGTTAACGCGTCGCAAGGTTTCATTTTAAACAAAAGCTTTAATTATGAATGTATTCAAGTTTTAATTAAATTAGAACCGATTAAACATGTCCTAAACAAATCTATGAAAGCTTTATGAGAAAATTTTTACTCTGTACACTTTGGACTATAAGACTTAATTAAAATTCAGATTGCTTACTTTTATTCAAGCGAATTATAATCGTATTTTATTATTTGTGCGAAAAATTTATTTAAAATTTTTTAAAATATTCCAGTCCGGTTTTAAACATAATGAGATTTATCGCGAGAAAAAGTTTACTCTACACTGACAGACCAATATACAGACATTATAAAATGCTGGCAGGTTAAATTTTGGAAAATATAATATTAAAATAACTTTATATTTGTTACATCAAGAAATCTCATAAATAAATGTACAAGCTTTTTAAAAATATAGAAGAATTAATAAATATAATTTCACCCATATTCCCAACTGCCAGATGGTTTTGTATGTTTTTAATATTATGTAAGATGTTATATTCTTATTATTATTTATTGCGACAAAATAAATTCGTAAATTATGTTTCACAAAATTTCCTTTTCGGTGGTGTGCGGATAGGCCAGGCCTACTTTCTATTACTGATTTTACAGATATTTAACTCATCCAACAATTATCAATATCGCAAAAGGTTTTTTTTACTTTTGGTTTAAAATGCTGCTATTGTATTGTATTGTATTGTATAGTTATTACATTTTTACATTTCTTTATAAGGCAATCGATATTTGTTGTCAATTTCATCAAACTTCAAACTCAATTTTTTAAAAAAATTTTAAGTACCACATCCTGTATATTTTTGTATTTTATGAGGCATAATTCATTTTCTATTGATAGATAGGTATGTCCATACCTAAATTAAACAGTCTATGAAGTAAAAGAAAAAAATTGAGACAGTAATGTCAAAAATCATTTTTATTGTATTAAAAGTTTTAGTGTGCTATGAAAGCAAAAAAAGTAAGCTGAAATAATATTGTCAAAATTAATTTATTGTAATATTAGATTTGTGTAACTTTGATGTTTTAAATGTCAGAAATCCATTACCACATGAAATTATGAAATTTTCAGAGGTCGAAATGTAATTTTTATTCTTGATGTCAAAAAAAATTTTGTTAGTACCTAGATTGTATGGAGAAAAATTTCCAAACCAAATAAAAAATCGTTTTAAATTGTTTTGAAAATATAGGTAATTTACCCAAGGATAATTAGTTACCAATTATTAAAGCATCATCTGCAAAAAAAACACAAATATCATATTTAGAAAGCCGATATACATCAAGCCTTATTAGATCCCAATTTACAAAAATGATATAATTTTATTAGTGGACAAGAAAGCTCAAAATAAACCAGACTTTCCACAATTTATTTTGTTTATGAATGAAGCCAGATTTACTCAGAGGTGCCCAAATGGAATAATTTTTCATATTTACAATACTGAAAATCCGTAGTTTGTACAACTTTTTGATTTCCAACATCATTGATCTGTTAACACTTGGGGTGGAATGTAGGGAACATAAATTATTGGACCATATTTTTTGAGAACCACCTTAATAATGAGGTTTTTACGAAATATTGTTGCCTTTGTGGTTCCATCATATCGGTGCATCACCCTATTAGGCGGTAAATAATAAATTGGCCACCTAGGTCGCCACTAGTTACCATGTATTTTTTTTGTGGAATTTTATCAAAAATAAAGTGTAACTATAACTAATGACATAAGAAGTATGATTAAAGAAGCTTTTCTTAATGTTACACCAGGGATGCTTTTAAATGTGTAAATAGTGTAAATAAATAAATGAATATATAAATTATAACTAATAGAGGTAGAAAATGCATTGAAAACAATGCAAACCTATTTAAACACTTAATATAGTATTAAATTTAATCTTGTTACCTATATTGTTTTTAAAATGTTACAATAGTTTAATTATTAACAAATGATTTTTGAATAATTGGACAATGAGTGTTAATCGTCTATTAAAAATTTGTTAAACTGTATAGGTTTTAAAAATTTGTAAATATTTTGAAAACGGTTTGAATACCTATTTTAATCGAAAGGGAATTACTTCATAAAAATAAAAATATAGTGTGCCATTTAAAAAAA
The DNA here is from genome assembly GCA_029963845.1 of Rhamnusium bicolor. Classification (NCBI taxonomy): domain Eukaryota; kingdom Metazoa; phylum Arthropoda; class Insecta; order Coleoptera; family Cerambycidae; genus Rhamnusium; species Rhamnusium bicolor. Next base: position 62,565 of record JANEYF010003114.1, read on the forward strand.
AATGAAAAAAATAGAGTTTGAAATTTGATAAAATTGACACCAAAAATCGGACGCTCTGTAAAGAAATATAAAAATTGAAAAAGTATTTCGAAAAAAATGTGACAATCTTGAGATAAAGTGAACATTAAAAATAGTTTTTCGGTTATTCTTATTTTTTAAAATCGATGTACTTGTCATAATTCTCCGAAAAAAGTTAAACATCTCTCAAATTAATAGTAGAGAGTAGGTCTCTCCCCATACCACCGAAAAGAAAATTTAATTAGGAATCTAAATTAGTAATAAAATATGTACCATTCCATTTGAAATAAGAAAGTGCAGGTCTACACCGTAAAAATGGAGCACCCTGTATAGTTGAAAATATTTTTAAATTATTCAGCGAAAAAAATACTTATTATATATATAACTTTAAAATTTTCAACTTTAATATTTATTTTTCTGTTTTGGGACTTACCACTACATGAATAATTCTTTGGTATCTAAAAAATATAGTTAGTTACCCAGCATGTTACTGGAAAGATAAACCTCTGTGCTTGTGATTTTACATCAAAAGATTAGTCAGAGGGTGTTCTTTGACAAGCGCAGAGGTTTATTTTTCTAGTAACATACTGGGTAACTAACTATATTTTTTAGATAACGAAGAATTATTTATGTGGTGGTAAGTCCCAAAAAAGAAAAGAGAAAAATTTAGAGAATGCCGCAAATAACGTTCAGACAATATTTATTATTAATGAAGCCACACCACAGGCTATACACCGATCTCACTCTAAATCGCCATCCGGTATAATCTTATTTTAATATTATATTTATAAAACTACTTTTTTGTAACTTTTCAGCATGACACACTAAATAAAGTGTGTAGTCTGTGAATCAAATAATTATCTTAATTGGTTAAACTAAATGTTTTGGTTGTAATATAATTGACAAGGTGATATCAATTTGTGTTTACGTTTAAAAATGTTTATATAGAGAATTTTAGCTGAAAGATTTTGCTGATTAAAATGATATTAAATAATTCAAAAACTCCATGTCACAGGCTGACAGTTTCATTTCCTACAAATACCAAAAGTGCGGCCGTCGTCAGCGTTTCCTGCAAGAGCAGGAAAGAAAATCAAAAGTTTTCGTAAGAAAAAGGGTTATCAGTATACAAATTTCAAGCTTTCAACTTAGTTTCCCCTTTCTTCGTATCTCTTTTCTGCACCCTCATCTACAGAATGTTTGTCAAAAATATGCAGCAGTTCCTTATGAATTCCCTGCTGAAAGCAAACAAGATAAAAAATATCTGCATAAAAATATGACTAATAAATAATCATAATCAGCAGTCGTATATTTATTATTTTACCCTATCTGGCGTTATCAACCCCTGTGAGATTGCATATTTGACCTAAGACATTTATGTCTTAAATGTGTTTCCAAAGTTTATTAGCAGTATATAGGAAACAGTGAAATTTGGTACTCTAATAAACCGGTTCCAAAGCTACATTTAATGGTATATTTATGGTGTAATATACGTATTTTTGGTATATATTTGGTTTTTGGTACATAAATTATAGGTACAATTATTAATATTAAATGTAATTTGTCCCCCCCCTTTCAACTATCTAAAAAATTATAACACGATTATAATTTTAAAATTATTATTTTTGACTGAAAATTTTGGTGAGTTAATATTTTTTAAATCCCAATTTTTTTGCTTTTAATACTAAGAACGCTATTATATAATTCAATGTAGTTCGTGCTCCTAGACTGAGTAGTTGTTTTAATAGTTTCTATGATAAAATGTATTGGGAGTGTTGTTTTTGATTCATTATATGCCTAAAACTATTATACTGGCACATTCAGATAAGAATGACAGTGTAAAATATAAGGTTCTATAGGTATTTATTATGATTCTCATGTTTGAAAGATTGTTTTTGTAATACCCAATAATTATTTTATTATTTTTTCTAGAAATGCATAAATACGAAGCAATAATATGTTAAATTTTTTTAAACCGAGAACAGTCTTACATTTTAACACGCTTTTATTAGCTTCACTTGTAGTTTGTTTGTTTGTTTGTTTGTTTGTTTGTTTGTTTGTAACCGACTCTTTGGACTCGATTTTGACCCACTTTAAACGGACAGATTTAACTGAAACTTTGTACACTTACGAAGAACCGGTAACAATACAATAATTTGATAAGTTTATATCATTATCCTGATCAGGACTCTTCGGGCGTGAGTTCAAATCCCATGGCTGAAATAAAAAAATTTTTTTTTTCAGAAATATCTGTTGGATCGTAATATGTTATAATATCAGCATCAATAAGCAATATAAATATAGTTTAAAAAAACTACAAAACACGCTTTCATAGCACATCAAACTAAAATGTGAAAAATAAATATAGTTTAAAAAAACTAAAAAACACGCTTTTGAAGCACATCAAACTAAAAAAGTGAAAAATAATTAATTATTAATATAAACTGAAAACAATAATGAACGAAAAATACTAGTATTATTGTGAAAAAAGCGTGGGGCGCTTTGTGCCATATTTTTCGTATATCGAGCAACCCACGCTTTTTTCACAATAATACTAGTATTTTTCGTTCATTATTGTTTTCAGTTTATATTAATAATTATTTTTCACTTTTTTAGTTTGATGTGCTTTAAAAGTGTGTTTTTTAGTTTTTTTAAACTATATTTTTATGCTTCGTATTATGATGAATGATATATTTATTCAAAACCGCAACGGTCATCATTTGATGAAAGACTGATAATTTATAATAATTGGCCTCGCAAGCTTTCACAGGCATTACTTGCCAAAGCAGAATTTTATTATACAGGTGAAGCAGATATTGTACAATTTTCCACAGGATGAAATGATACAAATGGAAATCAATGAATGATGATCATGTTAGAGACAATCCAAGTTACAATTTAGCAATACTATTAAGTCAGTCACTCAACGAAGGGAAGAAGGTATTCAATAACAGTATGAAGATTTTCATCGAGAAATCAAAAATATTGAATAGCGACCATAAAATTTAATATTATGTATACATTAATTATAAACTTATACTTTATTTCACGATTATGATACTTTTAGTAATTATATCTCCATTTTTGAAATTGTAATACATGATAAATAGAAAAATAGAAAAAAAAACATGTCACCAACCTTGGGCATAATTTAAAATTAACACCAAAAATCATGGGCTCACGTATAGATATTACAACATAGTCCTGACAGTCAAAACACCAGACCAGAATAAAGTGGCCTTGATTATTTTAGGGACCTTGAAACATTTCAAGCCTTATGTTAAAAATGGCCATGATTATTGCAGACAAAAACGTAGGATTGAGCTGCATGTATTAATAGTTTTCCAACGACAACTACAAACAACTGAGATGCATGCAGAACAAAATGTTGAACAAATAGCAGAAGAGGTACCACATTTCGAAGTGGATACTCAGATACACTATTTTTTTGATCAAGGTGATAGTGGGACAGGAGAAGATTCATGTACAAGTTAGCAGGTGATCGTGCGTCAAAAGTCAGATGTGACAAGATGTCGTGCAAATGTCTTAAATACAGTACGTCATATGCGATAATTTAATCTCGAATAAGGATCTGGTTTTCTATGCGAATATTGTTACATAAGACATGTCACGTACATTAACAGTGGAAAATATCAGTTTGTAAATATGCATGTAAAAAATATGAAGTGTGCGAGGTACTGTTAGTAGAATTTTTAGTACTACGACTCTATTTTACACAACGTCTTATTAACGAAAATATAATACCAACCCAAGGGCTATAAATAAAGAGGATAGATTAGTGCCATAAGAACAACGTAGGCCTACGTACGGACGGAGAAGTGAATGGTTGTGACGTATCCATCAGTGCATAATTGCTGTTATCAATGAAAGCCTGTGTGTTTACGTTGTGATATTATGTTTTCTCTTCAGTTTTTAGTGGCCATTTTTTCATTTTTTAACGTTTTAGAGTGATAGTGCACTTTTAACAACATCGTAACGTCAATATTTTGCGTCTTAAACTTTATTTTGTGTGTTCTTTCGTCTTTACACAGACTCAATTTGTAATTAGTATTTTTGCATTCTAATAAGTTTTTCGGAAGCATTTTAACCGTTTTGGTAAGTTTTCTCTTAAAACTGGACCCAGGCGTTGTGAAAAAATTAGTCAATAAAATAAAGAAAAACCATTTAAAATTAATGACTTTCGTAAATTAAGAATTATAATTCGAATTAATTACAATAACTTTCAAGTCCAGTTTAAAAACGATTTGAAAAGAAATCTTTTAACAGCAGATGGTAGCTAAAGAAGCAAAATTCGCAAATTAAAAAAATTGTAAATTAAAAAATTCTGTAATCTCTTTTAAGATTTTATAAGATTTTTTAATAATAACAGATTTTACAACTTTACAACAAATCTTGAAAAATTATAATTTTAAATAGTTTTAAAACAAAAAAATTGTCATTTGTTTAAACATCAGTAACTTTTAATATAAGTTAAATAAATAATTAAAATAAGTAATTTTTTATGTTTTAATATTCATTGTGAAAGAAAGTAGAACCATTTTATATTAAAACATAATTATTCCTCATGTAGACCTCTTATTTTCTTAATATTAATAATTATCGTCTGTTACATATTTATAAATAAAAATTTTTGCAATCACTATTACGTGTGTTTATATACTTGCTTTTAAAAAGTGAATATAAGTGACATATTTTCAAGCAATAAAAGCAACTTTTTACGCTTAGCAACTTTATACAGAATGGCCCATAAATAAGTACCTTCCTTCAAGGGGGTGATAGAACTAGAAAAAATAAGTTGAGTTTTGTATACAAACATTTGCCTTAAAACAGTTCATAGGGGGAGCTACAACCCCTTAAAGGGGGTAAGCACAACATAGTTATTTGGCAATAAATTTGAAACTTCTCAAGGTGCAAAAATTAAATTTGGACCATTTATTAATTTTATAATGTTACATATTTAGTAAAATTTTTATCTAAATATCATGATTTGTTGCTGTAGTTACAGTTACTTTTTTTTAGCATTTAGAGCGGAAAAAAGCACCAGTGTTAAAAACTTAATGAAAAAGGTGCTATTACTGAATTTTGATAGAAGCCATCGTTTTGAAGTTATTTGTATTTTAATATTGCAATACAGGTTAGGTATATATGCAATAATAGAAGATAACTACATACATCTACAAGCATAATTCCACAATATTTTCAACTACTGTTTTGTGGAGCAATTTAAAATGTCTCTTTACGCAATAAAGCATGTAATTTAAGGATAAAAAGAAATATTTTTTATTTACAATAATTTTCTAATTAATATTATTTTAAGTTTCTGTCTTAAGTTCAGAAGATGATCAAGAATAAAAAAAATAAATTGGTTATTTATAAACATTTGTTAAATTACATACCTCATTGCGTGAAGAGATATTTTAAATTGATCTACAAAATAATAATTGAAAATATTGTAGAATTATTTTTGTAGAGGTATGTAATTACCTTTCACTATTGCATACTTAGCCTGTATTGTAATATTAAAATACAAATAACTCTAGAACGATGGCTCCTACAAAATTCAGTGAGAGCACCTTTTTATACAGTTTTTAACACTTTTGCCTTTTTCCGTTTTAAACATTTAAAGAAAATAAGAGAAAAATTATAGCGAAAACTCTAGTTCTATTACCCCCTTGAAGGAAGGTACTTAATTATGGGACACCCTGTATATCAAAAAAATATACAATTGGACTTATTCTTATAAACTAACAGACCAAATAATTTCTCAAATATAAGTTTCATTTAATAAATAAGACGTCCATAATAGTCATCTGACTAAAACTAAAATTCTATTAATTTATTACTCTATTCATATTGCTCGTACAAACTTCAGATATTTAATTTTCTTTACTGGTTAAATGCTCATTTGGAAAATCGAAAACACTTTTTATTTTAATAATAAAAAAAAGAGTTAAACAGCGTAATTTAAAAAAAACGATGTGTCGCCGTACATTTTAAATGAGGGAGTCTGAAAATGCACTGATGGTGACGTCACGGTCTGCGATCGTTACGGCTAAGAAATCAGGCGAACTTCAACTTAAAAAAGTTCTTAATTGAAAAATAATGTTTGGCCACCCTGTACATTTTTAGGAAGTAAAAATGATTCAAAAACATTAATTAGATGTCTCGTAACTAGTATTCACATAAGTTTTTCTTAAAATCCATAATTGTGACTTTGGTGATTTTTTCAATATGCATCTGCAGATGGCATTATTTCAACAAAAAAAATTCATTATATTCAAGTGCTTGGGAGATAGTCAATAATAATATAGGAATGCAGTTAGAGTCTACAAAGAGAATTCAAAAAATTTACTGATATACATCGTATTCCATTTAAAAAAAAAAGGCACTTGATCCTGTAATTTCGTCTTGGCTCACCCTGTTTATTCGAAAATAATTTCCGGTTATAGACTTTTTTATCTAGTTTACTTGTATTTTGTTTTCTTAATTTCTAGCTATCGTAGAACTCGAGGTATCGAAGTCCGACACACTATTACCCCACCCTATATAATACAAAAGAAAATAAGTACAGTGACGATTATTAATCATGATGAATAAATGAATAATATGAATTATATATTCAGTGGTGAGATCCTATAAATGGAAACAAGAAAGTTGCTCATTTCTAATATTTCCTACTGATGGTTCCAGTTTAATGAGACATACTGTATATTCACGCATGCAGAAATTAATAAAAATATGATTTTGTTCGCAAGAATTAATAATTAATTTCTAGTTATATTCATGAATTTAATGACTTGCGGGCCAGTTAAAAAAATAGGTTTTTAATCTATAACGGTTCCCTAAGTTTCCAAAAAAAGCGTGAGGTTATAAAGATTTTATCAACAATTAGCCCTATTTTAATAGTCGGCGATAGTATCGACCTTCTACAAAAATGTAGTCCTATTAACATTTTAATACGAAAGAAAATGATACTATTAAATTGTCCTTGAAAGAAATAGTAAATTTATTTAACCACAATTCACGCGACATTATAAATGTTAAAAAGTAACAACTATAAAAAGAGTAAAAAGTGACCTTGATATCGACAATAAAATATAATAATAAAAGAAGTAAACATCATAGAAATTTTAACAGAAGAAAATGATGTAATACTTTTATGAAGCTTAAAAAAGTATATGAATTTATGCATGGATTTTAGTAATGATTTAAACAGTGACTTGTGTTTATCCATTATCGCGTATTGGAGAGAGAGAAGCAAAATGTAATATTAGATCGGTTGATCCTATATGGCCGAATATTCGTAGTGATATTAATAATACCAATAATAATAATGATAATAATACAACAAGCACTTGTTGGTAGCAAGAACTTCGCTACCTCGGACCCAGACGGCATTAACAACTGGTAGTGGAAGAAATGTCCTGCCACTCACCGACGTCTGGCGCGAGTTTTCAACTCATGGCTGAACGACTGGCAGCAGATTCCAGACTGGTCCGTCGAGGGACGTACTGTGTTTATACCCAAAAAGGGGGATCTTTCCGACCCGGAGAATTATAGCCCGATCACTTGCCTCAACTCCTGCTATACTCGTATCTTGTATGCTAGGACACTGATGTCTGTCAATTCGGTCAAACAGCGTGGTGCAAAGAAGACCATGGCAGGTTGCAAGGACAACCTGCTGATAGACCACTGTATTACACAGGATTCTGTGCAATACAAGCGGAATCTATCGATGGCCTGGATTGATTATCGCAAGGCATTTGATACAACATCACATGAGCTATTGTTGCATTTGCTCAAATGTCTTGCGGTACCAACACCACTAGTGAGATGCATAGAACAGCTGCTGCCGCTCTGGAAGACTCGCTTCACCATAACAGCAGGTGCACAGCGGGTTACGACAGAGCAGGTGGCATTTAGGAGAGGAGTTTTCCAGGGTGACTCCCTGAGTCCTCTCCTCTTCTGCATCTCACTGCTACCGTTATCTGTTGGGCTCCGCCAAACCCGGGAATATCAATGTGGACCACCCAGCGACCGGAGGCATAAGGTCACCCATCTATTTTATATGGATGACCTTAAACTTTATGCCTCCGGAGAGCGCGAACTACAAAACGCTCTTAGGGTGGTCGAAGAATATACGCGGGCAATTGGTATGGAGTTCGGGTTGGACAAATGTGCAGTCGTCCACCTCAAGAGAGGACGATGCGGGGAATTTCCTGAAGATGCGCAGCTCGCAGACGGAAGCATCCTAAGACATCTGGATGCCGGAGAGACCTATACAAACCTGGGTGTGCAACAAAGGCACATCCAGGATGTAACACAAATAAAGGATTCTCTCCGCGGCAAGTACAGACACCGCCTCCGAAAGATTTGGTCTTCCGAACTTTCGGGGAAGAACAAGATGTCTGCAACTAATATGCTTGCCGTTCCGATTCTGCTCTACTCCTTCGGAGTAGTAAAGTGGAGGGTAGATGAGCTGCGCCAATTAGACAGAGATACCCGCAAGATGATGAATATTCACAGAAGTATTCATCCTAGATCGTCCGTTTCTCGTGTGTACCTCCCACGTCAACGGGGGGGGCGAGGACTCTTGAGCTTGGAGTGTACGCATGGCAGAGTAGTACTGAGTATGGCATGTAACATACTCAGGAGCTCAGATCCCCTCTTGCGGTTTGTAAAACATCACGAAACTGTAGGAGTGGGAGCAGGATTGTTCAAGGCAGCAAAAAGAGCTGCAGATGAACTCGGTCTCGCATTTGACATCAGGCGAGGAGACCGGTGAGGTGCTGATGTTGAGTCAGTCACCGAACTTCAGCCAAATCGTCTGAAAACCCGAATTAGAGCTGCCGAACAGGAAAATCTGTTTCGGCAGCACGTCGATAAACCCCCAGCATGGTGTCTTCTATAAGAATATCGAAACACTGGGTTTATCGACCAGGCCGACCTTCGCCTTTCTAAGGTCAGCAGGGCTTAAGTCGGAGACCGAGGGATTCATTATGGCCTGCCAAGATGGTGTTATCAACACCTTGGTCTACCGTAGCCGCGTGTGGCGTGTAGAGGTTCCTGATATCAACTGCAGGACCTGCCATCAGGCGCCGGAATCTCTCATGCACTTACTTTCTGCATGCCCCATATATGCGATTTCGGCCTACATCCACCGACATAACGCGGCCTTACGAGTGCTATACTACCATCTAAGGCACTCGTACGGGGTAGACCAGACACCAGTGCTGCCTTATGTCCCCGGAGATATTGAGTCCGTTGTCGAGAACGAGAAATGCCGAATTTACTGGAACTACTCGTTCCCGACTGTCAGGCTAATCCAAGCCAACAAGCCTGACATAGTCCTCCTCGACCATCATCTAAAGGTGATGTATGTCATCGAGTTCTCGGCACCTGCGGAGAAAACATCACCTTGAAGGAGGAGGAGAAACGGACCAAATATCGCGATCTCCGGTACAAGCTCCAAGTGCTGTACCCAGGCTATTCGATCAAAATGGTCGTCCTTATTATCGGTGTACTCGGAGGGATAAAGCCTACGCCGCTCTCGGAACTGAAGATCATACCGGCCTGCCAAAAACCAGCCGAGTGGCTGGCAGGTCAAATGCAGAAGGCGGTCATTCTGGGTTCTCTCCGTCTGCTTAGGGCACACGATTCTGGTATCTACAGTCACTAACCCTGCGGGATGTGGGGAGTGGCTGTAGTTGATGCGCCGGCGCGACTTCCGTGAGGCGTCGGAGGCCACGGGAGGACTGACCGGCATCGGGAAACCAGAAAAAAAAAATTTACTGAATATTTTTTCATTTATTTTATTTAAATAACACGTGTTTAATTTATAAATATATTTTTTAATTAATTTGATTATGTATTATTTGCCTTGGAGTTTCTAGGAGCCATTATTTAATACCGTTTTTAAATTTTTTGTATTTGTCCATGATTCTATTATTTTCAGGAAGCGCATTATATATTCTCAAACTTTTTTACAAACATTTTATTTGCAGGTCCCATCTCAAGTGTCGATATATTATTATACCGAAGTATTTTATTGACTCAGCTTCTGGAATAATAGTTTTTTCGTCAATATTTAACTGGATAAGGTTAGGTAGATTACTTGAGTAGGATGTGAATGGTAAGAATTTAGTTTTTTCACAATTTAAGGTACGACTGTTACATTGAAACCATTTTTTTATTAACTTAAATTCTGTTTCTACTACATCTTTTAGGTATTGCCAAGTATATGCCTTAAATATAATTACAGTGTCATCTGCAAAGCTAATTATGGTACCTGATTTTTTGAAGATAACAAACTATTTATGTACAGGTTAAAGAACAGAGAACCTAATATTGTCCCCTGTGGAACCACATAATTCACAGATCTCGATGCTGTTATCAATTATTACGTATTGTGTTCTATCTTTTAAATAATTTTTTATTGTATCAAATATTTTACCCCCAAATCTATTAGCATTCAGTTTGCTCAAAAGAGTTTGATAGCACACGGTGTCAAAGGCTTTGGCAAGGTCAATAATAAATATACAAGTACATGGTTTGCTTTTGTCTAATGCTTTATAAATGTGCAATGTAAAATGGCATATTGCATCTTCCATGGATTTTCTCTGCCTAAAGTCATATCAGAGACTTGAAATGATGTTACATTTATTTAAAAATTTCACTAGTCTCTACTTTAATTGGTTATATCAATTGCTATGTCTCCAATATATATATATATATATATATATATATATATATATATATATATATATATATATATATATATATATATATATATATATATATATATATATATATATATTTTTTTTTAGTTTCAGTTTAGGTCTTTTCTGACACGTCCATGGAAACGTGTCAAAATTTTACCTTTCCACGAAATCCACATCTCTAGTCCTTATTGAAAGAAATATTTTAACGTAAAGCACAACTTGTTCTTTAAATAGTCGCAATATTAAAAAACAAAAAGTAAAATGAGGACTTTATCTCTCGCAATTTTGCGCAGACTTAGCGAAATGAGGGATTTCTATTTAATGTTTTGAAGTTACCAACCTATAGTGCCGTCATAAGAAGAGTAGTGAAAATTTTCTTGTGATTTGCATGTAGCTCACAAATTTTGGTCATTCTAAATGACCAAAATTTGGACAAAATGTATTCACAACAAACAATTGTTATTAATTTAATTTTTTTTTTTAAATTTATTATTGTGAATAGGTTTCCCCAAATTGCTTCTGATTTTGTCTTTCATCCAACATAGCTTAACATTTTTTTGTTCTTAAAATTTCCAGAATTGACTTCCTTCTTATGTTTTTAATTTTGTACCAGATACCCAAATTTAGCTTTTATAGATTTAGAGATCAAGAAGTTGTGCAACTATTATGTGATTTAAACTAAGGCTGGGAATCGAATACGAATAATACGAGTATTCGAATATTCGAGTAATCGAATACGAATTATTCTAATGGGAAATTATTCGAATATTAGAATATTCGAATACTCGATTATTCGAATATATTAGAGTATTCGAATATTCGATTATATCTGAGTAAATTTGAATATTAAAATATATTATGAAATTATGTACGAATAGGTATGCAGTATGCATCCAACCAAAGTAGGTACATAGTAGGTATAGGTAGGTACCTATTCTAAAATCTAAATATATAAATAGACTACATTAGTGGCACGTTTTACTCCCAGTCAAACTATTCCATCTCTTTCTCGCCTCGACCTTATTCTTACTGTACTAAGGCAGGGGTTAAAATTAAATTTTAAATTTTAGAAAACCAGTAAATATTTAACTATTGACTTTTCATGTATTTGGTTTACCTTCACAATCTGCGTCTTTTTTTAAAAACATTCTTATTTTAGAGCACTTTTATTTTCTTCGAAAAGGAAAAACAGTTCGTTTTATTTAAGCTTCAATAGTTAAATGTGAACAATAGCGCCTCAATCCTAAAGTAAAATACTAACTAAATAATTCTGACCCTTAAAGCACATATACAGGAGACATACCCTATTTTGGGTATGGAGAGCAAATCAAATTGCCAGCTTAGTGGTTTACATCATGACTATTATTGTGGTCTCTCCAACCAAATACGCAAATAGAGTATTCACTATTCACTAGTATTCATGCTATACCTATTAATAAAGAATATTCGAGGATCCGGATTATTTGGATACCTATTCGAATAATTCGAATTATTCGAGTATTCGAATATTCGAATAGGTATTCGAATTATTCGAATAGTTCGAATATTCGAATATTTTTTCGACGAATATTCGAATACTAAAATCTGGAAAATTCCCAGCCTTAATTTAAACGATTATATGACTGTTTTAGTTTTGGATATCTAAATAATGGCCAAAATGCACCCTGTATATTATAAATTAAAACTTTCCAAGGAATAATAAATATAATTATTATTCATAACTTGAAGTAGATATTCTAGGTAACAGTATTATTAGGTAATTCTACCATACAGATAATGATAAATAAATATAAAACAGTTAAACTGACGTGCTTTTTACCCAGTCTTTAAAGATCCGCGTTTGGATTAGTCATATTTCGAAATCCGGATTTGATACAAATTCGATTGCAACATGAGTTCTACTTACTTTTTATTTTCGTAGGGAAATTTAAATCCCATAGAAATTAAACCAATGTAAATTTTATTTTACAATAAATTAAAGTAAATAAATATTCAATATTATGTAATTTGTATTGCAATTAATAGATGCAGTATTTCTAAAACAGTTAACTGATCGCAATTATCTACAGATCACATACTATGTAGAAATCTGCACCTAGGTATCATTAAAACAAACGAAATAAAAAGAGGAACTATTAAGATATTCATCATAAAATTTTTTAAATACCTACTGGGTATATTTAGATGATATAAATTATTCAGCCAGTTTCAGTAATGGGTATCTGCAGAAATTATTTGCACCATGAATAGTTAGAGATACAAAAGTTTATCACTCATAAATAGGAAGCCAATTGGACTGAAAATTACCAGAATAAGAAAACTGTTCGAAACTAAGTGTCGTTTCAAATAATTTCATCTCACTCTGATATCGCTCTGCTGAGTTCCCAGTTTGCAGCAGAAAGCTTAGCATTTATGAGAGATAAATTTTTATATAAACACTGACTATCTATGATGTAAATGATTCTTGGTATGAAGAATAAATTGCAGTCACCTAGACTATTTTCTAAGCATTGGCAAACATTTGGTGCTGCTACATAAACTGGTGTGTATATATTTATGCAAAGATTATTTACATCATAGATAGCCAGCCGCTATATAAAAGTTTATTGTTCATAAATACCAAGGCAATCGCTTCATTTGAAATGCTGAAACTGTTTCGAATATATTTTTTTCTCACTCTGGTACCTCCCTACTGTTTGGCTTACCATTTATGAGCAATAAACTAAAAAAAAATAACGACTGACTATGTTGTAAATAATCTTTGATGTTTGTAAGCAGACGTAGCAGACTCTGATTATGGTTGTTGTAACAGGTGATATTGAAAACAAGAACAGGTTGTATGAACGTGTGGTCGAAGTATGTTTTGTTAAGTTGATGGAGTTGATTCGTTATTTTATTCTTCCTTCTACTCTTTTTTCATTTTCTAAGCCTTTGGACCAATTCCTCTATCTCGTTTCTGTAATTCCGTTATGCAGTTTCTGTTTGGAATCGAGGTGAACAAGGTCTTCTGATCTTCAGATATTTGTATCTAATTTTCACCCAGTAATTTCCGAATCTTCCTTGGATGAACTGAGTATCTCTTTGTCTAAACATCGATTCTCTCTATGAAATTGTTGTTTTTTTGTTATTGTCATCAGTTATTTTGCCTATATTATTTTCCTTAGCAACAGTTTGTCAGCTTTAGGAACGGTTATTATTTACTATCTTTACTATCTAGAGAAAGTTTCCAAAAATATGATCACCCAATTTACTAAGACATGATAGGAAAACCCGTATTTTCAATAAATTTCAGTATTGTCAATAAATTTAGGGTATGAACCCCATTCAATATTTCAGGGAATGCATTTTCAGCGTGACATGTGGATTTTCTTGGGCCCATATACGGTTATTGTATAAATTCATATTAGGTACTTTGGAGAAGCTGACCTCTTCCATGAGCAAGCCATTAGTAGGGAAATTGAAAATACCTACAGTCACTTCTGTATATCACCAATACTAATTAACGTGAAGAGAATAGTCATTTGGTAACATAGTCTGAATGCGTTGGATACGATAAGGATACAATAGATTTTCCTTGAAAACCTTCCATACTGTTTTGGAACTAATATTTATTTAGACAACAGTTTTTGTGGTCCTATCATCAATAACTTTAATAATTTTCTCTATTAGTTGTGGAGTTCTGAACGTTGAAGATCTTGCAATATCTTTAAATTTAGCAAACATACCAGTTCTTTGCAGATGAATATGTAGTTGGATGAGATGAGGGTTCAAGAAAAGTTAGACACAGCTTTTTTATTGACTTTAAAGCCATAATACTGTCAAAAGCTAGAAATTATTATTCATTTCAATGATTCAGTATGAGATATTATTAATTTTCAAAAGATAGAAGTCATTAGTCATTTCAATTATTCGATTTTAAATATTATTAATTCATTTCAATAAAATAGTCTACATTTATTGTTTAAAATCTAAATTAAAAACAATAAAGAATGGATACATTTGGGGATTGTCTAAGTGAGGTCAGCCAACAGTACTGACAAATAGGAAGGTTTGGGGTAAAACAAAAGAGTGAAGTTAGTTAGGTGGCCGCTTCTTAAATTTCGTTTGCAACAGAACGCAGGTAGCTTGTAGAATAATAGAAAGATGGTGCGGCGAAACAGGTCTCTCAGTCAATCCATCTAAGACTGAGATGATCCTATTCACCAAGAGAAGAAAAATAGAGGATTTTAGGGCACCAACCATGTACGGTAAACATCTCGCGCTTGTGCAGGAGGTTAAGTACCGGGAAGTGACCCTAGATAGCAAACTGTCATGGGGGCCGCATATTGACAACGTCATCAAAAAGTAGACTGCGATCTTCTGGCAATTGCGCCGAGCGGTAGGTAGGAACTGGGGCCTCAACCCACGGATCCTACACTGGCTGTACACGGCGGTCATCAGTATGGATCCGTGGTCTGGTGGCCGAGCGTGGACAGAGCGATTACGTCCCGAAAGCTGGCAAAAGTCCAGAGACTAGCCTGCCTAGGGATCACTGGCGCAATGAGGACGACACCGATAGCTGCTCTGGAGGTTCTGCTAGGCCTGCCAACGCTTTTCTCGTGGATAAAGATGGAGGCTATGGCGGCCTATCTGAGAATTCGGGATTCTGGGAGCTGGCAGTGTTCAGGCAGAGCTGAAGGTCACGAAGCAATTGCTGGACTGACGGAGAGGGAAATCTCTCTCTCTCTGTCCTGAAAGTGAGAGAAGCGAAAGATCAGCTAAGATTGGAAAGGAATTACACTCTCACTCTTCCCAGTAGGGAGGAGTGGAGTGAAGGAAGAATTGACTTCCGCCCGGACTCTCTGGTGTGTTACACAGACGGATCTCGGGTGGCCACTAGACGGAGGCAGAAATATATCTGGAAGGCAAAAAAAGTACAGGAGAGTTTTGCTCTAGGCTCGTACACCACGGTCTTCCAGGCAGAGATTTACGCCATCCTAACGGTGGCAGATAGGGCTGAGGTTAGGAATGGGGCGGAACAGATATTATACATCTACTCCGACAGCCAGGCTGCTCTAAAGGCGGTGTGCTCCCCCAGGACGAGATCAGCTCTTGTCCAGGAGTGTGGGGATGCCCTAGAAAAGCTGGCTAGGCATAAACAAGTGAGACTGGTATGGGTCCCGGGACATATGGGAGTTCCAGGCAACGAGAAGGCCGATGAATTGGCTAGACTCGGAGCCGAGGAACCCTGTCACGAGCCTGAGCCTATGTTAGGTATTTCAAGAAGGCAGGTCACAACGGCCCTCAATGAGTGGGCCCACGAGACACTGAGGACGTACTGGAGGACCAACAGGGCCTGCAGGCAGACCCGAGATTTTGTGACGGGGTCGAACAAATCGAGATCGGCCTGGTTGCTGGGACGGAGTCGGAAAACTCTGAATCTCTTAATCGGTGTTCTGACAGGCCACTGCAGACTTAGGAGGCATCTATCATTGATAGGCATTGAGGAAGACCCTACATGTCCAAGATGCAGGAGTGATGAAGAGACATCTTACCACTTCCTGGAACAATGTGAAGCGTTTGGGCGCCTGAGACACAGTATCTTCGGTTCTGAGGTGCTTCTAAGGGAGGAGATGAACTCCCTCGCAACGAGTGACATCCTGACTTTCATCAGAAGGTCGGAAAGATTCGATGAGGGAGCAAGAGAAGCACATGGCTGAGGGGACAACTGGGGGTTGGTAAAAAGGACCCGTCTGTGGCCTACTTGCCAGGCGTCAGCCTCCCCCACCATTACCATTACCATTACCATTACCATAGTTAGGTGGTAAGACCAGTAAGATAAAAATTAAAACTTTGCAAATCTCCTCAGCCATGGGTTAGCTGGTAGCATTAATGTAATAGATTCACATCTCTAACAACTAAGTTACACCTTTTTCAATTGTTATGCCTATTTAAATAATATTTTTATTTTTGAAACCTGTGTTTCAGCTCTATTAATACCACCCCTAGCGTGCGTATGCGACTTTAGGACAGTCATATACGTAATAATATCATAAAATACCACAGACACGACACGATCTTTATACAATCTGTTGTTGTTGTAATGGTTAGGAATTTACATGAGGCACATATTATCTGTAACTTACTGACATGACAAAGTTATATTACACGGAAAACAGACACATGTATTTTTGGTTGCATACATGGGTTTTGTTAAGTCTAATTGCCAAATTTAAATGCCGGAAATTGAATAGAACACACATTGTTTTGAATGGTTGAAACTTTTGTTAACGCCCTGTATAGCATGAAATAATGGTTTACAGCTTTCATCTTAAGTTTCAAGTCCCATGTCATAAGTCTACTCCACGTTCCTAGTGGTTCGGTTAGCATATAAGCATTCCTTACAGTCATACGGAAATGGCAGTATTTCTAGCAATTTCTTTGGCCGTTTTAGGGCATGCGCAGTTACATGACATTAAAAAGTGTATTAAATCCTTTTGGAATCATTTGTCAGCAAGGAACTCGTTAGACGATAGAGAAGATACTCGCCTAGCACGCGGTAGGTCCAGGGTTCGAATCACAAACTTGTTATTATTTTTTTTTTAAATAAGTATTTTTTAGTTCGTTAGTAAGATTTTCCTTGCCCTTTATTATAGTTTGTTTATTTTCCTTGCCCTTTATTATAGTTTGTTTATTTTCACGGTGCCGAATTCCCCTTTAAAAATGATATCTGATGAGCACGCCATGCCGTGGCCTTGAAACGGCCAATGAAATTGCTAGAAATACTGCCATTTCCGTATGACTGTAAGGAATGCTTATATGCGTTCGGTTAAACTACCTGCTTCCGCTGTTAACTCCTCCGGTGTATCCTAAAACAAACTAGTGTTGAATATATAATTTGTAAATAATACTAACTGTCTCATTCTTTGGGGTCCTAGTTTTATTTTCCCATTTACTGTTTATTGTTTGAGGATCTGAAACAGAAATAAAACAGATTAGGTTATAATTTATATTAAAATATGGTTAAAGGCAAGTTTCAATAAAAAAGCTTGGTGGATGAAAGCTCTTGAAATATTTCCTACCTATAGTTTTGAGGTAATTCTACACTTTTAGATAAGTGTAAATTAAGGTTAAAATAAACGTTATTTTGATGTGGTTTTGACAGCTGGAACATGGATTTAAACTGGCGGAGAACCAGGTTGGTTTTTATGAAAAAAAAATTGGTGATAAAGAGGGGTAGCCATATTGAGATTTAGAATATTTCTAAGATTTCTCTCTGGATTTGTGAACATGAAAAGACCTTATAAGAGGTAGAGTGAGTTTATGATCAGTTATTTAAATTATTAGAGTGGCTATTGTCTAGACAATATTTTATTTTAAGTCTTTTCTCCTTACCTCTAACATTTATTTGAAATTCGATATTGCAAACTTTCTCAAAAAGTACCTAGGCATAATCAACCTTGTTCTGATATAGTTCAAGCCCCTGGTTAACAAGAATTGCCTAATTTTAATCCACTACTGTGGGAAAATATTTCGAGAACCCAGCCAGCACACTCCACGAGGGATTACGACTGACCTGTGTATGTATTTCCTGGCCTATGATTGTTTCTGTTTTCAACCTATTGTCAATTTACCTATCAGCCTCAGATTTCTCAGCTATGTAAATATAATCGTATAAAGGGCTTGATTTATCTTTTTTATTTTTTTTGCCATCTCAGCCATCAGGGCATAGTTTCCTGGAACAGCCTGCCTGAAGACATCCGAAACAAAAGCACTGACTGATTCCAAATACTAATTACCAGCGTAATCAAATTTATTTACTTTATTGACATTCTTATGAATTTTGTGTAAACCATAAAATAGCTGTCCTTTGGGTATAAATTTCATGTTTATGATAATTACCTAAAACAAATAAGGTAGTTCGAGTTTACAAGGGTCTATTGCTCAAGTTCATAATCATTTCAATGCTTGCGTACTGGCTGGCACAATTTGTTTATATTGTTATAGTACGTGATACATTTTATTTTGGAAATGCGGTAATACTAATAACACCACACTTACCGTTTCACTTGGCAAGGCTACGAAGGTCCAGGCAGAGTAAACTTGTAAAGCAAATTAACATTATTTTTGTCTTCATACATGAATTATAAATTATTATTGTCACTGCAGTAGAACTGGATACAGGAATAGTCAGAAGTTGTAAATAGTAAGAGTACGTTCCGCCCTGACTTTCTTGAAGGGGCTGATTTGATTGGTAAATTCTGTAAGCTGGTACTTTTGAAATTTTATTTAACAAATCTATTTATTACTATTTATCTTCTTTTTCTTGAAGTGCCTATCCTCTGTGGATGTTGGCTATCACATTGACCCATTTTACTTTATTTACTGCCGCTCTGAACAAAGCTGTTGATGTCATTCCAGTCCATGTTCTTAAATTTCGCAGCCATGATATTCGTCTGCGTCCTGCTGATCTTCGACCCTCTATTTTCCCCTGTAGGATGAGTTGAAGCAGGTGGTATTTTTCGTTTCGCATGATGTGTCCGAAATATTCCAATTTTCTGAGTTTGAAATTTGCTAGGTATTCTAGTTCTCCATCTATGCGTTGCAAGATCGTTTCATTTGACACGTGGTGTATCCATGATACTCAGAGCATGCGGCGATAGCACCATATCTCAAATGCATCTATGCGCTTGCATGAGGTGTCGGTAAGGGTCCATACTTCTGCTCCATACAGGAGGGTTAAGAATACATAGCATTTTAAAACTCTGATTCTAGTACGGATGGTGAGGAATAGGTTGCATAGTATATTACGCATTATGCACCTCTTGCTTTCTCGATTCGACACTTTATTTCTCGAGATTGGTCCCAGTTCTTATTCAGAGTGCAGCCTAGGTATGTAACTGTCTCGGCCATTGTGAAAGCTGTAAACTGTAGATTGCCAATGTCGGTTTTACTTATAAATAATGTTTGTGATTTCTTACAGTTTATCTTCATACTATATCTGTTACATGCAGTCACTACCCAGTCTATGAGTCTCTGAAGTCTATAAGGACGGAATCATCCGCATATCTCAGGTTATTTATTATTTCTCCATTGATTACAAGTACATCTTCTATGTTGTCTAGTGCCTCTTTAAATAGATGTTCTGAGTACACGTTGAATAAGAAAGGCGACAGTATACAACCCTGACGCACTCCTCTCCTTACGTTAAACTCTTTCGATGTTTCATTTTAGACTCGGACCATGGCATTTTGTTGAAGGTATAACTTTAATATTATCTTTGTCTCTATCGTCAATTCCTGAATCACGTCAAATAGAGATGAATTTACTATGATGGACTTTATCAAAGACCTTTTCGAAGTCTATGAAGCATGCGAAGACATCTGTGTTGATGTCACGTGCTCGTTGAATCAGGACTTGTATGGAGAATAACGCCTCTCTGGTGCCAAGTCCCTTCCTGAAACCGAACTGAGTGTCACTTATGCTCTCGTCGAGTCTTCTATATACGCTTGCTTGGATGATATTAAGGAAAGCTTTTAAAGCGTTGTTCATCAAGCTGATTATTCTATGGTCAGAGCATTTAGTTTCGTTCGCCTTTTTGAGAATTATTATTTATATTTATTATTTAATAAGTGTTCATTCACCTACATTAAGTTAAGTATTTTTTTTATACTATACATTGTGTTCATTAAATTCTCTTATCAGAATGATAGGCGTGTGAAAATTATTGTACGCTTTATCAGTCCCTTTCCTGTCGATGTATATTTGCTGGCACCCAGGTAATAGCTCACACAATTTTTTGTAGCCACAAATTAAGCAACCCAGAAAAGTGAGACATATATCGAATCAAACCCACGACCCAAACCGACTAGAGGAGCAGTCGCGCGTAGCGGTCATTTTGATTAACGACAAAACCTCCACAATATATAGAATTATAGTTTGCGCCTCTAGAGGTTAACTAACAAAAAATTCTCTGAATCGTGTAGAGGGTGTTGCCAAACGATTGCAAAAGCAGTTAACATGAAATTCCTTGGCTTATTGTGAGACAAAAATTTCATATAATCGTATGTCGTAATTTTCAAGATGTATGTCCTATTTTTCAAGATAAAGGTTGTTGAATTTTGAAAAGAATTAGGTTCTTTACAAAAATGTACTATTCTTATTTATTTTATTCCTTAATTACCGCTTTTGTTTCCAAAATGACAGTCAGATAAGTCATAATAAAAACTGTGCAATTTTTAAATATTCCTTATTCCAATACTATTCAAAATAATGAATAGGAATAATTAATCCAGTGCAGATCTAGCAAACATGGAGAGACGTACTGTGTATCCTAATCATTGGATAGGTAAAGCAAACCACGATCTTCAGAAATGAATCCTGTGGATTATTTTTTTGTGGGAACACCTTCAGACATTGGTTTACAATAGCCCAATTGAAAATACTGAAGACCTGAGGAACCCATAATTGCAGCATGTGAATGAATCCGGAATATTCCAAGGCTTTTTGAGTGTGTGCGGCAATCAATGAGAAGGAGACTGGTAAATGAATCATGGCCGATGATGGTCATCCTCAACAATTATATTGTTTTAAATATTTTGAACAATCATTTTCTTTTTGTCTCACTGAGACAATTTTCAAACATTCAAGCAAATTTCCCCCTAGATAATGTTATACATTCTAAGTTCTTAAAAAAATTTTTTGGCAGGCTCTATAGAAATAACAAATTAAAATTCCTTCTATTTCTGTAAAATAACAACCCGTAAAGAAATTTTTAAGGATACCTAACTAATACCTTCTCGAATTAAATGCATTATGCAAAAATAACTCGCCTTTGGAAAACGACATGTTGGGAGTTTAGCATCCAAACCATCGAGGCAAACTTTATTGTTAAACAAATCTCTTATTTCATTAAACGCTTTGATTAGAGCTTTTACTTGTTTACCAGACCATGCACACAATCTAAATGATGCACAGATCAATGACTCTCGTCACTATACACACATTTTTGTTGATTACGTACGAAAATTTACAATGGAAAAATCGCAATGGTAAAAACTGGAATGTAATTAAGCTCTCATTGCTCTTTTATTTTATTCCAGTGAACTGGAAATATTGGATTAAAAACTGATAATTAATTAATTTCATTAAATTTATATTGCACATATCTGTTGGGAAATATCTGTGCGCGTAGGGAGGTCCAATTATTTACCGAATGACAAATGACAATAGATATTTGAAAATTACAAATTATTAATCTCTTTAAATGTTATTATGCGATTATATAGTATGGTCAAATAGTATTTAAAACGGAAAGCTTTGTAATATTAATGTCAATATTAATATCAATAATTAATCTTGTCAATTTTTTTGTTATTATAGTATCTAGATCCAAAATACTTCTAAAAATATTAAACGGTTAATATTTTATCAGACAAAAAAGTTTCAACAAAATATTTTTCAAATAGAAAGACACAATTTAAATAATTCGAGTAATCAAAAGTGGCATTGGCTTTATACTGGGTTTATTTATTTTAAAGAAGCAAGATTATTAGTATAATCCAATAGATCCATCATTTTAAGTTCAAGTGATATTATAGCTTATTGGTCTCTTACAATCAAGCTACGTGCTGATTACTAAATAAGATTTGACTGAAACTTGCTTAGTAAAATTAACACATTGTAGAGTGATTATAAAAATCAAGTGCCTTGTTGTTACCGCCGCCGACGCCGATGACTGGTGATTATTATTAAATAGTAACTATTTGCTTAGTTATAAGAAACAATCAGATTGTGTCAGCTGAGTAAGAGATACCAAAATCTAGCTTTTAATCTTATTTTTAAAGTTTTCTCTTCATCCGATGAAGGTTAGAAACAATTGTGGTAAACTTTGGTCAATGATTTTTTTGCACGGAATAAGGAATGGGAATCCAGGCCTGTCTAATCTCAACCAGTAATGTTTCTTCCTACCTAAACCACGCTGCCCTCTTATTTTCCATTATCAGCTTCAGGAGGTTACATCTGGTGTTTCAGAAGATGTTCCCCAAGTATGATGGTTTCTTTTTGCTTGACATTCAGTGGTAAAATTTTTCCACTCTCAGTGTAAACAACATAAAATGCCTCCTGACAAACGAGTTCACTCATAATTACATCCATGCCATCGGCGTCGAAAAAACGGGTATCGTTCGTTATATTCGAGCACAATTTCTCTGTTATTCCATCGCAGACAAGCTTTGTAATGAGATTACCTGCTAAATGCTCAAACATCTATGATGTCGGTCGGATAGTAGCATTTAGGCCATTCGAGAAGTTTCATACCTCTCACCACTACTCAATTTACCTTAGTTAGTATATGATTAGCAGGTTGGCCACTATCATTTGTCTGTTCCATAACCTATGGCATACTGAGGAGAACAAATAAGTTCGAAACCGGTCTATGTCTGGTTAGGAATTGCCAAGTGATATTGGCTATCGATCTATCATGATTTGAAGGTATAATCCAATGCAGGTCGGGGTATTTGCTCGCTGAATAGTTGTTTCCTTCAAATCATATTTAGTAACAGTAGTTTAGTCCTCCTGGGCTAGAGGTCGCCGCTCTCGGTACTTGCTTCGCAAGTCGCTACCCGCCACAGAGACATCTATGATGTCGGTCGGATAGTTGCATTAAGACCATTCGGGAAGTTTCATACCTCTCACCACTACTCAATTTACCTTAGTTAGTATATGACTAGCAGGTTGGCCACTATCATTTGTCTGTTCCTTAACCTATGGCATACTGAGGAGAACAAATAAGTTCGAAACCGGTCTATGTCTGGTTAGGAATTGACAAATGATATTGGCTATCGATCTATCATGATTTGAGGGTGTAATCCAATGCAGGTCGGGGTATTTGCCCGCTGAGTAGTTGTTTCCTACAAATCATATTTAATAACAGTAGTTTAGTCCACCTGGGCTAGAGGTCGCCGCTCTCGGTACTTGCTTCGCAAGTCGCTATCCGCCACAGAGACATCTATGATGTCGGTCGGATAGTAGCATTTAGACCATACGAGAAGTTTCATACCTCTCACCACTACTGCAAAAGACATGCTTTTTCTTTTCCCTTTCATCCACTACACTAGAGACACGTTACAACTTACACAACAAACGTGGGGAGTCCATTGCTTGTCTTGATCTCGGACTGAAACCCCAAAATGTAGAAAATACGCTTTTTTATATTTTCAGACAATGGCGTCGCTCGTGACTTCACAAGGAATTCTCCACAAATGTAACAAAACGTGTCAGGAGAGGTTTTGCAACTTCGGCGCGTTTGACTAGAAATTTTTGTCGTAACAAAGTTATGTAGACAAACGAAAACACTTTCTAACAGACATAATCGGGCACTTCTAAGGTCAAAATGAAACTGATACTGAAAAGTTCCCACTTTAACTCACTCTTCTAAAATTACTGACCCATCACAGAATTTATTACCTGGCACTATAATAGCGAATACCTATTTTGTTTACACAAAAATGGTATTAGGACTTGTTGGATATTTTTCAGTTAATAGGGGGGCTATTAACAATGTAACAGTAGTGTGAACTACGTCAGAAAAATTGTGTTGACCAGTGTTATTAGCCTTACTCAGATAATACACTTTAAGAAAATAAATTAACCAACCGCGACAAAAAATGGCGGGCACTTACGTTACTTATTTATCTGTCTGCCTCCATATAACACTATTTCCATTGATACCGTATCAAATGAAATTATTTCTGAGGAACTAACACTAACCTTCAGTAAATGCAACGTAATCCTGCTGATTTATATTATTCTCTTAATGTCAACTTGTTAACGCATGGAGGTAATCACACCGCACCTTTTTTAGAATTCATTATATTTTTAATAATGGATCGAGCATAACGAATATTTGAAAAGTGAAAGTCAACTTATATTAAGTATCTTCGCGTTCAACCCACACCAACCAGAGAATTTTTAAATTTTTCTCTGAACTATGTCGCGTAAAAATAATGATGCCTGTCATAACAACAATGTTGCTCATTTATTAATTTAAGCATACATTTTAATGTTGTCGTGTACCGTTTAGCTTTCATAATTTTTAAGCGATTATATTATATTTAACAAGCTGTTTAATATCTGCAATGTTTTTTTAACTGTATATATAACTTAGAACAATATTCTTGTTTACAATTTATCATATTGTCGAATTATACAACACGTTTTAGTTGTTTAAAATTAATTATACTTATCAGTTAAAATCTTAACTACAAAATATTAAACAAGAAATATTATGCCATGTAGTTACAGTACAGCGAATTAAGTTATTTTAAGCCAGAATAGACAGATACTGTCAAATTTACATAATGCGAAAACATAAGTTTCAATTCTTTGACAAGCAGGCTTAAACTGTGAGTATTGTACGTAGTCATCGTCCGCTGTCTTTAGTAAATCATGAATCTACTTAACTTCTGCCAGCAGGAAATAAGTATCGATAGATAATTTTTACCATTATCCTTTCGGGGTTTCTGGAAACATTTTTGTGTATTGCAACAATTTTTTGAGTGATTTTAAACGATATGGCAAGAGGGTGGTCATCGGTCTCTCATAAGAAAACTCTTTAAAATAACCAACCCCTTGTCGTTACAAGTCTTCTTTTATATGACAGTATAGTCGAAGACGAGAACATGTCATCATCGGCAATTCGTAGTGGGAGGCCATGACAACACTGGCAGAGCACGTGTTAAACAGTTTCAATAAAATATAATATTTTTTACACGAGAACAAAATACACAACTTTTATATTAAGGAAGTGTTTTAAAAGTTGTTTATGTAATCTACCAAATAGTTGTTTACAGAAATATAAGCATATTAAAATCTACTATTTCAAGTAGTTAGAGAACTATATTACTCTATTCAGTACAAATTAGATATAATTGCTGACAGAGTTATTAATGTAAAAGCAAAGAGAAAAAATATACAAGATTAAAAAAACATCATTCAGAAAATGTTGGAAGTAGTGACATCTAGTAAGCAAATTTAAAATTACAAATAATATTTCTCATATGTTTTGTTGTTAGTTTGTTTATTTTTATTTGAGAAAAATGAAAGTAGATAAAAATAAATAACAAGTTAAAGATTAATTTTGTTAATTAAGTAAAAATAATTAAGTCAGATGTACAATTGGTGTTTGTTATTTGTCTGTAAAAGTTAATAAACTATTTTTAAATAAATAATTACTTAAAAACTCTGCAACAGAAAATGAGTTAAGCTATTATACTCTTTTTCTACTATATAGTGTAGATTATTTTATGCCTAAATCAGTTTAAAATTCCTTAATTAAAGTTGCCTTAAAAAAAACTCCGAATATATTCGACAACACATAATTTATATTTAGAAATATAGATTTGATAGCAACAAAGATGACGCACCAAGTTGCAACGAGGTGGTATATTATGCTCTCCATAAGATTGATAAAGGTGTATAACAATCAATGGAAATAATTACAATATTTTAAAGCAAAAAAAGGTGAGTTGCAGATTAATTAAGCATGAAAAAACCAGATTATGCAAAAAAGATCCCAGGGCAAATAACAATGATTCCACTTGCAAAAAATTTCAAATTATAATACGTATTCCAAAGAAAACGGATATCTGATAAAGATAAATTATACAAAAGAAGAAACAAAATAAAAGATAATATATAATACAGCAAAAAATATTGAAGATTGAAATATACCTGATCTATTATAATTCGAGAAAAATTTGCTTCCATAAATGTATTCAAAATCTTCCGCTAGAGAAACGTACATACATTTTAGCACTACAGTTTTATATGGACGGATGTGGGGAAACTGAGGCTGACACATACAACATGTTAGTAAGTAATTTTGTTATCTACGTTTTAACGAGAATAACAGAGAAGACTCCTATGAACGATTTAAAAAAGAAGAAATGGGGTGTTGCACATATTCCAAGAGAAACAAGCAGTATCATTAATCTGGTACGATGAAGTGATAATAGTCAGGTTAACATTGGAAATAACTTGGATGGCAATATCTGCTTTATAAAGAGGTTTCGCAAGAGATGGTGAAAACAGCAAAACTAACGTACATGTCGATCATCTTACCAGTGTCAATTTATATAACCAACGAATGAGATGTTAATTAATTAAACTATACTATAATAGGAATTCATTCCACAAAGTCTGATGTGGCCAGCACATAACTTGCTTATATCAGTATCATATCATCCTGATCTAAAAAAAATCATTCTATTTAATTCTTGACTTACCTCGATTAAATTTTAATAGACATTTCAAATGTCAAACTGTTAAATTTATCCTAACCCTATTTTTTTTTAAGTTAAATATGTAAAAAATTTCAATTTACATCAGCTTTATTTAAGTACTTGGAAAATATATTTTATTGGCTTGATATCGTAGATGATTTATAATCTTTCTTCAAGAATTTTTTTTTTGTAAAGGCGAATATAGAAAAAGTTCTGGTCCCGTGGACCCTCTTTCAGCTGGTCAATTTTGCTCATCAGCGATTTTATCATTGTCCTTGGCCTTTAGAACACGTGTACCAAATTTAAAAGCTTTATCTCAAAAACTGTGGCTGCTATTGCGATACTACAGACATGCAGACAGATTTTTTTCCTTAAAGTTATGTTTTTTCATTATAGTTCGTTGATATTCGTCCAGAAATGCAATAAGAATTTTAAATTTTTTTCCCCCTTTTTACTTTCTTATACTTAACATAAGGAAGTATAGCAATCGTGATGTTTTTCGACCTCGAGATTTTGATTGATATATACGTTTTCAACCCTCCTGAATCCATTCTTACTATTTTCCGAATGATGTCTGTCGGTGTGTGTGTGTGTGAATGGTACAATTTCGGGAAAAGAATTTAAAAAAATATTATTGCATTTATGAAAAAAAATCTGTCCGCATGTCTGTAGTATCACGATAGCAGCCACAGCTTTTGAGATAAAGCTTATAAATTTGGTACACTTGTTCTAAAAGCCAAAGACAATGAAAAATTCGGTGATGAGCAAAATTGGTCAGATGAAAGGGAGTCCTCGGTACCAAAACTTTTTACTTTCTTATACCTAATATAAGGAAGTATAGTAATCGTGATTTTTTTCGACCTCAAGATTTTGATTGATGTATACGTTTTGAACCCTTCTGAATCCATTCTAACGATTTTCTGATTGATGTCTGTCGGTGCGTGTGTGTGGATGTGTGTGGGGATGTGTGTGTGTGTGTGTGTGTGTGTGTGTGTGTGGGTGTGTGTGTGTGTGTGTGTGTGGGCGCGCGCGCGCGTGCGCGGATGTGTGTGTGTGGATGTGTGTGGGGATGTGTGTGCGGATGTGTGTGTGTGCGTATGTGTGTATCTGCGATAACTCAAAAAATACTAATGGAAGACTATCCAAATTTGGCGAAAAAAAAGTTAAAAAATTTTTATTGCATTTCTGGACGAATCTCGACGAATTATAATGAAAAAACATAACTTTATGAAAAAAATCTGTCCACATATCTGTAGTATCGCGATACCAGCCACAGTTTTTGAGATAGAGCTTTCAAATTTGGTACGCTTGTTCTAAAGGCCAAAGACAATGATAAATTCAGTGATGAGCAAAATTGGCCAGCTGAAAGGGAATTCACGGGACCCAAACTTTTTTGTATTTGACTTTACAAAAAAATATATTCTTGATGAAAGATTATAAATCATGTCTACTATATCAAGTGAATGAAATATATTTTCCAGATACTTAAATAAGGCTGATGTAAATTGAAATATTTTACACATTTGGCCTGATTAAATGTGGTTAGGATAAATTTAACAGTTTGATATTTGAAAAGTCTAATTTAGCAAAAATGTCAATGTCAATAAAAAAAATATTAAAATATATGACATGAATTATTATTGACAGTATCGAATAACGCTGATAATTAATTATTTAAAAGTTTTAACGAAACATTTCAAGGTACGCTATTAAAATTTAATTGAAGTAAGTGAAGATTTAAATAGAATGATTTTATTAGATCAGGATGATATATACTGGTATAAGAAAGTTATGTGCTGGCCACATCAGATATTTTCTTGTTTCATTCATTATGTGTCTTCTGGTGGTACCACATTCACCAAATTCAATGTGTCACCTGAAATGCTGAAAATCTTAACTGCAAAATTTGGGAAGTCTCCTACACACATCCATACACACACAGACATCCACACACATGCACCGACAGACATCATTCGGAAAATAATCAGAATGGATTCAGTAGAGTTCAAGACGTTATATCAATTTCATTATTGAAATCTCGAGGTCAAAAAAAATCACGATTACCATACTTCCTTATATTAGGTATAAGAAAGTATAAATTGATCGGAATCCACATAACTCTTACCCCGTTGTGCCTGGCAAGCACCCCCCCCCCCCCCCCGGGATTATTATTTTTCTTCAACTCTTCTCTGTTCGGTAGAAAGGAAGTATGTATACGTCCTTTGTACGTATTTTAAATCGTACCACAATCATCCAACATAAAATAAGTGTTATTACTTAAAATGTAATTATCTTATGAATACAAATTTTGGTATCACATATTTAAGCTTTTGTTTTATGTATGATTTAACAGTTGCCGCTGCCTGTAATATAAAATATAACCAATAATGTATAAAAAAATACAGTTTTAATCATTTCCAGATGATGCCAACTTGGTTGGCGAAACGCATGTCGAGAGCAGTATATGGTGTTTTGGTGTTCGTGGAAAAGTACGGGAGTGTTAAAAAAATAAAAGAGCAATATTATATAACCCAACACAAATTAATCACAAAAATTTTACAAAAATGGTGGATAAAAATTAATCAGACCTTAATGTGTCATATCATCACCGAAAAAACATTTTTAACAGTTGAGAGCCATTTTCGACAGAGGTTTTCAATAAACATTTGGTGTGGCATCATTGGAAATCCGCTCATTAGACCACATATTTACAATTATCGTCTTACGGGTGAGGTATACTAAGATTTTCCAGGAAATTACCTAGCAATTCTTTATATATAAAAAAAAACTTAAGGAGATAGTCTCTTTTTATTTAAACAAAAATTAACTATCGTTTTAAATTTTTTACATATATGTTCAAAAAAAAATTCGTAGATCAAAATCTATAAGCAAAAGCATAAACTCTCTAATCCTGATTGCTATATGAATTTCTATAAATTAAGAATGCACAAAATGTACATATTAATAGTCCTTGATCTTCTCAACAGTCAGTAACTGCAAATTAGATGCAAGCAATTTTAATGATAGAAAATATCCAGACAGGCATTTACTAAACTGAACTGTCTGACATAAATAGAATTAAATAGTATATTATATTTTATTACATGTAATTGTTGTTATTATATTCCTATAACAGAAGTTACGGAAACTACTGTTGATTGGATGTGAGATGCATTTAAAATAAGCCGACATAAAATTCTAGTTAATTTGCATCTTTCCAAGGTGATTGCTCAGGGGATCGGTCAGTATGTTTCTCATCGAAAGGGTTCCGTTACAAGATTTACGTTTTTTACATGTTTTTAATGGCCATTACTCACTAACGCTTGAATTAAATTTAAATGATTGCGTAATTGCATTAATAATATTTTAATTTTAAATTTTTTCAGATCTTAAAATAGATTTACGGCTATCACAGGCAAAATTCATGCATAATATTAACCTTCTGCTTAACAGATGAATTTAGAAAAATTTGCATGATTTTAAATTGTATTTTAAAGGAAGAAATAATATTGCTAAATTAAACTGTTATCTTGTAACAACCTCTTGTAATAAATACCTGCGAAATTACAAGCAAGTTAAAATTTCGTTGATGTATCTGTCCACCCCCCAAAACTTTTGGATTGTAGCTTCAAACATATTATGAAAATCCACTGAATTCACCTTGGGTGAGCGAGCAGATCAGTCAACTCAATGTTGTCTAGATATTTGGTCGTTGTAGCACTACATTATCAACTGTAATATACAGCTCTCCTGCAGTATTAATCTTAATTTTGAAATTACATAGGAATTATAGGCTTTTACACTCTTTTCATATCAATCTGCATTGAAACTAGTTAAAAACCATTAATTTATTGCCCAATGGTCATTGTTTGACCCAAGAATTCTATTATTGTAAGCGACGTTATTTATTTGATCATTATGATTATGTTAACTGAAAACCAAAGACCTCATTAGGTCAGCGTGATTTCCTAATCTAATATTTTATTATTTTTTATTACTTTATATTTAAACAAAAATATTTTTTTACCTTTTAAATAATATATTTATTCCTCATTTTGTTACTTATATCTTTGTGTATTTATGTACCTTTTTAATTTTAATTTTTTCAATTTTTAAATTATTGTTATCTATAAAATAAAAAAAAGAGTCATACTGTGTGTTTGAATGTTTTACATCTTTATTTATTTGAATCTATACATAATTTATGTTATATGTTGTAGTCCTGAGGAAGACAATAAATTTTGTCGAAACGTCGACTAAATGAGAATTTGAGGTTTTCTTTACTAATTTCATCCAAACCGACTAATAAAACTACATTAATTTTTATATCTTTCATAAAATTACTTTGTTTGAATGACATACATACAGCCAAGCCTGAATATTAAAATTTCTCTCAAGGAGAAAAAATTAAGTACGGTTTGATTTCATTTATTCATAACTGAATTTGAAAGACAATTATTTTACAGCTCAATACGTGCGAGTACGTTTGAAATATGCAAACAAAATTGATTTCAAATAATGCCTAACTTTCTGCTGACCTATTTTTATTTACGGTCAAAACTTTTATTTAATAGGTTTCAAAAAGAAACCACCAGTTTGAGACAATAAAATAGCGTATTACACTGAGGAACATAAAATTTGCTATTTCATCTGAAACAATAAGATCGACTGAAACTATAGTTTCAGAAAGCGAGATGTCACGCGTTTTATATGTTTTATTTTCTAAAATTTTACCAGTCTGCAAGAAATTGAATTGAAATATTTCTCCAACACTACAGCGTGTGTCTTCAGGGAGAAATGTAACTTATTGAGTTCGATTTTAAAATTTACTGCACTATTTTCAAATTGTAAATATGGTCCTGCTGGACCGAAATTTATAACTTTTGTTGCTAAAATGTAATCTATTCAATAATTTATCATTTTAGATTAAGGTCAGTTCATACATATAACAAGAAAAAGTAACAATAAAATATTTGTATTTTATTACGGTTAATCATTTCTAAATGGAAATATACGTATTTGATATGCTGGTCTACACCACTATAACTGACACAAAACAAAAAGTTTAAACAAGTAATCAGAGATGGAGTGATTAATTTATCAGAAGGGTAAAAATATGACATTTTGTCAATTTTTTTATTTTTTACAAACAGCAAAATTTAAAAACAACAAAAATTGTTATATGTCGTAACAAATAACAGATGTTCTTGTCCGCCTAAGTGTATACAGCCTTTCTGTATTTAAGAGTTCAGGTTCATCTTATAGTTGGAACTTTGCAGAGTGAGGAAGTAGACATTTATTTTGGTTTTATAAAATTTAGAAACTAAGGATAATATACATTTTTAGTTGCTAACTTCGTTGGAATTATAATTTATTTCTAGATTACAAAATTTTCTTCACAACAAAAATTAACACGTAAAATTTTATTTTAATATGGTTACGTTAAAATAGTGGCCAAAATCATAAAATTGTTTTAAATATCATATTGCATTTGGATTTTAAATACACTGCTGGACATTTAAAGTGATTTAACTAGAAATTTGGCTGAATTTAAATCAATGCACTACCTAAATAGGATTTTTACTATATAAAACTTTAATCGACTCGGCAAATTAGCAAAAAAGTGGAAATTTGGCATAGTTGTTAATTAAATCCTATTCAAAAACATTCAAAAGTCCACATAAATCCAAGCTAATGTCAAGCCTTCATCATAAAAATGCACGCCCATTTTTCGTTTTTTACTCATGAAATTCCAGAATTGTCACTAGAACATAAAGAACAAAATTTTTTTCTGTATACAACTTCTTTCTGGGATTGAAAATAAAAAAGTTATTAATAAATACCTACATATAAAATGAAATTGTCTGTTCACATATAGTTACTTGATAAACATGTAACTACACGTTCACACAGTTGCACAGAGGGTCAGAAAATTCGAAAAGCGGCCAAAAATCGATATTTATAAAAGTAATAGCATCGTTAACAGAATTCGCAGGTACTTAGAAAAATAGATTTTGCCTGTTTTCCCGGAATTCCGAGCAGGTAGAAGGTATTTTCGTTCAGCCACCTGCTCCAAAATACAGACTTTCTTGTAGCGTCCGTACAGATTCAAGCGTTCGTTCATTATATTGCCAACTCTCAACTAGTGATTGTGTGTTATAAATCGTTTGAATCAAAAGTTTAATTGTACAGAAATTTTCCTCAAGGTATGTATTTTTATGTTATATATACATATGAGACAAACTTAAATGAGTTTATACATATAGATAAAATAAGTTTGTAGTTGATTTTATTGAAGATTTTATGGTATAATTTAAATTTATGTTGAGCCATAAAAATTTCCAGGCCAGATCCGGTTTGAACTAAATAACTAAAAGATAGGTTGAACATTCCCTAATAACATACTAAAATTTGATAGGCCCGTTCAAGTGTCTTTTTGAGATAATTAGATTTCGCTTAGGTTTTGTTCATGAATATGCACCAACCGTAACGAACGCATGCATTCTGAAAAAGTAACTGCACATTTTATTTTATAATTTAAGATGTAAAATCTACCGACTTCTATTCCAATTTTGCTATATTTTATTTGACTTGACAGAAAATCAAGTTAGCCTATGCCGATTTTGGTCTTTACTTTAGTTTTGTCTTCAGATTTATTTTTATTCTCTTCTGTAGTGGTACCAATTTTTTTTAGAGTGAGATGGTGACCAGATGGCAACTTTTTGACATCGTGTATGAAAAGGATGGTTTAGGTCGTTCGAATCGGAGTATCTATTCAATTATTTGGTGAGACACTATAAAATCGAGACTGATAAAGATGCCATGTTAAAATTGAAGAATATCAATTCAAAGTTTTGCAACGCCGTTTATTCGAAACTTGATCAATGCACAAGAGAAACTAATAGTTTTTGGAGAAAATTAAGGAGTGATTAAGTGTTCAATATGTATTTGAGCAAACCCAAGCAAAAAATGATCCGAATGTTGAGCCACAACCGGGAACTTCATCTGGAGGTAAAACGAGCCATGCTCGTGATCGTCCAGCTTTAGAATTTTCTGCGAGCAGTAATAGAACCAAACGTCGAAAGACTGCAACACTGTCATCAACGTTCGAAAGCGAGGAGCTAGCTTCGGCTGTAAGCAAAAAACTTAAGAACGAAGGAAAAGAGGCTGCCGCAAAACTTGCCTCAGAAGCAATTTTAACCACTCCGAATCGAGCCAGTAAAATAAGGAAAGCTTGGCAAAAGAGTCTGAAGTCAAAAGAAAGAATTTCACTTACCCCAGACGAAGCTCTGTCAGTAATGATTGAAGCGAAAGATAGTAAACACATCTATCTTGTTCATAGACGGATAGCAATAGAATATTTTGCCGATATCTATCCCTCCTATCACAAGCTCCGGGAAGCAAAATTACGTTGCTCTCCCTGAAAAGAAAGACAAATGGTAACCGAATCGTCTGCAGAAATTTTATTACAAGATCTCTTGTATCATACAGTAAAATGGATATTAGAATTGCAGAAACTGGTTCTTCTTTCATTATCAAGTGATCTTGTGACATTTGAAATTGTTGATAAAATGAAGAAGTGATGGAAGCATTGATCACTCACAATACAAATATATGTTTGCCGAGGTTGATCTTAGTGATGGTGATATGTTTCTAACATCTATAGTGCCATTACAACTGTATGCGGAGCAACTTGGGAAAGATAAAATGATTGTGTGGCAAAATCCCCGTCCATCATCAACTCGATTTTGTAGACCTGTACACTTCTAATTCAAGAAAGAAACGAAAGAACTGACGGTACAGAAGACATCATACATAGAAAATCCAATTTCGGAACTTCGACCTACTACTGATATTATATTAAGTAATGAAGAAATTGCAGTTTCTCATGTTTCTCAAAGTGTGTAACGCAATGACGGAAACAGCTTCTTCACAAACATGCTATATATATATAAAGCAACTCCCAAAGATATGAATGCCATCGAAAAAGTATTAAAAAGAACAGTTGTCCAGGGAAATTTGAAATTTGGATTGTTAAGTCTACATGACTGGATCAGGTTTTTTGAATATTTGCTGTATATTTCCTACAGATTAGAACTTAAAATTTGGCAAATTCGAGGAACTGAAAATAATGCAGTTTTCGAAAACAAGAAATGTACCATACAGCAGAACTTCAGAGATAGAATATGATTGCTCGTGGATATACCTAAGAGTGAAAATAGCGGAACCACTAATGACGGCAACACGGCTCGACGACTTTTGCTAATCCCTCACTTTCCAGTGAAATTACGGGCATAGATGAAGCAGTTATTATGCTCTTTGGTGTGATATTACGCACCTTATTCTGTGGTTATGCAATCGATGTGAGAGCATTTGAGGAATATGCTTTAGAAACCACAAAATTGTATGTCGCTAAATATCCTATTACGCGCTACAATCAACTATGGCAAATCAGAATCTCCTAGAGTTCCACAGCCTGAAACGCAAAGCAGCCGAAATTTCTTCATCCGACGAGGAAGACGAGGATGTCGAGGGAAGTAACACATTTTTAGTATTAATGTCAATATTAATTATACTGTATTAATAATAGGTTTCGTATTTTATTGGGATTCAATTATTTTTGTTAGTAATTTCTTTGTTTATAAATAGTTTATTGCACAATGATTAAAAAGTTCAGGAAATTCAATTAATAAACTTATACCCCTCTAAAAGTTACCGCCGGGTGATTTAATTTTTTTAATTATTTTTTCTGTGTAAAGTCTAGGATTTTAAAGTCCTTTAGCCCAGTTTCAGATTTTTGGCCGCATTTTAAAAAGGGTGCGCAGCAACACTTCACTCAAAACGCTGAGAGTACCGTAACAGACTCGTCAAAATTTTATAGATACAAAGATGTAAAGGACAGAATTATAAAAAAAAAAAAACTCCACAACGGTATATATTTATCTTTTATAGTTTGGCCTTGAGCCGCGCTCAAAGTTGTGCAATCAAAACCCATGGCGCGCGGGAGCGGCTGTATTGACGCTGTTGTACAAATTCATTATGTACATTTTGTATCTATCGAAACGAGTCCAAAAAATTGTAGAATGTTCTATGCATTGTGGACACTTTCCTCGATGAAAAAAAAATTTCAACCAAAAATAAAAATTTTGACAACTCCGTGAAAAAAATTAATTTCTCAATTTCATCAGGATTTCACTAAATTAAAATTAACATATCTTGGAGATTTTTAACGTAAACCAAAAAAAATTATATGCAAAATGAAGATCTTTTAATATCTAATATATCTGATATTTTACTGTAAAAGATATAGTTCCGCCGTAAAGAATTCATACCTTAACAAGAGAACCATTTATGCCAATCCCGTACATGAAAAATGTTTAACAATGTTGATTTTTCAAAAACTGTCAACTGTTTGAAGACTTGATAACAAAGAGTATATATATAATATATACTTTCCTCAGATTTTTTCCATTATAACTTACAACATTTTTTAAATAAACAATTGTTATAAACAATTTGAGAAAAATCGTAATATTTGTAAAACGAAATCCTTATAATGGCACTTTTGTTTAGTTTTGAATTTTTTTTACGGCGAATCTATAGCTTTTACAATAAAATATGTAGGGATCAGATTTTTCAGTTATTAAAAGATTTTCATTTTTTGTTTAAGATAAATAATCTCCAAGATATCTTAATTTTACTTCTGCTGAAATATCGATGAAATTGAGAAAAACATTTTTTTTCGTGGAGCTGTCAAAATTTGAATTATTAGTCGACAAATTTTATTTTTGTGTAAACAGAAGAAACGTCATCTTATATTGTCAATTCATATTATTAGCGTATATGAAACATAATAAATGTAACCCTAACATTTTAAAAATGATTCGTCAAATATCTACATAATAAAAAATACGGATTCATTAACGCTAAATACGGCATTCAATAAAACCATTTAAAAAAAACACAATAAACTCTTATGTTTTCAGAAGGTTTTCATAGCAGACCGTTAAAATTCTAAAAGAGGAAATCTGAAGAGGATATTAAAAAGAACGGGTCTTTATTTGCAACGTACAGCTAACCCTTTAAAATATTTTGAAGCGTTTATGTGCGCTGTAAAAATGTGAAAGAAGGGTTCATTCTCCATTAGCGACTCGTCGTAGCTACATCATTAATTTTTAAATGTATACAATAGTGCAGAGATTTTAAATCATATAATTTTTCTTTTTATCATATAAGTTTTATGAAGTTAAACGACAATTTAGATCAGTAATTATTAACTCTTTTCGAAATTATTGAATATAAGATAGGAATTTGGCAACCACTTATAAATATCGTTTACATAATATACATATAATACAGAATCATATACATTTAAAACAAAATTAACTTCAATCTAGTGGGATAGGGGATTGTTCAACATATCGTCATGATTTATTCTGGGACCTTTACTTAATTTTTATTAACTGCGTATATTTCCACAAGGTTCCATTCTGAGACTTGTGATTTTGATACTATTTGTTAACGATAGACTATCAATAAATACTTTATAAGTCTGAAGTTTGTTGCGAACTGATTTAAACGATATTTCAGATGCAACGTAATAATCAAATTTAATAACAGATGTACAATATTTTAAATGTTTGTTTGCATCTGATATAACTAGTTTCAAAATAAAATTACAACTCATAGGATCTTACGAATAATTTGTAGTCAATTCAAGAAATAAAAAGTAAACGACACGCCGCTGTGTATCCAATTTTAGTATATAAGTAATGTGAATCTATCGTATGCATATTTATACTTATTTTCATTAAAGTAAATGTTAGACTTTATATTATCGTCTCTCAAATTATTATACAGTGTGGAAATTAAGTAACGCATAAATTCAGTAATTCCGTTGATATTAATTTTTTTGGGAAAAATCTCGAATGGGTACAGCGATTTTAACTTCAGCAAATATTTTCAGTCTATTTTCAGTAATATTTTTATTATTGATTTTGGTAGTAGTTTTTATTCCGGTTCCTACCGTATAAAATTTTCCATATGTTATTATTTGAAAAAAATCGAGAAAAACAGTCAAAGTTCAAATAACAAGAATTCATTAAATTGGGAAAATTTATCTAGTTGCCGGTGTATCACATTAGTTCGATTTTTCAACTATTTGTATAATTTCAAAATAAAACCGAATGTGCCATCGATAACTTTCCGTCAAACTTAGGCAACTAGATAAATTTTTCTAATTTTAATGAATTTTTGTTATGTGAACTTTAAAACTGTTTTTCTCGATTTTTTTCAAATATAACATACTGAAAATTTTATACGGTCAGAAGCGGAATAAAAGCTACTACCAAAATCAATAATAAAAAATATGGGTTGTCATTTAAAAAAAAAGTCGATGACGTTATAACTTAAAAAAATAAATGACATAAGAAACTGAAAATAGACTGAAAATATTTACTGAATTTAAAATCGCTATACCCCTTCGAGATTTTTTCCAAAAAATTAATATCAACGGAATTCCTGAATTTATGCGT
Organism: Rhamnusium bicolor; assembly: GCA_029963845.1. Taxonomy (NCBI): domain Eukaryota; kingdom Metazoa; phylum Arthropoda; class Insecta; order Coleoptera; family Cerambycidae; genus Rhamnusium; species Rhamnusium bicolor. The sequence goes on from JANEYF010003114.1 coordinate 101,118, forward strand.
TACTTAATTTCCAGACTGTATATATAAACTATTATGCCGCTATAGAAATTATAATGATTGTTTTTCACGAGGTAGATAGTAAGTTCTATAACTATTAATTTTGTGTGTTTTATTTGAAAAGGGGTCGAATAGTGATGTCTACTATAAATTGCGAAAATAACAAAAATAACCATTGGAAATTTACTATCAAATAAAAAATTTCTCATTTATTTTCTTGTTTTCGTTATAAAACCAAATATATCATCAAAACATTTAGGCAAACACATGAATTAGTACAATAAATAATCTAAAAGATACCAAACTATTTTAACAAACACGTTATACGTCTATTGAAGATTATAAGATTAGTTTATAAAACATATTTTCTTTCACGCACGAGATTATCACCAGTTAGTTATCTCTATGTTTATAGGCATTATTTTCCCACAACACTGACATGTTCACAAAAATATTACATACTGTAAAGAGGTTGTTTTACAAAAGGATTTACGAGTATAGTGCCAGCGACCAGATTTGCCTCAATGGTTTAAATAGGGGACGTATCTTTCATATGGTTCATCATAATTTAATCTGCATGACACATTGTTTTCAAAATCCTAATTATTATTAATTTAACGCACTTTGGCTATGTGTTTCTTGAGACAATATAGGATTTTTGTTTTAAAATAACTATCTTTAAATTAAGCTACTACTGTTTTCAAACAAAATAAATGTTTTCAATGTGTATTCTTAGCCACGTAGCTGATTGAATCCGATAATGATCGTAGTTGCTTTATCACATTTCGGTGTGTTTCATCTGTAATCTTCAGGTTGTTGTTTAATATTGGTTTTGCTCTATTTCCTTACATGGAAGGGTACGGTTTCGTGAATTTTTAAAACTGAAAACGTACATAACTTGTTAATTTTTATTGTAATTGAGAATGGTTTTACTACAATGTAGAACCTTGAATAATACAAACTTAAGTACCTCAAATGTATTTTTGGGGATCAGCAAGTTTTGGGTTAACCGTTATTAAAGTTTTTTAATTTTAATGAGGAATGAAAAATGGAAAGGACTAATATATATATATATATATATATATATATATATATATATATATATATATATATATATATTGGCTATCGATCTATCATGATTTGAAGGTGTAATTCAATGCAGGTCGGGGTATTTGCCCGCTGAGTAGTTGTTTCCTCCAAATCATATTTAATCATATATATATATATATATATATATATATATATATATATATATATATATATATATATATATATATATATATATATATATATATATATATATATATATATATATATATATATATATATATACCGGGTGACCACGAAATGACGCTCGCCCCTATATCTTCTTGGTCTTTCAAGATATGAATCTCAAATTTGGGCATGTCAAATAATGACTAAATATAGATTAATTCGACCGATTTATCATTTTCTGTTGCTTCCGGTTTCACCGGAAATGATGCCAACTTTGGATTTTTAAATGGAACACTCTGTATATTTTTACATTTTTGGATTCAGGAGGTCATTTTGCATATAACTGTGGCATATTGAGATAAAAATATTAATGACTGACATTTTTATGAGCAAATTTAATTTCTCATCTAGGCCGCCGTGACCCCAAAAAAATGTTTTGTTTTGCTTCAATAAATAATCAAAAAATTACAATTATGACATTATATCATATGATATTTGTGTTATAGGCTCCTAAATATTTCGGAAATCGTTTTTCCAGAATAACTCATTTCTTTTAAATGGCAACATGGTGGCTCATTACGCTATTTTAATAAAACATTTTATTACCGATAACTTGGTACCAAACACTCCACTATTTATTCATATTATAATACATAAAAATACATAATAATGGTATCCAACAAGGTATAAATGAAAATAAACTCATAATATTTAACACTGGATCTCTATCAAGTAGGTGCCTTTGAAATATAACAAAAGAAACAAATGAATTAATCTGACAGCTCAAATGATATTTAGTTGTATGAGAATTCGATATTATTGTGGTGTGTATTAAAAAATCATGATTTATTCAAAAAGTGACAAAGTGGATATGCTGATGACAGGGGAAAGATGGCAGAAATAGCCGGGCAGCCCGCGATTTACATATATGCAGAGTTGTATCCACTAAGAAATCATCCTGACAGACATTATTTTCTTAGAGTAGAATGGGAGCTAAGACAGGAAAGAGTAGCTCAAGACCACCAAAGACCAATTATCAATGAAGACACCGAAATTAATGTATTAGCGTCAGCGGAAATCAATGCTAGTGTCTCAATACGAGAAATTGCAAGTAAGTTAGACATAGGAAGAGAAACTGTAAGAAAAAATCTTAAAAAATACAAATTTAAGTTAAGTTAAAAATACCAGCTTCACCAAGCATTATATGAAAACGATTTCATGCGGAGGTTTCCGTATTGCAAATGGCTTTTAGACAATGAAATTAGATATCCAAACTTTCATTATAATATATTATTTTCTGACGAATCCCGTTTTACAAACAATGGTTTGTTCAATAGAAACAACTTGAGGTACTGGGCGCAACAAAATCCAAAATTTTTGAGGCAAGGCAATTTTCAACAACGGTTTGGTTTTAACGTTTGGGCAGGCATTATGGGTAACAGGATCATAGGTCTCATATTTTTTTGATGGTCCACTGACAGGAGAAAGATATTTAAGTTTTCTGAGAAACGAAATTGAAGAGTTTTTCGAACATTTACACTTAAATCAGTGCCCGTTGGGGTCTTTCCAGCAGGATGTCGCCCCGCCCATATCGCCAGAGTAGTTGCAAAATATTTAAATGGTCGTTTCGGCGATCATTGGATAGGATCTAATGTACCAGTCAGGTACCCAGCGCGATCACCTGATCTAACGCCGTTAGATTTTTATTTTTGCGGCCACATTAAAGAAAGTGTATATTCAACAGTACTAACTACATTAGAAGATTTGAAAGATCGAGTTAGGAGGGCAATAAATTCTATAACAGAGGAACATCTCACCAATGTGGTGAGAGAAACTTTGGTAAGAGCAAGACATTCTGTAGATGTCGGTGGTCAACATTTTGAACAATTCTTATAATTTTTTTTAGATAATGTCATAAAATAATTACTTAGTTTTAATTCGTTTGTTTCTTAATTCGTTCATTTGTTATCATTTATCACATGTATTATTTTTATGAATAAATAATGGAGTGTTAGGTACCAAGTTATCGGTAATAAAATGCTTTATTGAAATAACGTAACGAACCTCCATGGTGCCATTTAGAAGAAATGAGTTATTCTGGAAAAACAATTTCCGAAATGTTTAGGAGCCTATAACACAAATGTCATATGACATAATGTCATAATTGTAATTTTTTGATTATTTATTGAAGCAAAACAAAACATTTTTTGGGGTCACGGCCGCCTAGATGAGAAATTAAATTTGCTCATAAAAATGTCAGTCATTAATATTTTTATCTCAATATGCCACAGTTATATGCAAAATGACCTCTTGAATCCAAAAATGTAAAAATATACAGAGTGTTCCATTTAAAAATCCAAAGTTGGCATCATTTCCGGTGAAACCGAAGCAACAGAAAATGATAAATCTGTCTAATTAATCCATATTTAGCCGGTATTTGATATGCCCAAATTTGAGAATCATATCTTGAAAGACCAAGAAGATATAGGGGCGAGCGTCATTTCGTGGTCACCCGGTATATATATATATATATATATATATATATATATATATATATATATATATATATATATATATATATATATATATATATATGTTATATATTATATATATATATATATATATATATATATATATATATATATATATATATATATATATATATATATATATATATATATATATATATATATATATATATATACATATACATGTACAAATAAATTAAATTAAACAATCAAAATTAAAAAAAAACTAGTAGTGTCGTAAGTCCTCATGTTGAAGAGGATACAGGTTCATTTATCTTTTTCTTTTCTTTCCCCTTCTTTCTTTTTCCCTTTTTTCTTACTTTTTACTTTTCATCATATTTTTTATTTTGTCAAAAAATATGTAACAATAACGTAGTTTTCAACGAAACAGCAAAACACTATATACTACACTCGACGCGCGTTTCGACAACCAAGTTGGCATCATCTGGAGATGATTAAAACAGAACTTATGCTAACAATCTACCCTATTTATACCTAAACTATTATCAAGATTCACCGAACCGTGACCGTTCGGTGAACCATGACCAACTAACTAATAAAGCGGGCTATTTGGGATAGACCTTCTGTCACTATTCATACTATTTTTACACTTTATGATTTCCAAGCTATCAAATGCATCCAGCTGTCTAGTATTTGTTACATTCCTAATTAATCTTAAATTGTTAATATCTATTTTATGGTTGTTCTCAAACGCATATTGGGCAACACTAGTCTTATCTGTTTTACCATATTTGAGATGGGCTATATGCTCTTTGAATCTAGTTGGAATTGATCGTCTAGTCTCTCCAACATATTTTTGATTACAGTCCTTACAGCTAATTTCGTAAATCCCCGACTTTTCGTTTGTTTCAATTTTGTCTTTTGGATTGCCTAAAAGTTGTTGTAGTTTGTTTCCCGATGAATGAAACACTGTCATACCTACATCTTTAAAAAATCTTACCAATACCACGGGTGAATCGAAGATCGAATGGAATAGATACAAATTTCGGATTTTCTCTTTCATTTTGAAAGGTCGAGGAATTTCGAAGCGACTCTTTAAACTTTCGTTTCCTAATTATTTTATCAATTAAATTTACAAAATATCCGTTACTCGCAGCTATGTCCTTAATCAATGCCTTTTCTTTTTTCAAACCTCTCCTTATTAAGGGGAAAGCTCAATAGATGATGGACTAGAAAATTAAAACTCGCCATTTTGTATTAAGCACAATGGTGAGAGTCCATAGGGATGTATCTTAGAGTACTGGTATATTTTCTGTATATGTCAAATTCTAACTTATTTTCACTATTTCTAATTATTAATACATCTAATAATGGTAGTTGTCCAGAGTTTTCAAATTGATATGTGAATTTAACTGACGCGAAACGACTGTTTAATTTAGATACAAAATTATTAATAACAGCGACATTTGTATCGAACACTGCAAAAATATCATCCACATACCTAAAATATGTCAAGATCATCTTGGCGATTATTATAGAAGCTGCACATGTTATAGACTGGAGAATATTTCAGAATATTAGTAGGCGGAGTTGGTAGTTAAAAGCAAAAGGTTTCTGTGATTGTTTTTTTTTTCTGAAAAGAGTTCGCTCGGTGGAAACAACACGCAGCAACAGTTGTATTTGTATATTTTCTATATCTAAGTGTTGAATCGTCGTCATCGTAAACAGAAGACATGACTGCTGTACTGTTGCTGTAGTGGAAATGTTTAAAAACAAAAACACAACTCCAACTTATTGTGGAATTAGAATTTTCGTATACAAACCGCTAGAAGATCAGTTCGAGACTATTGTGTTTTGTTGATCTGGTTGTCGTCCATCCAACTACAAGCAGTACTACCTGTTGCTTTAGTTCTTTAATAGTTTTACACTATATAGGTACTACCTACGTTCGTAAATACCCTTTGAAAACAAGAGCTAAGAAACTTTTAACAGGCCTATATACCGGGCACTGCCGACTAAACTATCATCTGCATAAACTCGGCCTAGCGGAAAACGCCGAGTGCCGTCTATGCCTCGAGGATGATGAGAAGGCAGACCACATCTTATGCACCTGTCCCGCTGTGGAGAGGATCCGATTTTCAATATTTGCCAAAGGGCAACTGCTGCCAGAGGATCTGGACACATTCTCACCCAATAAAGTTAACAGTTTCATTAAGAGATTGAACTTATTGGGTGGAATATAATTAGGCGTGAGCCACAATAGGCCTGCTGATGGCCGCAGTTGAGGGTCTACTGAGACCCACTCACAACAAACTTAACCTAACCTATCTACGTTCGTCATATGTGAATAAATCAAATATAGTATGAATATTTTCTGTTCTTTTGTGGTATATTATTAAAAGCGCTCCGGAGTCACCAGGCAACCCAATATAACCTAACCCAATTTTTGACCATATCCTCATTTCCAGCCAAATGCAAAATTACGTTCTTATGAAATTTAATTTTGATTATAAAATAATCTGTGTACATGGCAATGAAGTTGCAAAATGTAGAAGTTTCTGTCGTTCTTGCATAAATTTATATTTACAAGATTTATGGGCAAAACTTGGGTTAGGCGTATGTTAGGTTGCCTGGTGACACCGGAGCTCTTTAAGTTTTATATATTCAACCTCAAGAAGGAATAAATGAGATGCATTTTAAGGTACGTCCACATTAGGAAATAAATGCGTGGCAGGGGCCCGGCGCGCCCCGGGGGGGGGGGGGGGGGGGGGGGGGGGGGGGGGGGGGGGGGGGGGGGGGGGGGGGGTCCCTTGGGGAAAAGGGGAAGGGGGGGGGGGGGGGGGGGGGGGGGGGGGGGGGGGGGGGTGTGTTGAATGTAGGATTTGGCACAAATATTTGCGACGCAAATTCAGCAACCTGTCCGCATAAATATTTACGTTGTGCGCCGTGCGTGTCTGAACTAGTGTGTGTTGCGGCACAAATCCCTTTGATGTCTTGAAAAAAACGGACAAGCCACGGATCGCGTGCGTTGAATGTGGCGAAAATTTTGGCGTGTGCTCGTATGCGGCGAACACGTCCACACTCGCATAATTTGAAACGCACAAACAAATTTTTGCCCGAAGCCCCCCCCCCCCCCATATTTTTTTTTTTTGGGGGCCCTCCTCTTCGCCCCCCCCCCCCTTAAAAAAAAATGTGTGTGGTTTTTTTTTTTTCCCCCCCCCCATATTCCCCCCCCCCCCCCCCCCCCCCCCCCCCCCTTTTTTTCCTTTTTTCCCCCCCCCCTTGGGGCCCGGGGTGGGTTTTTTGGGTGCTTTTTCCCCCCCCCCCCAAAAAAACCCCCCCCCCCCCCCAATTTGGCCCCCCCCCCCCCCCTTTTTTTTTTAAAAAAACCCCCCCCCCCCCCCGGGGGGGGGGGGGTTTGGGGGGATTTTTTCTTTTTTCCCTTTCCCCCCCCCCCCTCCACACTCGCAAAATTTGAAACGCACAAACAAATTTGTGCCGAATCACACACAACGTAAATTTTTACTAATGTGGACGTACCTTTAGAATACAACATAATTAGTTTTCTTTTTCTTTTGCATACCGATATTAGAATTATAAAAATGTAATGAAATTGTATGCAGTGATAGATTTAAAAAACACCCTATATAATGCAATTTAATTTAGATATTGAAAAGAACGAACTGGTGGTATATTTTACAATCTTTAATTCTATAGATAAATTAGAATTATGAACTCAGTTAATTGCTTTTTTATACTACACGAAATTTATAGCATGATAAAAATTTGGCTGGGGTGGGTATTCAGTTCACAATTTAATTTCTGCTGATTTATTTTTAGTACAACGGCAGTTAAATAAAATTTTATTGTAATAACTGTTAGTCATATAATCGGCTTAGACGTTTATACATGCCATTAAAGAGTTGATTCATCATTATTAATAAAAGATTAATGCCCTGTTAGAACAAAACTGAGTTTTACCTTCATGCGGGTTTTGCAGCAGCTGCTCTGACAAATCTGTCATAACAGACACAAAATGTAATTCCATAGCAAGTACAGCTAAATAATGCCAATAATTTTATTTTCTCAAAACTTTTAAAATTTTTAATGCGTTTTAAATAACAGTAGGTATTACTAAATTGTAACTTTGATCTCTACCCTCAATTGTCAAATGTCTATTGTAATTCTCGTATTTAAAAAAGGAAATGAGGAAGACATTGAAAATTATCGTCAAATAACTTTGGTCAGTGTGTCAAAAATATTTGAAAAATTTTGGCAAACAGAATAATGTCATTCTTAGCAAGAAATGAAGTACTTACTGAATCTCAGCATTAGTTTACACCAGGTAGTTCTGTAGAGATGGCGTCAGTCAAACTGTCTGAATTTATATACCGACAGGTGGCAAACTGGTAGTATCGATTTTGTTTGACCTCTCAAAGGCATTTGATACCGTAAATAAGGAAATATTATTTAACATGTGAGGTACATTCACCGCTGCGGTGAAGATGCCATATAGATTTTCAAAAGACGGACAAAGTACATCGGATCGGTTCCAGAATGATTCCAATCGATTCCTTGGGTCCGATTACCTAGAAAACGATTCCGCTATTAAAAGTGCTTATAACGCCTTCGGGAATGATCGGAGCGGTTCGTGAATAGTCGGAATCGGTTCCTTGTGATCCATTTTATTAAGTCTTATGCTAATATGCCTATATTTGTACCAATTCGGTTAATATTTGGGGCATTTATTGCATTTCCAAAAAAAAACAAAATTCTTAATTTTCATTTGCCCCACTTCCCGTTTTCGGAACCGTCTTAAAATCAACAAGCATATGTAGACCGTAAAGGTCTACCCCTGTTGCAAATTTCAAGTCGATCGGTCAATATTTTGAACAGATATCGCATTTCAAAAAAAAAAAAAAAAGAAATAAAAATGGCTTTTAGGCCGTTTTGCTCCACTACGCGTTTTCGAAACCGGCTCCAAAACAATAGGCATATGTAGCCCTTAGAGGTCCACCCCTGTTCCAAATTTGAAGTCGATCGGTTAATATTTAGGTTATCGCATTTCAAAGGAAGGTAAAAAAATTGGTTGTTGGGCCGTTTTTGCCCCACTTGCCGTTTTCGGAACCGGCTCAAAATCAATAGGCATATGTAGACCATGGTAAAAGTTTGAAGTCGATCGGTCAATATTTGGGACAGTTATCGCATTTCAAAGAAAAGTTTCCGGACTTCCGGAGTTCCGGACAGACGGAAAGTTTCTGGAAATCTCGAGATTCGGATAGATCCCAAATTTGAGGTCGATCCGATCAGCCGTTCTCGAGATACGGGGGCCCAAAGTCGCCGAGCATAAATGTATATATAGTTTTTTTTAAGAAAATCTATATAACAAGCTAGAAAATATTGGAATAAGAGGTAATTTATTGTGCTGTTTAGTGTCATGTATGGAAAATAGAAAATTCACTGTTAAATATAACGAGGTTGAATCTAATACACATGATATCATCTTAGGAGTACCACAAGGATCTATCCTGGGACCATTATTATTTTCCATTTACATTAATGATCTTCCTAGCTACATAAAAAATAGTTGCACAATCATGTATGCCGATGACACTAACGTTTCTGTATCTGCTACAAATTCTGATGATCTGTGTAATTTTGTAAATAATATTGTAGTTGATATAAATGATTGGTGTAGTCGGAATAAACTGATATTGAATGAAAAAAACTGTATTTGTAAATTTTAACTTAAGAAGAAATATCGTATTAAATAACTTAAACGCAACCCCATGTACAAAATTCTTGGGTAGTTACATAGATAATGTATTGTCTCGGGAAGCACAGGGTAATCATGTGTGCAGCAAATTAAATAAGGCATATTTTGCAATTTTACAATTAGGGGATACTTAAAGTGAGGCTGGACTTATTGACGTTTATTATGCGCTAGTATACTCTCATTTGTCCCTCAATATTTGTGTATGGGGGAGATCTACTCAAATGCATAGAGTTTTTGTAGCGCAAAAAAGGATTATAAGATTATTATTTAATCTGAGATATAGAGAAAGTTGCAAAAATACATTTATAACAAAGAAAATACTTACTACACCCTGCATCTATATTTATAAGTGCTTAGTATACGTGAAAAATAATTTGCATGAATTTAAATCATTTCATAGCAGTCATACATATAGTACAAGACATGGTGAGCTTTTAGCCATTCCACAACATAAAACGACTAAGCATAAAGAATCTCTTCACTATAACAGTATTTTATTATACAATAGTCTCCCTGAAAATCTCAGACACCTTCAACTGTCGAAATATAAAATTGAAATTAAGAAATTACTTGTAGAAAATACTTTCTACAGCGTTGAAGAATTTGTTAATAGACGTTAACTTTATACGTGTGTTTAATCATCGTTATAGTGATATAGTAATATGTGCGATGCTAAATTGTGTATGTGATATAAGTTTGTTTATACTGTTATATTTTAGTTATACTTATTTTATTTATACTATTATATTTCACTTATACATATATAATAAATAAAAATGTGAGTGTGTATATGTGTTGTATATATGAATTGTATATGTATATATGCATACTTTTAATTTTTTTTTTTTTTGGTAGATGTTCTAATACATTATGTACTCGTAATACTGTCTCCATAACTCAATGCTGTTACGTATACTTAATCATCACATTTACCTCATATTTTTTGTGTTTTTTGTTGTATATCATTTTTAACTATTGCCTTGATCATTATAGTATAAGATCATGACTTACCATATGTACAATTATTGTATCTTACATGGTGAATAAATATTCTTATTCTTATTCTTAATTAAATATAATGGAAATAGAGCAATAATGACCAATAGGTTATTTGACTCTTATTTTTAAATTGTCTTAAAAGTGTTAGTTTACTTAACCCACGATTGAAAAACTGGGCATAAGGGTGTGTGACTTCTCAGTGAGGAGTATTAATTCGTTTTTTTTCTGGTATCTTTCCAAGAATAGTAAATAACTGTATTTTCTACACTATTTATTATAATCTACATATAATAAATATCAACCGTTAGTGCTTATTTTTACCATTCATCGAAATACAATTTGTCAAAAATAAATTAATACTATCTAGTGGGATCTATATGTACGTTGCTCTTAATAGAGGATAACAATAATAAATCTATAAATGATGAACCCAAAAATGAGGTGGATAAAAATCAAAATTGATTTAATCTACAAATGAAAGCTGAAATTTTTTGGTCCACAGCCAAGGCCGTATGTTTAGACTAGCACGTTCCCCTCTTTTATGAAAGGGAATGATTCAACAGTGACCTAATCAAGAGATAAGGCTAATCTTTCTTAGTCATATTGTTTTCTTTCTTCTCGGACTTCGGATGCAACTTCGAACTCCACTACCTGTTGATACTTTAATGTAATAAATATGTTTTTTCTTTAGATAGTGGCCTACTTACCATTATAATCGATTAGTGGAATTAGGACAAAAAAATATTATTAAAAAAAAAAAGCTTTTAACCAATCGACAACGTTTCGCCAATAGTTTATGGAGAGTCATACGAATGGTTGGGACTTCAGCTTTTATGACCTCTTACTTCTAAGAAATCAATATGGGCCTGTATTTTTAACGTCTTTTTGAGCAATTGCCACCACTAGCGACTCTTATCTTTAGATAGAGCGTAGCAACTCACATCTTTGCTATAAACAAGTGAGTTAAGGAATTCAGATGCTATTCCTCATATTTCTAAAGTCTGGATACCTCATACCATTTTCCCACATTCACGCTTTGTGGTACATATTGTTTGATTTACCATTCATTAAAAAAACAGACATGGAATTCAATGTTAACTCAGCAATTTTAACAGTCGTTTAGTTTTCATAAGGCATGAAATTCTTAGTAACCATCGTAATTATAAAATATGGGAGATTTTAAAATATTTTATTTCTGCATAATTTTTTGGCAGTTCAAAGATCTTTATTTATAGGTACTTTTAACTTACTTAAACGGTCAACTGATTATCTTTCACATGTTTATTATTTTTCTCAGAAAAATTAATACAAAAACAAGTTAATGACCTCTGTCGAACATAATTATTAAAAACAGAACTTTATTAAAAAATATTAATTAGTAGAATATTCTGCCCAACATATAAATGAAACACTTCTTATTCAAATCGTTTACAACTAGTTTATTATTTTAATATTTCCTTGATGATATCTACACACCGGCAAAAAGTCGGCCACCTAAAATATTGGAAATATTTGTTATTCCAGAACTTTTGTAATTTTTCACCGATTTTGATTAGTTTTTCGACATATTGTAAAGAAATTCATCCAAATTGTCACATGTATTTACAATTTTGGAAAAAAACAATGTTATAGTTTATACGAAGTCAACTGAAATTGGTCATTGTTAAAGCACAGGACTGTGCGCACTTAACTTGATATTTTGTCCTATGTATTTAGCAATGGTATCGAGAATCAAATGGTAGTTGAAATTGTGCAGGTGAGTCCAAGACTGGCAATGTAATCAGCCTGAACGAACCATCTACGACTGCACGTGTTTTAAAGATAATAAAACGGACAGACCCACTAGTATAAAAAAAACTCATTAAATCGTTTCTCCGCAATTACGGAAACTTGTGAGATGTGCCGGCATTGGCTATGTTTTGAGGACGATGAGCGATGATTGGCTGGGATCAGGATATTCGTCAATCCGGTTGGTCGGTGGGTGTTTGAGTTTATATCAGTCAGGAGTCAACGTGGACTCGGATGTTACCTATTTATTTATTATATTTGTCCAGTGCAGTGCAGAAATACCTATTATAATATCAAGGTGGTTCGGTTTATACTTAGTGTTCATATTGGTAAATATTTATTACTACATAAAAGGTATTTAAGATATTGTATTAGGTATTTACTAATTTACCATGGCTTTCTGGAGACCATTTGAAACAGAAGATAATATAATAACGCCCGAAAATCCCGAAATAGTTGAGCCTGTTATTGTCGAGGAAGACGAAATAAATTTAGAGTTTCAAAATAAAGATTTACACGTACAAAGTCAACGCATTATTTTAAATATATATGAACGTTTAAAAAGCGAAAATCGTGAAAAATGTGAGAAAGAAATAATAGAACGTATTAACGAATTAACTAAAATATCAAAATCAACAATTTATCGTGTAATTAAAAAAGGAGATGTTATAGATCACGCTACAAATAGGAAACGGAAAAATATGAAATTAAAAAATATTGATGATGCTACCAAAGATGTAATACGGCGTATAATTTATAATATGTATGAAAAAAATATAGTTCCTACGTTAAAAATGATTCGAGAAAAATTAAGCGATTATCCTGATTATAATTATAGTTCTTTAGATACACTACGAAATGTTTTATTAGAATGCCGTTTTAAACATAAAAAACTTGACAGTCGTATGGTAATTATGGAATCACGACGTATAGTAGCACTTCGGGTAGATTATTTGGAAAAAATCAAAGAATATCGTAAACTAAACAGGCATATAGTGTATCTCGATGCGCCGATTATAATTCAACCTGGTAATGATTCCTCTTCAGAAAGTGAAGATTCGGACGCGTCAACTTTTAGCCTTTAACTTTTTTAATGTACATATATTTTCAGAACAAAATATTTAGATATTATATTAGGTATGAAGTTTACTTTTTTATTGTTACATTTCTTGGAATATATTTTAGTTAGTTGACAAGAAATTTTAATTTAAGTTACTTTATTCTAGAGACATATTTTAATTTTATTTTTATTTATGTTTTATCTAAACAAATATTTATTTTTGTGGTACTAATTCTTTGCTTTGGTTAAGAAACTTACATTTTTATTTTTATTTTAGAAGAAACTTTTATTTTATTTTTTACTATATAACATCCTTGCCCCTCGCTAATCTAACCTGTCCCATTCCCTCATCCTGGCAAGGATATGTTCATACCTTCTCGTTGGTCCTTGCAGAGCAATAACATATTTCAATATAGTATGGGTTAACTTTAAAACTAAACCCAATAAATTTAAATATTTAGACTTTATATCTAAAACTGATATAATATTTCAAAAATATTTTATTGGCGAAATGAACAAAAATAGCCTATCTAATAAACAAAAAATAATAAAAATTAATACAATTTTCAAACAAGTATAACATTTTCTTATGACAAGCATTTCTATTTACCTCCGCCCATGTACAATAAAGAGATGCCGACAGTTTTTGCAGGCTTTTAGTTTTTATACGATTTCAATTGACTTCGTACAAACTATACAGCTTATTATACCTGGAGAACAAAAATGATGTTTTGGTGATCTAAGTTCGAAACACCCTGTGGAATAATTAGGAAATTTGGTCAGGTTATCTTGTACTCTGTTACTGAATTTTTGTAGAACATACACAGTTTCAAGCGAAACTTTACAATATTAATGAAATAAAAAAATCTATGGGTAAAAAATTAAATTTTAATAACTGATACGTAACAGTGAACTTGAACAATAGTGCACATATGCTAATTTTTAAATATTAATTAATTCAATAACATGTATGTCCACCTCTTGCAGAAATACGGCATATTCAGCCTGTAACGCAAAATACTTTGCCAGAGTTTCGTGTAGTACAGGACGGCGACGAATACTTCTTTTAAGTTGATCCCAAAGATGTTCGATGAGGTTGAGATCAGGGCTACATGCAGGCCATTCTAATCGTTGAATACCAACCTCGTTGAAATACTGCTTCACAACGTTTGCAACATGCGCTCTCGCATTGTGCATTAAAATGTATTCATCTCCAATAATAGGAGCATATGTAACTACATCTTTTTAAAGGATATTCTGAACGTAACGGTGAACGTTTAGAGCTCCGTTTTCAACAAGAAAGTTCAATTCGTACTTCTGCTGAAATACCGGCCTACACCATAAACAGAACCATCTTGGCATGAGAATCGTTCGGAAATAGTGCAGTCTGCAAACCTTTCAATTCGTCATCTGTACACCCTTTCACGACCATCAGGTGACCGCAGAGAAAATCTGGACTCATTAGTGAATAGAACATTACCCCACTGTTGCAGATTCCAGTTGACATATGCTCGTGAAAAGCTAAGCCTGTCTTGTCGATTTCGTGGCAGTAGCTGCGACCCTGTCGCGGTCGCTGGTCTACGTGAATAAACTCAGCATTCTGCAAGCCTTCTTCTGATCGTTCTTTCGCTTATAATAACTCTACGCACTATTTCTAAGCGATGGTGCAGAGAAGGAGCAGTAGATCTTTGATTTCTTAACGTACTTTGCTCTCCTTCTACCCGATCCTGATTGCCTAGTACAATTGCCTGTCTCCACACAACGATTCCAAGCATCTTGGATGGTTGATCGGGGTATTCCCAATGCATAAAACACGTAACGCTGACTCCGACCATCCTCAATTAGGGCGAAAACTTTACACACGTCCTCAATACTTAGTACATGTTGATAGATTGAAAATTGTTTGACGATTATTGTGAAATGACTTTCGACAAAAATGCCAGCACATGCCAACTTGGTTATTTTCCGATAAGCAAGGTCGGCATACTGATAAATCGTGTATTTGGAATAATAATTGGGAAAGTTTCACTTGAAACTGTGTATGTTCTACAAAAATTCAGATATTGGGATGAATAAAAAAAAGAATATTGAAAATAGATGGGGCTTTGTAATAGAGTACAAGAGAACCTGACCAAGTTCCGTAATTATTCCACAGGGTGTTTCGAACTTAGATCACCAAAACATATTTCTTTTCTCTGTATAATAAGCTGTAACAATTTTTTTTTCAAGATTGGAAGTAAATTTGGCAATTTGGATGAATTTCTTTTACAATATACCGAAAAAAATAATCAAAATAGGTGAAGAATTACAAAAGTTCTTCAACACCAAATGTTTATAATATTTTAGATGTCCGACCTTTTTTGCCGGTGAGTGTAGAAAAATGTTTTAGAAATTTGTAATAGTAACGTGTATTTAAAATATACTGATGATTGTAATCAAGGCGTAAATTAATATCTCTGTTATTTTAATTTCGTGCATCTAAAGAAAAAAATATGTTACTTCTGATGGGAACAGCACTTAATGTAAATATGAAAATAACCCAGTCTTTTAGGCTATCCAAAACAACGACTATGTATTAATAACTTAAGACATTTACAAATGAAATTAAACTCATGCATGAAGAGACATATGTTTTGGTAAAACGCTTTGCTAATGGCATGGTATGTGACACTATGACTAATATCTATTTTAAAAACATCCTTTTATCAACACCAAAAATCAAACTCTCTACCTTTTCCCTCTATAGAAACACTAAAATTCTATGAGACACATCGTCAATCATAATGTCAACTGCCTTTAACATGTCAAATATGTAGTTCCAGTAGCACAAAAATAAACGAAAACTATTTTGTAACCTGTTAATGCTATGGTAGGATATATATAGTGCTTTGAAGTTGGGGGTTTATGTTTATATTTCATCTAAGATTATTTTCACACAAAAACTATTCTTCATGACAGATAGCTTAGTTGCAGTTTCAAGGCGAAGACACGTCATATTGTGACGAAGGATTTTGTAGAGGCTAAAAAAAATAACTTGTTTCTAATAAAAGTGACTAAAACTTACCTGTCACAATCAGTCTCAGAATGTATTATTATAATGTTCGGGAAATTACATATTTTTATTTAAGTGGAGACATATTTTCAGATCGCTATATCTCACAAAATGGTATAATGGTTTGATCTATTTTTTTATACTATATTTAAAACATTCATTCCTAGCATTGTTCAGAAAATAATAGATTTTTTTTCACCAGTTTAAATTAATGATCAAATATTTTCTACAGTGGTTTTTACAACTACTACTACGAAATTATCTATAAATAAAACCCATTTTTTTAAGTTCGTATAATACCCACTTAAAAAGTTTGTAGATGATTGGTGTTAGTGGGGAAAGTCTGCATGTACCTCTCCTTAGATCTATAAAATGACACGAGTTTTATAGTCAAACGAATATTTAAAAAAAAATTCTAACAAAACAACAAAATATCTAACTCTACGATCAATATGGCAGTCAACTTTAAAGCAAAATAATGAAAAAAAAAAACAAATTAAATTTGCAGAATGAAAAATTAACTTGAACTAAAATTTCAAAAAACATTTAAATAATCAAAATATAATGAAATTTTATATATATTGATAACATGTCGTCTTGATTATGAAAAAATATATATCGCCGATATTTTACAGATTCTCTAAGAATTATCCTGATGGACAAACCGTTTTTACAACTCTTTTTCTTTCGTTTTATCTACAATCTTTTCTGCAAACATTCTTCATTTAAGTGGTTCGGACTCCACAATAAACTGTACGGCCTTATCTCTCTTTACCCAATACAATCCTAGGATTTTCTGGGAATTACTTCGATTAAGAAAAAAATATATTGAGAATCGTCCCTTAAATTATCACTCGGATTCCATGCTCCAATATATGTTTTCGTGGAGGTTGAAATCAGAATAAAATCTGATATATAGTAGACATTGCCTTCATATTACTTAAACAAATTAAATTGTAACTCTTTCTTATTCCCCATCTATGTATATTTGTGGCAGTATGTTTTTATAACATGATATATTACTAGATGTTAAAAGAATAAAAAAAAAATAACTTTGAGACTCATATAATTCTCCTGTTTTTATTTTTTCACTTTGAGAGTCAGCCGCTCCCACAAGGCCCTCGCGGATGGCTGCCAGACTCTCTCTCATTGTATGTATTGACAGTTGTACGAGAAAACAAAGAAATAAGAAATTTTCTTGAGGAGGTCATGTAGTTTAATCGTTCGCTGGCTCCTCATCTATTAGTAGCTGTACACTGTAATAAGAATTTGGAAGGTCATATTTGTTTGGAAGATGTTATCAAAAAAAGAAAAATTTGCTCAACAAAGGTACTTTATAAAAAAACGGAACAGTAAATCTAACTGCTGATATTTGGAGTTTGGTACCCCTCTGTAGGAAACATTTTTGTTTATAACTTTTGTGAAAATTACCCCAACGTGATGCATTTTATTTGTGATAGATCGTTTTATACCAGTGCATATATTTACCAACCAGACCTCTACAGCGTAAGGTTTTTCTAGATTTAAAATATCGAGTACTTACTTGAATGTTTACTTAGTATTCAATTACAAACACTGCTCTAGTGGAGCCTTACCTATTTCTTTGGCAAAGATACTTGGTGGCATAAAACAATTAGCTGGTGGTTGTACTTGTTGACCGGTAGCTCAGTAGCAGATCCTGAATAAGGGTTTAGATCGAACTGAGTTCACACCAAAATCTAGGCTGAGTGACAGGACTTTTGCAAGTACCAAATAATTAAAAGTTTACTTTAATAGATAAAAAGAGCATTAATTCTTGAGTTCAGTTTGAAAGGATGTCGAATAAAAAGATATTATCACGTTCAGCGCCAGTGTATCTTTTTCGATACACTTTGTTAAAACGTATGTTTTATGTGGGGAATTATAAGCTCTGGCCTACTAGAATTTCCTCTCAAATTGGGGTGTAGGTTGGATGAAACTTTTGACATAAATTCCGTAAAAGTTCAAATTAAAACAACACGTAATTATTGTATAAAAATTTATTTAGAAAAAACAAGTAATATCAAATGGAACTAACCGATAGAACATAGGTCATACTAGTGGGTAGCATTGAAACATTTATGACAAATAGAAATATTGCAAACGGAACATTTGGTTATAACCTGTGAAGCTTGCACTATTTTACCGCCGACATCCGTTCCTTCTTTTCCATATTTCTTATAGCATTCTGCACACCTTCCACGCACTTTCTTTCCTTCCTTCTCATTTTTATCAACTCATCCACGCAGATCTTTTCGCCGGGAATGTATGTCTTCTGATAATTCTCAACAAATTTGTCCATCAATACTCTTACTTTATAAAGTCTGTCACTGGGATCAGCAGTAGAATTATCGTAAAAGTGTATATATTTCAATATAAGTTCGAATCGGTTTCTGGGCATTATTGTTTAGACCGTACAGGCATGGGCCTACGATTGCGGTGATCAGCCGTATCCTCTTCAGAGCCACTTTCATCTGCTAAGTCCTCATTGCTATATTACTCATCTGTGGGGTGAATGTTGGGATCATCAGTGGAATCATCACTATCGAAGTTCATTTTTTCTCCACTATAGGGTTCTTTATCAAACACTAAATATCTAGCACAAATTATTACTAAAGTTTACGCGGTCAGTTTTTTATATAAGAATTTTAGGTCTATTCATTCTGTAAAAGGAATTTAGGAGAAATAATCAATTCAAAATTATTATTTAGGAAAAACAATAACTATGCATTATTACATAAGTATTTCTTTTCCCCCGTTTCTCCTATATTCCCTTCACGCTTTCGTTCTTTTTTCTTCTTTTCCGCCAACCTAAAAAAAAAGCACATAAAGGTAGATAAAAAAAGAAAAAGTAGCGTTTATCTTTAATGATGCACCTGGCCTAGGTAATGGTTTACTACTTAAAATTTTCTCCCAGGCCAGTGTATCTAAAAGGATACACATGGAAAAAAATTAAATAAAAGTGGAAAAGGAGCTGAAAATAACTTTATTACTCTAAAAAATACATCAACATCTTAAAATTACTGAAAAAACAAGATTCTTAAAAAATAACGAAAATTCGCCCTGAAAACTTGGCGCTGAACGTAGATAAAATGTATAATAAAGACTGGTATGAATATGTACAAAATGTACACAGGCTCAGGTGGCCTCTTTTAGTCAGTGTAGGTTGAAAACCTACAAAATTAACAAGAAAAAAAAGACCAAATATCAAATATTACTGGAGACGAGGATCTTACGTAACCTCAAATGGGTCGGTCCTGCTAGGAACCCATCAACAGCTAAGCTCTGAATGGGTTCGGTGTTAGTTTGAATTACCATTGTCAGTACTGCGGTTACCCTTGAGATGAAATGCCAGTTGAATAAAATATCGTTTTTCTGCTCCACCCAGTGTATAATATTCAGTCGATCCACCAGTCTTCTCTTAGTCTAGGTATTTATATAAAAAGAGGAGAGTTTCATGAGATCAATACTTTAGGCAAAACAATGTAAAAGGCAGTGAGATTTAAATTGTCCAGCTACTTAGACAAAATATGAAAGTTAACACAAATTTACAGAGTAAATTGCAAACCAACCAAACTAAGATTTGTATCCCACAATACCTTAGGAAGTTCAAGATTTCTACTAACTTAAGTATCAATAAAAGTTACGTTAAATAGAGAAAATACTAGTCCAACAAATAAACTAGTTACAGCTATGCTAATTGTGTTTAATGTTACGGTATTCTCATCTGGGGTGGTTTACCTGCAGCACATAACGTCTTTCTGGCCCAGAAGAGAATCATACGATGTATATCTGGTGTTTTGCCACTCACTCTTGTGTAAATGTATTCAAATTCAAAATTTTACCTTTTACTTGCTTATATATCATGGAATTGTTAATTTTTGTTTTTAAAAATAAATCAAGTTTTATCACTAATGAATCGATACATGTGTATAATACTCGTTCGAGTGAACAATTCCATGTTCCATGTAGACACTTATCACTTACTATGGATGCTCCAGATAGTTTGGGTTTGAGGTTATTTAATTCTTTGCCATAATTTTATAAAAATATTAAAACATTACCCTTATTCAAGAAACATATAAAGGAGTATTTGCTTGATAAATATTGTTATATATTCTAGGATTTCTGCATAAAATAATAACTGGTTTAAAATTTCTTGTTTCATTTCCTTAATTTGTTTAAGCATTATTATTACGTTTTAATTATACACAATATATTTATTTGTTTGTATATATTTGTGCATATTGTAATTTCATATTATATTTCTTTATCGTCTGTCTATTTTGACTGGTCCTACAGCTTGTTACATGCTCTTTGGATTAATAAACATTACCATTTTTTCAGTTTCCCGATGCCGGTCAGTCCTCCCGTGGTCTCCGACGCCTCACGGGAGTCGCGCCGGCGCATCAACTACAGCCCTCCCCAGATCCCGCAGGGTTAGTGACTGTAGATACCAGAATCGTGTACCCTAAGCAGACGGAGAGAACCCAGAATGACCGCCTTCTGCATTTGGCCCGCACCTTGAGTTGATGGTCGAGAAGGACTATGTCAGGCTTGTTGGCTTGGATTAGCCTGACAGTCGGGAACGAGTAGTTCCAGTAAATCCGGCATTTCCCGTTCTCGACAACGGACTCAATATCTCCAGGGACGTAAGGCAGCACTGGTGTCTGGTCTACCCCGTACGAGTGCCTTAGGTGGTAGTATAGCACTCGTAATGCCGCGTTATGCCGGTGGATGTAAGCCGAAATCGCATATACGGGACATGCAGATAGTAAGTGCATGAGCGATTCCGGCGCCTGATAGCAGGTCCTGCAGTTGATATCAGGAACCTCTACACGCCACACGCGGCTACGGTAGACCAAGGTGTTGATAACACCATCTTGACAGGCCATAATGAATCCCTCGATCTCCGACTTCAGCCCTGCTGACCTTAGAAAGGAGAAGGTCAGCCTGGTCGATAAACCCAGTAATGGGCCTTTTCACAGATTTTTTTTTATTGCTTTATGTGATAGTGTTTTATAAAAAAAACTTGCCGTATTTTTTTTTAAATTTTTTTTGAGCACGATTTCTATCGAAAAAAAAAAACAAAAGTGCGGAAATGAAGCGCTCGCTTTTATGTGACGTCACGCAACCCACCTTAGTGACGTGAAAGGGACTACGACCTTGAACATGACACATCGGTGTATTGCAAAGTTGGTTCTCTGCTTTTTGACAGTTGACGTCGAAATTGACTTTGACAGTCGTTTCTTTTTAGTTTGGATTGTTGTGTGTGGAACATATTTAAAAAAGTGCTTTGTACTAACATGTACAAATAACAACATGAATTGTCCAATCAAAATTTTCGTTTACGTTCCACCAGATGAAAATAGACGAAAAGCATGGTTTAAAATAGCCAAAGTTGATAAACAGTTGACGAAAACCAGAAACATTTACTGTTGTGAAGATCATTTTGATGTAAGAAAAGTAGTTCTATTTAGAAATTGATGCTAAATTATTGAAATTTTACAGTTAAAAGAAGATACAGATTCATATAAGCAACTGCGTTGTCACCGTACGATGCTCTTGTTGACCTGGAAATTATTAGACATTAGTAAGTATAATTGAAATAGGAAAAAATATTGTAACAACAATTGCATGTTAAAATAATGGTAGTTCCAATATATTTATAAATAAATTACACGAAAATAAGATTACTAATGACTTACCGTTTTGTTTTAATATTCCTGACTTCTGCTGATAAATATTCCAAATTTGACATGTAAAACTCGTCCACCATAATAAAGTCAACTTTCGGCAGATTTTCTGCATCTCCTTTAGAAAATCCTGGCTCCATTTTCTTCCAATAATGTGCAGAAACAAAGCAAAACACGATTCGTAAATGAACACACAGAACATAACCACAAAACTAACCGTAAACAATGTAAAATGTGTCAGATGTGTTGTGACGTTAGTAGTATTAGGCGTTCTGGCAAATGCTACCAACATGATTCCGGTTTGTGTGACGTCACTCAGCTTCAAGGTCAAATGAGTGTTCAAATTGTCATAATAAATGTTTATTTTTTTATTAAACAATGGGAGACTTATATTTCAAACAGAGTTGCACAAGGTGAATATCTATCAGTTAGCTTTCAAATAAACATATTTGTTTTGAGATTTCAGAAGTAGTGAAAAGGCCCATTCTATAATTATTATTTTTATTATTATTATTAATAAGCAAAGTGAAATAGATACTCACTATATTTTGGATATTTTTATATATACAAAACAATTATTATTTTCTGGATCTATCACTCACTTAAAAGAAGGTACTTAATTAGAGGACACCCTGTATATAAATCAGTAGATCTAATCTAAGTTTATTACAGATTCTCAAATTTATCATTCATTATCAATTTTATGACAGTGGTGTTAGACTTTATTCCCATTATAAAAGGACACCAACAACCAACATACATCGACGGATACATTATCAGGAGACATTTGCATTAGTTAATGTTCAAGCCACCTGCACCTACAAAAGAATATTTTACATGTGGCGATTGTAGGTAGTCAGGTACAGAACATGATACTAAACACTGCGTAACTCTGCTTTATTACCTACAATGCCCAAACATGGCATAATGCATTTGTACACATATAAAGGGATTCTATGATTGCATTAAGTACTTATACTTGCATAAATCTATAAGAATATTAAGAAAATATCAATGCGTTGATTCTAGACACTGGATCAAATCGTAATATATAATTTGATTAGTTTTTTAGAACATTTAGTTTTATTTGTTACCATCATTGAGAAAAAATTCATTAGGTATTAAGTAAAAAAACTTTTAACATCAAGAAAATTGTCTTATTTTCTAGAAGTATATGGAAATTGTCTACAAAACTGACTAAGCATCATCTGAAAAGAATTTCAGGAAAGGCTTATCTTAATTTTGTTTAATTTTTCAACTTATAGCACCGCCACTTTTTTGCGTGGGCATCAATATGCGCCTATTTTTAATATTAAGTGTAAGTTCAGTCCCAAGTTTATAATCTAGAAGCCAATGATATAAAACTGTGGATTCTGTATTTGTGATGTGATGCACACTAAGTATCCATAATGACCATAAACGTTTCAGTGATCCTCTAGTTCTGAAGAAATATTTTTAGTAGGTATTTTAAATCTCATATTCACAATAAGTTTTATTGTCAAAATATTGAAAGTGATATTAAAAGCGATGCAAAAAAAATGCTGGAAGTTTGTAGAGAACAAAAAGAATTCTAAAAATTTGCCGTCAACAATGTACTATGATCAAATTGAATATACCAGCACTCAGAATGTCTCCAATGCTTTCTTACAATTTTTTCCAAATTCTTGCTCTATACCAAGTTCTGATAAAGATGTGACGGCTGATTCAACTTCCGATATCCTTAATTTGAATGAATTTTCTGAAAATGACGTCATCAAAATCATTAAAAAATCAAAACTAATAATACTATAGGACCTGATATCTATATCATTAAGTAATTTTAAACCCATATCTTGTAACGAAATTGCAAGCTATTTCATTCCAGTTTGTTGTGTTCCGCGAGGAATTAAGTTTCTGCTAGTCTAGTCCAGATGGCGCCACTGATTTCTACTGGAAAAGTCGGTTTTGCAGATTTTTGCACTAAATATCTATCTATCTTTATTGTTCATACTTTACTCTCAAATGTCTGTCTCTTTCAAAACTATAACCGAGTTTAGGTGGGAGGACAGAACGAGGCTTCCTTCTTCTTACTAGTGCAGCGTTCAGATTGAAACCATCTATAATTCTGCGGTCTGGTAAAATTTATATGTTTTCGGGTATTATCTTGTGATTTAATGCTAATCATTATTTAAAACGTTGCTATATTGATTTAAAGTACCTTTGAGGTAATTTTCATAATAATATTGTACCGTAATTATCTTAATTTACGCCTTGGGCGAATTTGCTTTTTGGTGATCCGGTCACCTTGGTTGTTCTTTGGAACAGCCATTATTAATATTGATTAGTATCAATTTATCGTGCCTTGCTGGCAATTTATCTAATATTACTTTGATATTGTAACAATTTCAGGTGTTAATTTAAACTAACTTTCGGTTATTGTAAATTTTAGATTTACTTGGCAACGTATGTCGCCATTTTGTATCGTAGTTAGTTGTTTTCTGTCTTTGCCTGTTGATGTTTTAGGTCACTTAGCCACGTTGGTAGCACTCTGAAAGTGGTGACTGGTAACATTTGAAGATTGGTACACCTGGTTTGACAAACCTATTTGTTTATAACCTTTGTGAAAATTATCTAATTTGGTGCATTTATTTTGTGGTGGATTATTTAATACCAGTGCATATATTTATCAACCAGATCTCAGAAACGTAAGGTTTTTCTAAATTTAAAATATCGAATGCTTACTTGAACGTTTCCTTAGTATTTCTTCAGGAACGCTACTCTAGTGGAACCTTGCCTAATTCTCTGGCAAAGATACCTGCCTAGTTATCTGGCACTTGATTAACTTTTAATTATCTAAAGTAAACATATAGTCAAGTATATAGCTTTACTTAACTTTATCTGCAATTTCTTAGAACCTCTCTCGGAGGAACTAATAAATAATTTAATTTAACGTTACCTTCAAGTTGAAAACTATCATATTGTTTTATATTTAGCAAATATTTATTTACGTTATCTTTCTAGTTGTCTGTCTGTATACAGACATTCTAAATTTTATTTTCTGGAAGCTTAACTTCTTTTAGTACAAAAATATCTAAACATTTAGTGAATACCTATTTCACTTGTTTATTATCATTGCTGCACCTAGTTTATTTGCTGGACTAGTATTTTTTTTTCATTTAACGTAACTTTTATTAATACTTAAGTTAGTTGAAGTCTTCAACTTCCTAACATATTGTAGAATACCGATCCTAGTTTGTTTAGTTTGCAATTTACTCTGTAAATTTGTTTTAACTCATATTTCGTCTACGTAGCTGGACAGTTCAAACGTCACAGCTTTTAATTTTGTTTTGCCTTTAATACTGATCTCATAAAACTCTCCCCTTTTTATGTCAATACCTGGACCAAGAGAAGAGGATAACTGGTGGATCGAACTGATCATTATATACAGAGTGAAGCAGAAAAACTATATTCTACACAACTGGCATTTTTCTCAAGGGTAACTGCAGTACTGACAGTGGTTAGTCAAATTGACACCGAACCCAATAAAGCTAAGCCGTTGGTGGATTCTTCGCTGGACTAACCCCTTGGAAATACGTAAGATCTTCGTCTCCAGTAAACATTTATTTGGTCAGAAGAGATTTGTGTTGTGAGAGATCAGGCATTTCATTTTTCATTTTTTTTTCCTCTTTCAATATAATTTTTTTTTTCTTTTATTAGTTTTTGTGTCTTCAACCACTAGTAATTTTTTTGACTTGTAAATACTTGTACATCACATATACTAGTCTTGATTATACTTTTTATTAAAATAAGATCTTTTTATTCCACTTCCTTACCAACCGAATTCAAGTTTTAACGATATCTTTACCTTTTAAAGTAAAATTTTAATTAATTGGTACTTGCAAAAGTCCTGGCGCCCAGCCTAGATTTTGGTGATAACTCAAATTAATCTAAGCCCTTATTCACGACCTGCTTACTGAGCTACCGGTCAATAAGTACAGCCCCCAGCTTATTGTGTTATGCCAACAATTGGACGGGGGGTGTTGCAATCTTTAACTCCAATTATATCTAAAATATTTGAAACTGTTCTAAAAATTCAAATTACCAAACATTTTGAAAATAATATACCATCTATGCCTGGAAGATGATGAGAAGGCAGACCACATCCTATGTACCTGTCCCGCTGTGGAGAAGATCTGATTCTCAAGATTTGGAAAAGGGCAACTACTGCCAGAGGATCTGGACACATTCTCACCCAATAAAGTTATCAGTTTATTTAAGAGACTGAACTTATTGGGTGAAATATAACTAGATGTGAGCCATAATAGGCCTGCTGAAGGCCGCAGTGGAGGGTCCACAGGGACCTACTCTCAAGAAACCTAATACCTAATAATACCTATATTTAAAATTACAAAATTGATGTCACTTCCGGAAAAACCGGAAGAGACACCGGCTTACCGTATGACTCAAAATGTGCCCATTCAAAATTGCAAATCGAAGTGTCCGAGCGTTTTTGGCGAAACCACGTTGTTCAGATTATATTGAATTTATTCTTTTCATTGTGAACGCACTGTATATACGTCTGACTTATGGACGTTAAATAATCTGGAACAGTATATAGCCCAAAAATCAGTTCATAATTATAATAATCGCAACGCAGATGATATAAAAGTGACTTATTTAAGATTGAAATCTAGTAGAAATGGCTGCAATTACTGTGGGCCTAAGTTTTTTTAACAAATTGCCTCATTGTGTTAGATCACTGCCAATTAATACTTTTATGGAAAGTATAAGAATATTATTAATGAATCAGGCTTTTTATACTATAAATGAATTTCTAGACTGCAATGTATCTGATATCATTGAACTGCAATATTTTAATGTATTTTAATATGTTACTTTTAATACGTACTTCATAAGAGGTATTCATTGGGTACATATGTATATTGTTTGTAGTTGTATCACTGTTTTTATTTTATTCTTGTATATCTGACTTGTGTAAAACATTTTTGTTGAGAACACCAATAAATTTATTATTATTATTATTATTATTGTTGCAAAAATTTTGTTGTGTAAGGGTCCTTATTTTGAGAAAAACTAAGGAATCTTAACCAACAAAATTTATCCAACTATTAGTAAGCGGGTCTAAAAACTTTTCTTTTATATTATTATTATTATTAAACTCCTTCTCTTTTTCGTGACTGTGCTTGTGTTCTTGCTAGACCATTCACCATTCGTTTCAATATCTTACTGAAACTTCATACTTTTCCGAACATATTT
Organism: Rhamnusium bicolor; assembly: GCA_029963845.1. NCBI lineage: Eukaryota > Metazoa > Arthropoda > Insecta > Coleoptera > Cerambycidae > Rhamnusium > Rhamnusium bicolor. The sequence continues at coordinate 128,464 of JANEYF010003114.1, forward strand.
TTAAAAAAAGGCGGTAAGTAGGATATACAAAACTACAAACAAATCTAAATTATTAATAATCTTTCCAAAGTGTTTGATATTTTATTTTATGAACCAATAGTGAGAAAATGGTAGTTGGAAAGCGTAATGTGACTTGCCCAAACAAAAGTCCTCTGATTTGAATTAATCCCTAAGCTTATTCGAATGTAGAGAATTGAAAGACCTTTCAAAAGATGTATCACTCGACCCCCTTTGCCATTTGAATTTTTTGAGGAGGTGGCCGTGTAGGGTAAAGGGATGATGATAGGTATACAAGTATTACATTAAAATATGTCCCCCTTGGAAACAAGGTCGACGTGTTTCACCAATTTTTCAAAAAATTTTATCTCTAAAGTTATTCAGAGTGCCTACTTTTGATTGAGACACCTTGTATATCCTTTATTTGTTTATAGGAATGACTCTTATAGTAATTTTTACCATTATTGCAACCTGTTGCTACTCGTTGTTCAATATAAACTGGTATATTCTCTTTTCGTTTTTGATCAAGGGAATATATGGTTAAAGATACGTCAGTAGATTGTGCAACCGCTTTTTGAGTAAACAATTTATTCACTTCATATAAGTTACTTTAGTCTTCAGGACATAATGAATAATAAACAATGTTATAATAATGAAAACATGGTTAATTATAGGAGATATGCATACGGGTAGTACGTATTTTATTAGCATAATAATGGACAATATAACAAGTGCATACTAAAAAACGTCATTAAAACCAAACGAAATTGATTGCAAAAAGTCTAAATAATTGTACACAGGCGTATATGCCCCGTCTATTTGTCACAATAAAACCTAATGTAATGGTTACTTCGAAATTAATATAAAAAGTAGGATACGTTAGCCATTCCATGCTCATTATGATGACAAATAGTAGCTCGTTGTGATATCTTGAATCGTGTAGTTTTTTCCTAATACCGTAAGTTGTATGTATTTCTTTGTCAAGGTTAAAATTATCAGGCTCTTGTAAAACGCGAAAAGAATTTAATCTTGTCAAGTATATTGTGCTGGGTCATTGTCGTTCAAGAAGTTTTTTATATAAAATCTTGTTACTGAGTAAATAAAATTGCTATATTGTGTTACTTTTTATATAAAAAAAACATAATAGTAAATTCAATAGTATCATCAATCATGATCTTCATTCTGGATCCTTGAGTACAGTTGTCAGTTAAAGGATTGTTTAAATACTTTGGAAAGTTTTTACAGAATAATTAATCGGATAGTGGGCTTTGAAATGGCAGCTACCAGGAGATAATGTATTTTAATTAAAAATATGTTTACGTTATGTTATACAGTGTATTCAGAAATGTTCAATCACAGTTTCTAATTTCAGGAAAATTTTATTTTGTTTTAACAATATTATGCCTATGTAATTTTCTTCTTTAATGAAGGCAAATCTTTGCATTCTTCCCTTATATGGCATTAAAGATGAGTGCGTCAATGTTTTTAAACACTCGCTATATCCTATTTCGTTCCAACAAACCAATAAGTTTACGTGAGTGTTTTCATGGTCATGTCCGTATATTAACTGATTATCAATAATTTTCCTACCTGCTTGGTTAGGAATATTATGTTTAGAATGATAATATTATTGGTCTTCATGCATTACGATTTAAAATGATAATTATACGACGAAAGTCCTGAACATTACTAATCCTTCGTGTGGGATCAATTAAAAAACAATAATAAAAAGAAAAAGAATAATTTGTTCAGAAACAGATTTTAGAAAAACACTATTTAAAAAATAAAATAAAAATTCTTATGTATTAGGCGATATCAAAAATAGTCATAGTTTATTTCAAACTTATTTGCAACATAAAAAACGTGATTTCTTTGACAGCGGTAAATGGATCAATGAGTCGACTTTTTTTATGTTACAAATAAGTTTGAAATTAATTATACCTGTACTTACTGAAAAGAACATTTGAAAAACCCAAAACACCTTACTTTTTGATGAATTAAAATTAACGCAATACGTTTTATACACCCAATTTATTGCAGAATATTAAACAAAATTATCATAATTTGCAAGATAGTAATAAATAATAGAAATAATACCTAAATAGGTACCAAATTAGGTATCCTCTCAAAATATTTAATTGAAGATTAAACAAATCTGCTAATACAGACTTCTTAATGATTTATAATAGTATATTATTCAACGAGCCTATAATGATGGCTATTAGTCACGAGGGTGATGTTTACAACACTAGCCGCAGGCGAGTTTCGTAAATCACCCTAGTGAATAATAGCCATTATATGCGAGTAGAATACTATACTTTGTCCACGACTATAATCTTTAGCTCTATTTTACAAAACAAAATTTTAGGTTTTATAACTTTATTTAACAAAATTTATTTGATATTAACATAACAATTTATCTCTTACCAGTTTGCACGATTTTTCTGGCAATAAAATCAAAGAGGTAATTTCAGCAGCTTTGGTAATGCATACATTATTGTTCCCTTCTTTTTTTCTACTACACGATATGATTTTACGGATGAGATGTCAAATGTTAATAATAATTGGGTAAAAACAGAGTATATTGTAGGTTTCTATCTCATTTTACAACCATATCAACACATTCTCTGACATTATTTTCGATTTTTCCACGGCTAATATATCTGGTGGCCCTATAAATCAGTATTGTTCCAGGAGAAAATGTCTTACTGGTGCCATGGAATCAATGTGGTAGCAAACATGTGAAATATACTAACAAATCTAGGGATTTGAACTGTTAACAAAAATTCAGCACCATCCTTTACTAGTTGTCTCTGCTTTGAAATTGGAGGATCTAAACTTTCGCAGTGTTTAGTACCTGGAGAATAAATATCTGGATTAAATCTAATAATATCAAACTCTGTATTCTTTAGGGATCCATCTGCGATAGAGGCAGTCTGCACTATGCTCTTTGTACTCTCTTCTACTACAAAAAATAAAAATAAGTAAGTGTTCATGAACAAAGTAAGTTTTATATCTTACGTTCCAATTTACTTCCATCTATAATACTTTCATCGATCTTCTTAGCTTCAGCATCTTCCATCTGATTCTTCTTTTCACTTTATCATATTATTATTTATCTACATCATTATTGGTCTCTTTTTTACTTACATTCTCTTCGTTCTTGTTTGGATCATCCTCAGGTTGATCCTTAACTGCTCTATTATTACTCAGTTTTTCTTCATTTTTACGTGGGTTCAACTGCTGCAAATGATATGCTGTGTACTTCATGTACCGACAGTCGACAAAACTATCAATTAATTCTTGACGGAGACAATAATTTGTGCTTACGTTCTCTGGGAAAACCTAACATTTTCACTTTCTTACTCAACTCTTTGCCTTCCATTAAAGTTTAAAAAAACATGGATAGTTATTGGTATACTACACCATTTTATAGGTAGTAATAAACAATATCGTATTGTGGTCAGACTGGTTAAACTACAGGTTTCCCACCAACACTGCTCAATTCAAATCCATGGACTTTCCACGACCAAAAAGATTCTACAACTAACACAAAGCATTAATTTGTGAAGATTGTATAAAAACTCAAATAGCTTACCGAATAAAGAAAAGTCCTTCCAGATTCATGAACATTTTGCCTAGGCAGTAAATTTAAATAATTACGTCTTTTAAAAGAGAATAAATGAAAATCTCTCTAGAGGCCGTCGTGCACACCATTATCAGACTAGTTTCTGGTTTTTGCCTTCATTAGTGTGAAGTAGAGATATACACAACGACAGTAAGAGAAATTTCAAAATCACTAGTCTCTACATGAAAGCAGAGTATCAATGCAGTTGAGTGAAGTTGAAAACTCCATCAACCAGTGTCAATCGCAATTCAGCAGAAAGGGTATAAGTTTTTCCCTCTTTTTATGGAAAACCCTGTATATTCAAAGAGATCACCTTGAAGAGAATTATAAAATTGCCTAAAACATTTTTCTTTGGATCGAAAAATAAAAAAGTTATAGAAAAGGTCAATTCACCTGTACTTATCCCTGGCTTATTTTGTAAATAAGTCCAGACAGCTTTCAGCACATTCACTGTCTGAATTTAAAAATATTTATTTGATATCTGAAAAATTGGTGACGTCATGTCCATCCAAACCGGAAGGAAAAATTGTAAATATTTCTTAATTACATTGAAAAAAATCTGACATATTATTGCTTTGTATTTATGCATTTCTAGTAAAAAATAATAAAATAATTATTTTATTTTTTTTTTAGAAATTTTCTCAATTAGTCACCTTAAATTTCTGAATGATGGGAAAAAACATTTTTTTTTTAAATTTGTTTTAACTGATGTTCAGTAGTTTTTCTGTTTCAATACTCGAATTCCCTGGGGAAAATACTATAACCTGCGTTTTGAATTTTTTCCCTAACTTAAAAATAAAGTCAAAAAATTAGTAGGCCGCCTAAAATAACCACTCCGTACATGCTTTAAATCAAATTGATATAAAATTCCCTAAAATAAAGTTTGCATATTCTAAATATTTTAGTAGGCACAATGATCCATCAATTACATGATATTTCCTTTTGCTTTTATAAGTTTGCTGTATATTCTGAGTGTTTTTTCTCATTTCCTAAAGATCCTTTTTTATTATTAAAGAATGTTTTCCGTAAAAATACCGTTGAAAAAAAACTCACAACAAACATGATTCAAGAAGTTTCCCGTTAAGTATATTTTTTAAGCCATGCAAAAACGGTGCCGAGTGAGCTGCTGTCTATTGAGGATTTTTAGAATATTTTCGTGCTTCTGAAACTGTTGTCTCTACAGATTGTGTGATTTAAGGAGAACCACCAAAAGCAAACACTCATGAAATAGTACATTACTCTTCGAGGAACCAATATACACTCAACCGCAAAATTAACCAGACACCAGGTTTTTCAGGAAAATTTGCATCAAATTAATTTTAATTGAATCTTCAAGAATAAATATTACATTACAAAATAAACGAAAATTTTACATTAATAGCATAAAAAATACATTTTTTGCAAATTAAAAAAAAACAGAGAACTGCGAAAAACCAAGCCTCAATATCGAGTACTTCCTCCTCGAGATTGAATGACAGCTCACATTCTTTGTGGCATGATTTGTATCAAAGCAGCAACCTCATCCTGGGGTATCTATCTGCTCCCATTCATTCAGCAGTGCCTGTTCCAGCTGAAGTACTATATGGAACTCGCCGTAGTTCCGCCTAATCCTTCTGTCTAGGTTGTCCCACATATGTTCTATCAGGTTTAGGTCAGGACTTCTGGGTGGCCACCCTTGTACCTGAATACCAATACGTGAAGATACTGGCGAGTTATCCGGGCTATATACGGTCGCGAATTATCTTGCAATAGGTAAAACTGTTTCTACAAGTGGCGCAAAAGGTACCACATGCTCTTCTAAACACTCCCTGATGTATCTGTCAACATTGATGCTACCTCCCCGAAATGTTACAATGGCCGTACAAGCTTCCAAAGAAATGCCCCTCCCCCAGATCATCACACCCTCAACCACCAAACTGTACTGCAGGAGAAATGCAACACTGGGCATATCGTTCTCCAAATTGTCTAAACACTCTTTGGCGACGATCAGGTAAATACCTTGTGAAACGAGACTCATCCGTGAAGAGAACGCATCGCCATTCGTCCATATCCCAATCGGTATGAGTTTTCGCTAAATCCAAGTGCTGCCTGCGATGATCTGCGTCCCAAAGAGGGTCAGTAGCTGGTGCACGAGGTATTAAATTTTGTTCTCTCAACCTTCTTCGTACAGTATCGGATGAAATCAAGGTAGCATGAACATCTACCAATCTTCTAGTCAAAGCTTTACCAGAAAGTGTCCCTTCTTGCAGAACTTGGAGTCGAAGAAATCGGTCTTCAACTCCATTTGTTGCTAGTGATCTTCCTTGTCTAGGTCTTTTTGAATAAGGACCAGTTTCCCGGAAATTTTGTATTGCATCAAATTACAGTGCTTCGAGGGATGCCAAGCAAATTGGCGATATATCGTCCATCATTATGTAAAACAACAGCTTGAGCGGCTTCTTCAGGACTCATTATGAAATTTCTCACAATAAAACGTTTCTCTTTTTTTTTCGGAAACATACGAGAAACGCAAAAAACAGCAATCGAAACAAATTAGAGAGTTGTGTAAAACAAGTAAAAAGCTGACTATTGAAAGATATCTAAAAAATAAGTAACAAAAAATTATTCTCGTGATAGGTGAAAGTCCAAAAAACTCGAACATTCTTTCAGATGTTTACATGTGCGTATCCATGTTAAATCGATATACAGACCGATTTCGCAAATTGACCTAGTGTCCGGTTAATTTTGCAGTTGAGTGTACTTGCTAATAACATTATACAAAAATAAATAAAATGGAATCTAACACATAAACAAATTAGTTAGTAATAATGTAGTTGCTTATTCATTTATGTGCCTTCTATTTTAAGCGGCCCATTCACTAGGCAATACTGAAGCAACAGAACTGTACAATGCATGACTCTGAAATTGCTGAGAGATCCTGTTGCTCTCCCAGCTCTCCATTCTCAAAGCGACATACGAGAAGTATGGTTAACAACCGATCTTTTCACGTCTTCCATCAGTTCCTCTCTCTCATTACTTAGCATCAGCCATTATATACACAAAAATCATTTTAAAGCAATCATTACACGAGAAATTTGTGTGCAAACTACTGATAATATGCACTCTTGAGAACCCTACGAAACCTACAATGGAAAAACACGTGTGACCAATGTATGATGACAAAATAAATTGATACGCGTATGCACGCATTTGTAAGTCAGGCGATCCGTTTGAAATCGTCCATTTACTGAGCCACCACTGTGAAATCTGCTTCAGAGTGCCGGCGATTGCGATCGGATACATTATTGAGACGATCCGAATATCGTTTCTGGCGAGACTACTAAATGGGCTAATACATTTAAAAGATAAGTTATTTTTGATTTCAGAAAATTTTAAATGTTCAGTTTTCTTTTGTTAGAAATTAATAATTTCCTAAAAATATTTGTGTACATGCTGAATGTAAGTGTAAAATTTTAAAAACTAATTTCCATTCATTTGAAAAATAAAGAAAATTGTGTTTCTTTAAATGAAGAGTATACCCCGTATATTATTATCAGTAGGTGACTTAATACATATAGACACCTGCATATCTTCTACAATTTACGTTGTTTGTAAACCCCGCAAAATCTTTCCTCACATCTTATGCAAATAAACTTGTATCATTCCATGTTTAATGTATAAGCTATTATGTTAAGTTTGGCGGTTGTTTATGGTTTAGTTAACAACATTAGCATAGAAGCTATCTTCGCTACTCGATAATGATCAGCACCAAACTTCTGTACAGCCATCATTAGCAAAAACACTAAAACAACTCATTCGAGGATTTGGGAAATTAGCATTTCTCTCCATTGTCTTAAGCCCAAGTTGGAGTAGTTCACTATTAATACTGATTAATATCAAGAAGTATGAGTATAAAAACAGAATTTATATTAGCAATAAAGAATATATCAACTAAGTAAAACATCTTTACTAGTAATAGTCATTGAAAATAATTTATTCAAACTTTATTGTCGTATTTTTTACATGTGTATGATAGTTTGTGATTTATAATATGATAATTAATACAAAATTTTCGTATTAACTAGGAGTGGTAGCAATATGCGCCACAGAATTAATGGAAAAAATATTAGAACAAGTTTCCGTATATGCACAAGGAGTGATTACAATTTTATAATAGGATCTTTAAAACACCAGTTTTAATGTTCCTGTGAAGATATATCATCTATATTGATGGGAAATTCGCCCGGGTAGGACAAAAAAAGAGAATAATTCAGTTTAATAGCAAACGTTTCTACTATAATTTAGCCTTCTTCAGAGTTCTACAATGGCTAGGATACAACTATAAAACAGACACAATTAAATTAGCGTTTTTGATATAAAATAATTGATTAAAATAAATTAAATTTAATAAAACTACATATGTATATATATATATATATATATATATATATATATATATATATATATATATATATATATATATATATATATATATATATATATATATATATATATATACATATGTACAAAAATTGTTCAGTTATCAAAACTCCAAATCTCAAAAACATTTTGAGTTATACAAGGTGTTCTGTTTAAGTTGGGCAGCAACCAACTTTGTTAAGTTAAATAGGACACCCTATATATTAGTGTATATTTTATTAGAGAATATCAAGAGCTTTCCAATTAACTACCATAACATGTATTTCTTTTTATTAGTTTAAGAGATATTTGAAATTTTGTCGAAATTTTAACAGATGAACACCTTTATGATACACGTTGTATATTTTTAATTTGTAACACTTTTAAACTTTTTATTACGGCAATTGATTAATCTAGGAAAGAGCTCTCAAATCATGTATCCAAATTTGTGATTTTGTCTACAGGATGTTCATAATTCTATGACGAACTTGAAGATTTAAAAACCTGGATAACTCTGTTATTTTAAATGGAACACCCTGTATATTATTTCCTATTCTGAAAGCCGTTTTGCTACGCTTTCCAATGATACTATATTTGATATAGCTGGAAACAGCAGTTATTCAGTAATTTGAGATCATTTGAAAATTTTTTCATATTCCGATTTTGCACCAGCATTTCATATTAATTTAAAAAACTAGTTCAAAACTATAAAGGTACACCTTAGATATTTTTTATTATTAAAAAAAAATAATAACTAGGTTTATGCTTCTGTAAAATAATACATTAAATATAAAATAAACATAACAGAAATTAGACAATCCCGAAATCCAAATTTAGAATCTAAGAAAAGACTAGACAGCTATTGTTTTTGTTGTTTTTTCCATTCCTTTTTTTTTTTGATAATTTTTGTTACATTATTTATAATATATGAGTATACGGACATATCAAAAAGAGAAGTACTTGTTTTTAAATAACTGAAATTGACTGTGGACCTACTACATACAATGGCCCAAATTATTCATGATTTATTATTAGGAGCACTAGTATTACTTAATTATTGTTAAATTTTATGAGATTGTTAAATATTATGCTTAAGTTATTAGTGTCTGTTTTTAAGTTTACACAGTTTTTCGTATTTTCTTATATATAGCATCTCTACAATTATTCTCGAAACGTTGGCAATTGAACTGAATTAGTTTCTTTTTTTGTCCTGCTCCGGCGACCATCTTTTCAACGACACAAAGATATCCCTCATGTATCATCTGTCTAACTGGCTATTACTTCAAAGGAGTAGATCAGAATGAACGATAAGCATACTAATAATTGTAGAAACGTCCTGAAAATTCGAAAAACAGGGCCGTTTCTAGCGGCCGACTATTTCGTGTGCCGCATGAAGACGCCATATGACAGGGACAAGTGCCAAAATCATATTGGTGAATAAAGAAGTACATATAATCGACATCACAAAACAATGCCGTTGGGTCATCGTTTTGTTTCGAAGATTAACTATCGTTAGTTCTGAAAAGATTTGTTTATCATATACGAAAATCAATAAAATAAAGACAATTAAAGGTGTGACAATTAAACTAAAAAATAAATAAATTCATATTTGACAGCTGACATGCAGAAACAAGAAACCATAAAACATGTGACAACAACGCTAATCAAAAGCGTTCGATCAGACTGATCGATATTATTCTCGCTTGTTACTAAGACGTACAAAATCAGGCCCTCACTTCCATTTTCGTAAGGAAGTTAGACTTTCATATAACGCATCAACAACGTTAGTCTAAGATATTAACAGTCACATATAATGGACTTCCTTGTGCTGTCTCCCTCGTTTTATTATTTCATGACGAGTATAGGTAATATAATACGATCTAAAGTTCGGATATCGGCGGGTCATGACTGCAAAAACAGGGCTGGCGCAAGGTAATATTTTCATTAATTTATGTACCAATTAAAATCAAATATTTTTTTAACTATTACTATTACTGCAAACTAATGTATTTAAGTAGCTTACCTTGTATTGTAGAGATTATAAAAATGACTAGTGGAGGTAGTAAAGTGAAAGTATATTGGTACTACTAGTTGCCACGCCAGAGATTGAACAACAAATCAAAGTAAAATAGGCCAGAAAAATGAAATAGTTCCCGACAATATTAAAAATCTCATAAAATTCAAGAATAAACTACTCAAAAAGTGGCAAAGGAATAAAAGGGGAATTGACAAGAGAAGGCTAAAAAACTTACAGGGTACAATCACACAAAAATTAACGGACCATCGTAATACAGAATGAAACGAAAAGGTAGCCAAGCTCACGGTAAAGGATAATTCTCTCTGGACAATGTCTAAATTGCTTAAGTGGGACATCCACCAGATCACCGCATTAATTTCAAACGGCCAAGTTGCGCTAAGTGACAGAGAGAAAGCCGATGCCGTGGCTGTCTACCCTTTTCAAACGTATAATTCAGGATCCAACGAGACCGAGTACCAGGTTGATATCGATGCAAATATACAAAATACCTCTACCTCTGTCCCCATCCCACCATGCAAACTTTCCAAATTAATAACTTCCCCCTCAGAACTAAAAAAATGTTATTAAGATCCTACCTACTTAAAAGCTCCTGGCCCGGATACAATTCCCAACCTCCTCTACAAAAAGACCCTTGTCCAAATTACCCACATAATTAATTCGTCGATCAACTACAATATTTCCCTACAGTGTGGAAAACTTCAATTATTGTCACCTTTGAAGTCCGGAAAAGATCCCACTTTATCCGCCAGCTACCAATCTATATCGTTACTTAACACCCTAGGGGAAATAGCCGAAAGAATAATTTTAGAAAACTCAATTAAATTATAAATAAAAATAACTTGATACCACGCTGTCGATGTGCAGGGTTGCGTACGATGTTATCGAGGGCTTCAATAAAAAAACATTGTACCAAGATGTTAGAAAGCCTTCGACATGGTTTAGCATGGAGGTCTCCTGCACAAACTCCAAAATACACATAAATTACCTATTTAGACCAGTATGTTATTAAAAGTTGCTTCATATGTTTTGCTATTAAAATCCGCCGCCTGTCTGCAAGAATCCATTTATATATTAAAACCGAACGTACTATCTAAATATATATTACAAATTTAGGTTAGGTTGAAATGACAAAATAAAAACAAAATAATTAAATCTAGGGTAAAACGTGGTTAAATGTGGTAAAACTAAAACTCTTACGCAGAATTAATCGTGATTGGTAACCCCGATCACACCCCATCATTCCTAAATACGAGGATTTTGAGGTGCGCCAGTGAGGGATCAGCATCGAGGTCATATAAATTTTTTAGCTGTTTCATTCATATGTTCCGAACTGTTCATTCTGTATAATCCTATTCATGTGACTATACCTCATCGACTTGTTCCTGCGCGGTTTTGAACCCGAACGGTTTGGATGGAAATACGTACCATTGTCTTTCACACATAAAGTGGGTTGGAAACTTTGATGAGAAGTTAATTCTGGCATAGTTTTCCTCACAACACTAAAACACCATATTTACTGCATTCGACGCGCATTTCACCAACCTAGTTGGCATCATTTGGATATGATTAAAACTAACCTTATGCTAACAGTGTATTCTATTTATACTCAAACTATTGTTAAGGTTCGGTGAATCGTGACTTACTAACCAATAGGGCTGATTATATGGTATTGACCCTCTATAACTCTTCATACTATTTTTACACTTTGTAATTTCCAACCATTCAAATACATCCAGTTGTTTAATATTTATTACATTCCTAATTAATCTTAAATTGCTACTATCTAAAAAACACATGTTGAGCAAAACACATCTATTCTACCATATTTGAACTGAGCCATATGATGCTTGAATCTACTTTAAATTGATTGTCTAGTTTGTCCAACATGTTTGTGATTACAGTCCTTACAGCAAATTTTGTAAATCTTCGACTTTCGTTTGTTTCAATTTTGTTCTTTTTATTGCCTAAAAATTGTTGTAGTTTATTTCCGATGAATGAACTACTGTCATACCTATATCTTAAAAAATCTTACCACGGATGAATCGAGGACCGTATGGATTCAATACAAACTTCGAATTTTCGGTCTTTTGTGGAAAACCACTTCAGTGTCTTTCACACCACCGAACCGATACACTGAAACTATATTTAAAAAAATAAAACCATAATAGATAGTACACTTGATTTAAAAAAAAACTGGTACACTTTCTTTTAGCTATGTAAATCATTTGTACTTTAATAATCTTACAAATGTCACTTTGACGTTAATCAGTGGCGTCATTATTAAAAATGGTTCGACATTTAACAGATATTCAAAAATTTCGAATTGTTTCTAAAATTGAAGATGGTTGGTCCATAAGAAGACTTGCTGCTGAATACAATGTGAGTAAAACCGCGATAATGAGTGTTAAAAAATAATGAAAAACCAACCAAACGGTATCCCGTAAAGTTGGTTCCGGTAGGCCCAGAAAGATCAATAATCAAGAAGATGAAAATCTTATAAATTACCTAATAGAAAACCCTTTTCAGACTGCAGTAAATGCAATTTCAGAGATAAATTTCCCTGCTTCGGTATCTACTGCTTGCAGAAGAATAAAACTACAAAGCGACTTAAAGAGTTGTTCAGCGGCTAAAAAATACAAACTTTCAGAAGAAAAGAACCAGGGTAGGATTATTTTTGCACTCAACTATATAATCAATGATAAAAACTTCTGGGCACAAGTTGTCTTTTCTGACGAAAAGGTTTTTAAATCCTGTAACGATGGACATGTTCGCGTATATAGGCCTCCTTCCACTAGATACGACGAAAAATATACTTTCGATCCACAAATATCAGGAAGGTTTTCAGTCAATGTCTGGGCTTGGATGAGCCTAAATGGGTTAGGTGTGTGTTGGAACAGTGGTGGTCATCTCAATTCCATTAAATATATTGAAATATTAGACAATATTATGTTGCCGTCAGTAATAGAGGTGTTTCCAGAAAATAATTTTATTTTCCAACAAGATAGCTGCATTATACATACGGCCCATCGTCTCAGGCAATCGTTTCTAAATAAAAACATAGAGTTGTTACCGTGGCCATCTAAATGTCCGGGTTTAAATCCAATTGAAAATGTATGGGGACTAATGGTGAAACATATAAGAAAATTAAATAACCATCCAAATAATGCCCAAGAATTGGAAGGGATAATTGAAGACGCTTGGGAGAACTTGTCGCAAGAAGTTGACCTTGCAAGAAATCTGATTTTGTCCATGCCTGCAAGACTTCAGGCAGTTTTAGACGCTAATGGAGCAATAACAAAATATTAGTTAATTCTGTATTACGTAATTGAAGTTCATTTATTTTATTTTTTTATTGTATTTTATGTTCAGTTTGCATTGTTTACATTTTTTTTAATCTCAAGTGGTATTTTTGTGTTCTTATCTTAAAAATAGAGTTATCATTATTCAGTTAGTATTTTAATTACAACCATTAGTAGAATTATCCGTAACAAATATTATTTTTTTAAACAATAATATGGCAGGCTTGAAAATGTTTTGAAAAAAGTTATTTTCTAATTATTTTTTAAAATTCCATTTGAATTAAATAATAGAGAAAGGTTTAATAAGTTTAAAAACACAAAGAAAACCGATCTCCTCCAAAAAACCCAGGTCCGGGGTAAATCACCTCTTCTTCACCCCCTCTCGACATGCCTGGCCAGCCCTATGCACACAACTAAACTATTAAGATTTTCGATTACAAGAGTACCAGTTTTTTTTTAAATCAAGTGTACTCAGCAAACGATTTTTGAAATAGAACGAAAGACATATTGCTATGATTCAATAAGTTTTTGGCAAGTTATTCCCTGCCATTTTGAGGAACATGAAGTGTTCTCTCTATGAAACAACAACGGCAATTTTTTAAAAGCCGTAGAAATGATAGCAAAATTGGATACAGTTGTGTCCGAACATTTAAGACGAAAAAAAATATCGAAAAAAAAATTAATCGAATGTTTCATTACTGACTGAATAAAAGATGTATCCCAAAATTAGTACATTTTTTCTAAATAGTAGGGGTGCCATATTAGTATTTTGCACGAAGGCTACTTGACACCTAGAAACGGCGCTGTCGAAAGACATTCTTTCGAAATAAGTAACTAAAGATTTTTTTTTTCATATTTTGGATACATATCCTAGATATCCTGAAGTGGGTTGGAACCTTTGATGTGAAGATAACCCTGACGTAGTTTTCCACAAAACACCAAATCACTCGTTGCGCGTTTTGCCAACCAAGTTGGTATCATCTGGAGAAATTTCAGTTTTTATTCATTCTCAGTTGATACCAACTCGGTTGGCACAACGCGCGTCGAGTGTTTTGGTTCCTTATGGAAATCTACGTGTGTTATATATTTATAAGATATGTGTAGATCTCCCTGGCGTACAGATTTAGAATATTTTTTCTTCTGTACATTCTTAAGATGTTCCCTGCCTATTCCGTTGTTGAGTTAGCGATTCGAATACCATGCTGATGTCTCACGTATATTCTTAGACCACTCTAAGAGCATTTTGTAGTTCGTCGTACTTAATGAGCGCATCTCAGGTAGTAATTTCGCAAATATCAGTGGCGGAATCAGCTCGTGTACGAATACATCAATATTTTCATGTGCAAAAATGGAATGCAATACAAAATAGACAATATCTTACCTTACACCTTTGACGAATGATTTTTGTAATATCCAAAATTAGACCTGTGCTCGAGAAGGTTCACCAACCCATGCAACATTCTGACGACGAACCGACGTTGCTGTTCGCAACTAAAAGTCGGTGTGCGACGTACACAAAACGTCGGGCTGACCCATATTTGTACTAATCTGGTCAATAAAATATGGGTCGATTCGACGTAGAGGACCGACTTTAGTCGTTGTGATTACCGACCAAATGTTCACCAAATTTTACGTCGGCTTAAGTTGGTTGTCAGGTTATTACCAACCCTTATTTAAAATTTGCCCTTAATCTGACCTACAAAAGTCGGATGTAGGTAGTGAAACTAAGCAATTTTGTATATTATTCTATTTGTCGTATCTATTTATATAAAATGAATAAGGAGTATTTATCATTGAGTACGTATTATATACAAAATACTTCGAATAAAATTTTAATAAATCTGGTGGGGTAAAAACTAAAACGAAAGAAATTTTATTGATACATATATATAAAGTAGGTCGAAAAATATAGTGAACCCATAAGAATAATATTTATTTTAAGAACGAAAGTACTATTTTTATTTTTTTACTTTCAAAAAATATTTTCCCTTTCCAAAGAAAGCGCAATTGAAATATTGTTTAATTAATTTTACGAGTAAATAAAAACTTTTTTGCTTACTTTATTTAAAAAAGAGGCAAATTTTGTGTATTTAAAATAATTGTACACGGTTAAATAATTTTACCTGCACCAACTTTTAGTAGGCTTTGGTGCAGAAATCTGCACTAACTAACGTTCATTCCAAACAATCGCGATAACATCGACCGTCTGTTGCAGTTGATGTATAGGTATATCTTTACTAAATATCTACCAATACCTGATTTGTCGACATTAATTTTGAGGTTATGTTAGACCAAGACCCAAAAGCCTAACACCAACGTCCAGCCGACGTTGCTAGACGACTACGTCAGTCAGCAACGTCTAACCAACGTTGGAATGTTACCCAAAAAATTACCTAAATCTACTTAATCAGTTACCAACGTCTAATCAACGTTGGATAATAATATAAAAACACACTCAACATATGAAGTAGATTTCTGACATCAAACCAACGTAGGTAAATGTGCTAGATGTAAATAGAAGGTTTGCGAGGTTCAAGCTACGTTGCTCCGACGTTGTATCATAACTATAAAATTTAAGACGCTACTTGACTATTATTTGTAATAATTCTGACCTTATAATTAGTAAAAAATTAGTCGGTAGTCGGTAAAATGTTACTTGGGAAGTCGCCCAACGGTCTTAACATTTGTCTCGTATACGTTATCAACTATTTTAATTATATGGTCCACTGCAGCAATTTCCGGTAAGGTTTTATTTTTATACAAGGTGGCCTGATCACTCAAACGAAAGAAACGGGTGTACATAAATTGCTTGAGACACGTGTACAGATTTCATATTTTGCATGTGCCCCCTCCCCTGCATTTAAATAAATGCTTTTTCACTTTGATAAATAGCCGAAACATTTTTTGTTCTACTCTACAGGATTTACGAAACCACTATAGATTCTGTGAAAATATGTTTTTAGTTGATAATTTCCATTGCAATTTATATTCGATTATAATATCCTTGACTTCTTCGCATTTCTTTATCCATTCTTATAAAAATTGTTCACAATATGTATATCTATCTTGCAGACATATTCAATGACTTTGATCTTCGATATCATATCTGATTAACCCAAGTTTAATTACTCACGCTATAGGATTTAAAGAATCAATGCCTAGTATACATGACGTTGACGGGGACTCGGCTGATTTTGTATAGCGCTGTTAATTACCTGGCTACCATTTCTATAATAAACTAATTAATTTTTTTGTGATGCTAATCTAAATTGAGATTTAATGTCTTTAATGAATTTATTGTATATGTAATAGAATTAACCATTGTTGGCGTCTTTACCAGCTCTCTCTAAGGCAGGTTTTTTATTGCCTGTCCCTCACGAACCTATATGCTGTCAGATAAAAGATATTATAAAATGAGTATCAGTTTATTTCGGAAATTCCATAAATTACCAGCCAACTAAAGTGGTTATCGATATACTTTTTTTTAATTACCATTTTCAAGGATATAATATTCGTGCCAGGTTCATGGTTCCGAAAGATCATTCTCCTTTAATATAATTGTTTGATTTTTCAAACAAATTAATCATTCGCCGTAATATCAATCGACGAAGATGATCTATTTTTAACTCAATAGATAATTCTTCACACACTGTTTCAAGAAAAATTCTATTTTATTTTCAACTTTGTTCTGAAATCAAATAATCTTTTTAAAAATAAAAGAATTGTGTCATAATATTCAGACAATATTCATATATTTCCAATATTTATAAATTTTTAAAGCACAATAAATATGTAGGTACCTACCTCATTAATTTTTAATCCAAATTATACAACTTATTTAATAAATTAATACTGTAGTACATAATATTTAACAAACTTTGTTATCTCATAATTGTTGTCTAAAGAAATATAAACAGTCGACCGGTTGCTGCAATGAAATCACACCTGGGCCCAATTGTACCAATAAAAATTATAAAGTAATGCTGCCACCCACATAGGTGTGGTACACTATAAACTGGAAAGCGTGAAGATTGAAGAAGCATCGGTTTAGCCATGTCCAATCTCCAACATTTCTCAACAACGAAGGGGCGGCTTAACAAAATTTGGCTTCTCATGAAATATGTTTCTCAATAAATAATTATTTTATAGTTGGCCTTTCTTTCCATTTACCTATCGTCTGATATTTAATTATTTATGCCAATGCATTTGCGGCTAATAAAAGCTGAAAACATTGTATGAATATTAAATAATTCTGCTGTCAGAAATAAAAAATTAAATGAAGAAGAATTTTTGTCTGTGAACAACTTTTTACGTTGGGGCGAGTGTGTAAATAACATACTCGAATTTCGATATGAAAAGTAAAGTCCTGGAGTGCGTTGGAACCTTTGATGTGAAGATAACACTGACGAGTTATCCGCAAAACACCAAAACACTATATACTGCACTCGACACGCGTTTCGCCAACCAAGTTGGCATCATCATCTGGAGATGATTAAAACTAAACTTATAAACCTAAACTTTAGAAACCAAATATCTGATCCTAAAAACCTAAAAACTTGCAAACGTCGTTCAGTATTTCCAAATTTTGTTCAAGTTAAAATTCCAAATTCTTCACACATTTCAAATAAAGTTGCAATGTTTGCAAAGCAGAAATGACTGGATTTAGAAATTAAGTATCTGTACAGTAAACGAAGTACACTTGAATTACAAGCATATGGACTTTACAGAAAGCTTACCTAAGTTAAATAATTTAAAACATGAACAATGGTGTGACTTTCAGAGGAACATGTTTATATCAATTAACGCGAAATTTATTAAAAAAAATATCGTAACAAAATAAAAAACTCAAAAGATTAATCGGTAGTATGTCAAAAGAAAGTGTTCCTCAAAAAGTTCTCAGTATTGTAGAAAATCATTCCTCACAGTTGTTTGATAAAGAAGAAACTAATCTCCTTAATAAGGGATTAAATTTTGCTTTACCTGCCTCTGAATGCATTTTAGATGAGATTGTTGCAAGTGCTGAAAGTTCAATTGAATACCTTCCTGATTCCTCTAAAGCATTTGTCAGAGAAGCTTGCAGAAATCAAATCTCGACAAATATTGTCACTCAAGTAAATAAAAAGTCAAAATCTACAAAAGACAGAAAAATAATCAAATGGTTGCGTGAAAAAGATTGTTTTTATTTAAAAGCTGATAAGGGCAATAAGGCTGTTATTTCAGATAAAGAAAGAGGACTATTATGAAAGGGTAGATAATCCGATTAGTAATGGTCCTTATAAGAAACTTTCTAGAAATCCATTACCAAAAATGGTTACTGAATTAAGAAATGTTAAATCCTGTAACAACCTTATTACTCCAGCTTTAAATAGGAAGTTACATGTATCTAACCCAAGTAAGTATACTTAGATTGTACTGCTTGCCTAAGACACATAAACCAGGAAAGTCGGCACGTCCTATTGTTTCAGCATCGGATCACCAACTTACTATCTATCAAAATGATTAACAGAAGAGTTCGAAAATTTACTTATTGCACCATCTTGTTTCTTTGTGATTAATTCCAACGATTTCATTAATAAGGTGAAAAATATACAGTTGCAAGAAGGTGAAATTTTGATCTCCTTTGAAGTTTGATCATTGTTTCTAAGTGTTCCGATACCACAGACCTTGGACTACCTTAAGGATCTACTCGAATTAAACAATATCATTCAAGATGTAGTAAAAGAATATCTTAAACTCACTAAACTTTGCATGAAACAAAATTGTTTTCGATTCAACGATAATTTCTTCAAACAATATGAAGGAACAGCAATGGGTAACTCTTTGTCACCATTCATTGCCAGACTCTTCATGAGCAGATTTGAGACGGAAGCAAAAGAAGAATTCGAGTATTTCCCCAGGGTTTGGCTTAAGTATCTGGATGATATTTTTGCAGTGGTCGATACAAAAGTCGCTGATATTGATAACTTTGCATCTAAATTAAACAGTCATTTGACGTCAGTTAAATTCACATATGAAACTGAAAACACTGAACAACTACCATTTTTAGATGTATTAATAATTAGAAACAGTGAAAATAAGTTAGAATTTGACATGTACAGAAAAGATACCAGTACTCTAAGATATATCCCTAAAAATTCTCACCATTGTGCTCAACACAAAATGGCGAGTTTTAATTTTCTAGTCCATCATCTACTAAGCTTCCCCCTCAATAAGGAGAGGTTTGAAAATGAAAAGGCATTGATTAAGGATATAGCTGCGAGTAATGGATATTCTGTAAGTTTAATTGAAAAAATAATTAGGAAACGAAAGTTTAAAGAGTCGTTTCGAAATTCCTCGACCTTTCAAAATCCAAAATTTGTATCGATTCCATTCGATCTTCGATTCACCCATGGCATTGGTAAGATTTTTAAAGATGTAGGTATGACAGTGGTTCATTCATCGGGAAACAAACTACAACAACTTTTAGGTAATCCAAAAGACAAAATTGAAACAAACGAAAAGTCGGGGGATTTACGAAATTAGCTGTAAGGACTGTAATCAAAAATATGTTGGGCATACTAGACGATCAATTCAAACTAGATTCAAGAAGCTTATGGCCCATTTCAAATATGGTAGAACAGATAAGTCTAGTGAAGCCCAACATGCGTTTGAGAACAACTATAAAATAGATATTAGCAATTTTAGATTAATTAGGAATGTAACATATACTAGACAGCTGGATACATTTGAAAGCTTGAAAATCATAAAGTGTAAAAATAGTATGAATAGTGACAGAGGGCCTATCCCAAATATCCCGCTTTATTGGTTAGTGGGTTACGGTTCACCAAACCGTGACGGTTCTGTGAACAGTGACAATAGTTTAGGTATAAATAGGGTAGATTGTTAGCATAAGTTTAGTTTTAATCATCTCCAGATGATGCTAACTTGGTTGGCGAAACGTGCGTTGAGTGCATTATATAATGTTTCGTGGAAAACTGCGTCACTGTTACGAAACGTAAAGCAACGATAGTCGCAGTCAGTAATTTGGACAGTGATCCAAGTGGTCCTAACAGACCTCCAATAATACGTCATGTAATATTTTAAGAAAATTTAGAGACATACATAGGTGGCATTAAACATCAATAGAGATTCGGTAGATCAAGATTTACGACACAAAGTGACGGCTCTCAATATTTTATTATCAATTGGGGAAAACCCTAAGATGTCGACTAGACAACTTGCTATTGATTCTGATGTGTTCCCTACATTGGGTCTGCATTTTTCTAAAAGAGGAAAAATTCCATCCTTACCGAATTCATTTGGTCCATGAGTTACGCGACGATGACTATTACAGGAGGTTTAAATTTTGCGAGTTAATGATGGGAACTTACAATAGTAATGAATATTTCGCCACTAAAATTGTCTTCGTAAACGTTTGATCGGGAATTATTAGACGAAATATCATAGTGCCGTTTTTGCACACTATGTATATAAAACAAAGATTTATTTGGCTCAGTGGTTTAATGTCAGCTCAGTGGCTCAGTCCGTATATGTTAAGCTTGAGACCTAGTAAGTAGTCCAGGATTCAAATCCTGGCAAGGGCATGGATGTATGGTTGTGTTTTTAAAATACCGATTACTGACCCGTAGCACAGTTGACCAGGGTGTTAATATAATTGAGATAAAAAAAATGTATATTTTATTTCATTTAAAATGTTTCCCAAGTAACAATTTTAATTTTAATATGCTCTATAAGACACCCTGCAAGCTTATTTCTAAGACTAATTTTAATCATAAATAGTGTGGAAAGATCACATAAAACTGGGGCCCAACTAGAAAAGGGCCTACAAGCATCTTGTAAAACTACTATTAAAACTTTCAAGTTATAAGATCATCCAAATCTTTATTCGTAGAATACCTAAAGAGTTGTGACGTAATAAATGCCATGCAAAATGGTATTCGTTACATCCTTTGCGCATCCTTTATTACTGTATGGTCTCGAGCGCCAGTCCCTAAGTGTAGGAACACCACTTTACTCTATTAGTGGTATGATAGAAGCGGGGATAACTCAGTGAAGAAACGGTGTATTCAGGGTTCGGTGTGTATGGTTGTTGGTTTCTTAGAAATGGACAACTTTACCACTAACTGTCTACGGGGGAGCACACGGGAGACCTGGAGCTGCTTGTTAAGTCGCGACTGGCTGATCTTGAGAACTTTCCAAAGTCTCCATCCTCGCCTGGTGCGTACAGTTTTATTCACCGATTCTGGCAAGAAGGTTAATTGACTGCGTCAACGGGGTTTTAGCTTTGCTTTAAATAAGTTAAGCAAGCTTGGTGCACCGTGCTTAAACAAAGTCCTGCGTTATTTAATATAAATAAATGTTTATAAAGTATTCTGACACGGGAAATCGCTTACTCATAATTTGAAAACTATATTTATAAAAAGAAATTAATTTAAAGCATCGACAAGGTATTAATATTTACTATAAATCAATAATAATTGTTCTGATATAATTCAAACCACAACGGACATATTGCTTGTATCGGAACTGAGAATCACGGAATGCTCGATAAGCACTTGCTCTCACGCAGAGGATCGGCATTAAATTAAACTGGACTGATTAGATAATGATTCAACTTTCAAATTATTGTATTGTTACCGGTTCTGCGTAAGTGTACAAATCAATAAATCTGTCTTTAAAGTGGTTCGAGTCTTACCCCTCAGGTGAAGCTAATAATAAATAAAAAGCGTGTTAAAAAGAAATTATTTCAAACGACCATTTACTTACATAATATTTTGTTCTGTAAATGTCAAAAAAAACATATTTTTATCGGTAATAAATGCCACAACTCGGCATTAAGGAAACTACAATAAAATCAAAAATTTCCTTCTTTCCTTGGCTTCAGCGAACAAACAAAAGCACTGATAAAACCTTAATAAATGGACAAATGCATTTAAATTGTTAGTTGGAAACTTTTTCTTTGTGCAAGAGGAAGACTCATTGCAATCCTCGTGAAAAACCACATAGAACATAAAAATATTTTGAAAACATTTTATGTTAAGCGAGATACAGGGAAAATTGCTGCAAAATCGCAAAACAGATCTGATTGATTTTGATTGACTTGTCGCGAAAATGTAGACAATTGATATGCTATTTCGTACCCGAAAACCCCAAATCCCAACGAATTTGATTCACCCTGTACATATAGGAACACAAAAATGGGTACATTCTGTACATTATTGGATGGTGTTTGATTTTATATCAGGAGGTGTAAACTTACATAGAACTTAGGCAATACCTATGTAAATGAGAACACCACTCAGAGTTGAACTGTTTCAAATTTTAGTTTATTTTATTATGTCGATGAGTGTCGTTGGTAGAAGAAATATGCAACATTATATAAATGATTAAATAGGACAAAATATAATATATCCAGAATAATCTAAATTTTATTACTCCCCATAATATACGTGTTGAGAATTATCAATGCGATTATTATCGAATTATCCCATAACTAGACATTTTGCACATCAATATTAAATGATATTCCATAATTAAATATCTCCTTTATGACAGATATACATCCATAGTGGAAATTAAGTGGTTGTGACGGCCCTGCAGAGAATCAACGTTATATAAGTGAGGGGCTGGAGACTGAATCACTGTGATTTCATACATATTGCATGAACCTTCAATATCAACTGTTTTATCATTTTATAATACCAAGTAGACTGTGGAATATCCTAGTTCATGATCATATACGTGGGAACCATTTTCTGATCACTTTATTTGCTATTTTTAGATAGTGCAAATTATACTAACGGAATTGTTTTCAGTGCAGGTGCTCGCTTGGTGCAGTTTTTAATTAATGCTGCCTTTTTTACCTCATTAGGTGCACAAATATCCTAACATATTTGGCGAATAGAAATGTAAATCTTGATTGGAATTATAGCTAGTAACTTATTTTTTATTAACTTTTCATGTTGAGATGATGGTAATTTTCGATTTAATTACATTATGTCTGCATTTTCTGTAATAAAACAGCAATTTAACTTATGGTAGTTGATATCACGTATAATACGCGGAGTTAGGAAAGCATAAATAAGCATATCCAGTCTGTGATTAAGGACAGGAAATATACTTTTTGCGGTTTTCATGTTGCATTACTCGGAATAGTCGTATATTGAATAAGTTGCAATAATACATAAATTAAATTTGGAAAAATTGCTTTCCCCTTCCTGTCCACTATCAGCCTAACTAGTGAGTCAAAATGTAATTTGATTTTTATTCGGGAACACTTAACACGTTCAGACTTACTGCACTTCTAAACATTATTTATATTAGCAACTCAGCTGAACATTTTGAGGAAGGGATCCTGGATCCAAGATTAGTTTATAAAAGTTGCAGTTTTACGTGAGAGCAAATTTAAATATTACGGTGCTAGAATTTACGTAATTTTAGAGATCGGATATAGTCATTCCAGTGTCGTCTGCAGGAACCTTAACTAGAAATGCAAGTGAAATGGCATGTGTATATGTGTATATTGTAGAAATTTTTACATAACAATATAAATAAGTACTAATTCCTTTATGCATTTTCACTAATCGTGTAATTTAGAAAACCTTCTGCATCTAAAATAATTAGTTCTATTATAAATCAAATTTCGTTCTGACAATAGTTTTTGCTTCTAATAGTAAGAATACTACCATTTAATCCAATGTCATTTTGCTCCGAAATGAAGTAGTTGTTTCAATAGTTTCTGCGGTGATGTATTTGAAGTATCGCGTTTGATTTATCTACCTAAAACTTTTATAAAAGCGCATTCAGATGGGAATGTATGACATAAGAAACTGTAAGTTTTTATTATTGTTTTCTTATTAGGTTTGAGAGGAAGCTTATGTAATATCCAATAATCAATATATTATTTTTCTAGAAATGCGTAAATGCGAAGCACATAAAGTGTCAGATTTTTTAAAATGTTTATCACAACACCTTATCGAATAAGACAGGTACTCCAATTTTTGAAACGGTGTCAGTTAACACCTTTATAAATTCACCCCTTCAATTATTATATGTTTCATTCTCCTGAGGACGATCAAGTTATGTGCAGGAATCTTCGGCAATGATTATGAGAGTTTGGTAATTTGTGTATAACAGTATTATTTCATAAGTGACGTTAAATTTTTGTACCATTCTCTGGACCACTAAATAAATCACAAATAAAATGAAAATTGTTGCATAATATAATAAGAAATTGCTGGTTGTTATTTTTTATATTTTTACATTTTGCTCAGTAGAACTGGTACAATAATGTTATTTTAATTAAAACTGATCTATTCGGCAAACCTAAAAATAAGTGAAACAAAAGTACTTACCGATGTAACAATCAATTCAATTTTTAATTTTTTATCTACTGATAGAAAAAGTATTGGCGTCGTGAGAAGAACCAAATTCCAGATTATGATGGAAAAGATTGGTATTTCATTTTATTTCGTTTATTTCGTTTGTCTCGTTTATCTCGTTTGTCTCATCTGTCTCGTTTATCTAGTTTGTCTCATACGTCTCATTTGTCTCATTCGTCTCATTCTTCTCAGATTGAGAAGTCTGTCTCATTTCTCTCATTTGTCCCATTTATCTCATGTATCTTATTTATATTATTTATTTTGTTTATTTTTTTCATTTTAATTATTTTATGTACATAAATAGAATAAATAGAAATATTTTCAATTAAAGTAATTTATTTCTTTCATCTGAAATTGAACATGATGAGAAAGTACTGTTGAGGAGCACCAAGCCGCGATCGATTTTTTTGAAACGGCCAAAGCACGTTTTTCTGCATTTTTTCGTCGCCGGTGTAACCCTTTCAAAGCTTTGAATGCAGCTGGTAAATCTTAATAATACGACCAATATATTTGTTTGTGTCTGTCATTCTGAAAAACCAGTTACTTTTCTTAAATTCTTGATTTTCTAATGTCAATTCAGCTTTAATATTTCTTGTCAATTTAATCCTTATTGAATAAACGTGTGTTATTTTTAAACGGAATTTAGTGCTATTGTATTCCAAGCAATTATATTTTTGTAGTAAATGACTGCCTTATATAAATCTTTGGGACAAAGTTTTAGCATTTGTTTTCTTAACTGAGCTATATTATTGTACGAGCAGCATGAGACCTTATTTATTTCAGCAAGAAAACAAGCCGCTAGCTAAATAAGAGACAAAAATAACATGTGTAAAAAAGAATACTCGGCAAAAGGCATTCATCATTCTTTCTTTTATGTTTTGTTTATTGACGAATTGAACTTTTATATATCAAAATTATCAAGCACATTTTGTACCAATTTCTTTCCGTTTTTATTTGAGAAGTATTTTTATATTTTGTTTTTATCGTTGTCTCTGCAGTTACTTTTGTTTAAGTAATCACAGTGTCAAATACTTGTAGGGAAAACTTTCACTAACACTACATTGAAAAAACTAAAACTAAATTTGCTGTGAGAGACGCTGGTTATTTTCTAACCTACAGTATAAACAGTGGAAAAATATAACATATTTTGGCAAAATTTAACAAATATGATGAGAAGAGTGTGCAAGTGTTAAAATGGCAACAAATAAAACAAAAACTGTGTATAAAAATAGTCTATAAATATTATTATTAATATGAAATATAAGATATTAGAAACTACTATATCTATGTACGCCAATATATGATTGGATGCAAGTTTCTTGCGGATATCCATCAATATCTAACATTAGACCATATATATGTAGTGTCAGGATTACTCTAGTATTTCCGGAAGGCCTCCCCCCTCGGTACATGCTACAAGAAGTTGGAACTTTCTGATGGTAGATGTAGTAGAAGCTCTTATTACACTGAAGAATTATTCACAAATCCCAAGGAAATTCAAAATTATATAAAATTCCTCCCTCTCAAGAAATATCCCAAAAATGACCTTAATCCTAATTTTTTCTCAAAAAACTCAGGATAACCTGGACCTTAGACAATCGATGTCTAATAACACAGGCCTGCATGGTTTTAGGGGTCTACAATTTTTTTACAATTTTAGAGTAAGTAAATCGTTCTGAACTCTGCAGTATTATTAGTTTTCGTGTATCACGCACTGTTTACTCTAAACATACATAACGACATTATTAGTAATTAATACATATCTTTTAAAAATAAAATTGTTAATGACCACTGCTTTTTAATCTAGACGTTTCTAGTTAGAACCAAAATATACACATAGTATTCGAAAAGCACATACAGCAGTCAGTAGTAAGTTAACTGTGGTTGATCGTATGCTTACAGTATATAATAGCGTGATAAAGTTATTAAAAATTCGTCATGTCCTCAAGACATTGTAAAAACAGCGCCGATGTGTTTTGTTACATTTGTGGTTCATATACAGTTAAAAAAAGACAAAGAAATATTACGGAATTCGTGAAAGGAAGTTATCATGCGTACTTTGGTGTAAAGCTTGAAGACCAAGAGAAAACCTGGGCGCCACACAGAGCTTGTCATACATGTGTTGAATCGTTACGGAAGTGGACTCAAAATAAAAAGAAATCCTTACCTTTCGGCATACCAATAGTGTGGCGGGAACCCAGCAATCATGCAGAAGATTGTTACTTTTGCTTGTGTGACGTAAGTGGCTTTAATACTAAAAATAAGAAAAAAAATATTTTATCCGAACCTTCCATCAGTAATAAGGCCAGTAGCGCATGGGCCAGATGTACCTGTATCTGCTGTACCAGAGAATTATACTCTTTTGTCGTCTGATTCTGATTAGAAATTGAAGATTCGGATGAAGATTTTTCATTACAAAGTTCTCAGCCCCCGCCTTTTTCCCCAAAAAAAAAAAAAAGTTTTTTTTGTGGCCTTGGGCCTTCCCAAAAGGGCCCGGGGCCTTTGGGGGGGCGGGGGGGGGAAAAAAAATTTCCCCCCCCCCCGCCCCCCCCCCCTGGGGGAAAAAAAACAAAAAAAAAATTTTTTTTTATTTTTCCCGGGGGGGCCCCGTTTTCCCCCCCTCTCCTGCCCGATTGGTTAGCAAGTTAGGAGCATCCATTTATCAATCAAATGACTGGAGGATGTTCATAGACTCATCTAAAAGTAGTTTAAAGGGTGTATTGTTGCATAATGGTAATATATACGCATCGGTCCTGGTTGCACACTCTGTTCATTTAAAAGAAAGATATGAAGATTTGAAACTCCTACTTGAAAAGATGAAATATGCTGACCACAACTGGATGTTATGTGGAGATTTTAAAATCTTAGGTATGCTCTTAGGCCAACAGTCTGGCTATACTAAAATGCCCTGTTTCTTATGCGAATGGGACAGTAGAGCACGAGGTGAACATTGGCAAAAGAAAAAATGGCCACGTAGAATTAATTTAGTACTTGGTTCAAAAAATATTGTACAAGAAAGTTTGGTCGATCCGAAAAAAGTTCTTCTGCCTTCGTTACACATTAAGTTGGGGCTAATGAAGCAATTTGTTAAAGCTCTCGACAAAAACTGTAACTGCTTCAAGTATTTATGTTCAAAGTTTCCTAGTTTATCAGAAGCCAAGTTTAAGGAAGGTATTTTTGTTGGGCCACAAATTAGAGAGTTAATGAAAGACAGAGTGTTTGACTCAACAATGAATGATAAAGAAAAAGCTGCATGGGTTGGCTTCAAAAATGTAGTTCAAAAGTTCTTAGTTAATAACAGAGATCCTGATTTCAAGAATATAGTCAATGATATGTTAGAAAATTATAAAACATTGAGGTGCAATATGAGTTTGAAACTTCATGTTCTTCATTCCCATCTTGACTATTTTCCAGAAAATCTCGGAGCGGTGAGTGAAGAACAAGGTGAAAGGTTTCACCAGGACATTAAACAGATGGAGATGAGATATCAAGGAAGATGGAACGTCGCCATGATGGCTGACTATTGTTGGTGTATAGAGAGAGAATCTTCTAAAGGTGAAACTTCACATAAACGGGCTTTAACTAAGCGTTCATTTGAAAGTAAAAGAAAGCATTTTCATTCGCAAAGAGACATGTAAAAATGTTAACAACTTTTTTGTAATATTATTTTCTTGTAGGTACTTGTAAATTTTGATTTATATTTTGTAATTAAAAATGAGAAGTATTTTACTGTAATGCATTATTTTAATACATTTTATTAGAAAACCGTTCATGTATTTTTACTTTGTGAAAAAACCTTGCGTGAGAGCAAAATGCAAGTCATTTTTGGATTCGGCATGAAACAGTCATACAGAAATACATTAAAATATAGAAACCCCCCACCATAAGTTTTATTTTGCAGGCCTGTGTAATAGTACACTTTCCTAACAGATCCACGTTGAAACAATTCTATCTAATGGACGAGGTATAAACAAAATTGAACCTGAAAATTACGAATCAATTATTTTGTTGACTACCAAATTGTTTGAGAGGATAATATATTACAGGCTAAGTTTATCTTACATGAATAAACATGACATCTTACCAACCTGCCAATTTGGGTTTAGACCCAATCATTGAAAGACACCATAAATTTTACACATCTATAAAATTATCACCTCAGGGTTTAAGAATAAATAGCACATAACAGTAGCATTCCTGGAGGTTATTCAAGCTTTTAATGAAATATGGTTAAATGGCTTGCTGTTTAAGCTAATCACCAGGGGCCGGAAATGTGTTCCATTTTTCAGAGCCGGCATTTATAAAACAAATATAAATATTAATAAACAACACCACATAAAAATGCATGTGGTGTGTTTTTATACCTGTAATATATGCAATCAATACAACAACATTGAGGAAAAAAGTGCAGGACTCTCCCATGTACAAAACTTCCCTTTATTTATTTTTTATTTATTCTAAAAGATTGAGCTAATCTATATTTGCGATAATTACATTGGTTTGTTGTCGTCCTGAGCTTCTGTTACATCCTATTGCATATTTTTCTGTTTCTTTTAAATTTTTTGTTTGCATTTGTCCCAAAATCTCCATCTCTTTTCTGAAGTCATTCCTTCCTACTTGCTTTGTATTCGTGTCTTATGAAAGCAGTTTCCAGTATGACGGCTGGCTTTTTTGTTCTTTTGGTTTTCATCTGAAAATGATTTCTTGCTTGTTGGATATTTCTTGTCATCGAGGAAGTATTTATATATTTACTTATCACTGAAAGTCTATTATCACTTCATTATTGAATTTTACACTTCAACACTCAACCCTCTGATTAGACTTATGGACTTGATCGGTACGAACAGAATTTCAAAATTAAATATGCTCATCCAGTGAATTAAGTCCGTGTAGGACTGTAAACTCTTTTCTCTTGCAGATAAATATCTATTTTAATGTTATGGAAATTTGTGTGCGAAAGAAAATAACATCTCTCTGTAGTGATGTGAGTGAAGGAACGTTCCCATTGTGCTATGGAGAATATATGAGAACGTTCGCGAACGTTCATTGCGTTTGTGTGCGAACGTTCTTTCAGTATGCGCGAACGTTCCCTCGGGAACACGTACGAGAATATTCGCGACCGTTATCCCTGAAAGTGCGCGAATATTCTTCTCAACACGAATATTCTTTTCTTCATACAAAGGGAAGATATAGGCAGACAGTCTAGAGAGCTGGAATGCTAACATATGTTGCATGTAATTTCAATTTAAGTTCAAAAATAGCAATAAAAAGGTCTCATAACAACGAAGAAAAGGACACTTCTGATCCACAAGAAAATCTAGGAAGTCCTGGAGTGGGTTGGAACCTTTGATGTGAAGATAACACTGACGTAGTTTTCCACGAAACACCAAAACACTATATACTACACTCGACGCGCGTTTCGCCAACAAAGCTGGCATCATCTGGAGATGATTAAAACTGTTTTAATCATCTCCAGATGATGCCAACTTGGTTGGCGAAACGCACGTCGAGTGCAGTATATAGTGTTTTGGTGTTTCGTGGAAAACTACGTCAGTGTTAAAATCCAGAAAGTTCTAGCCAACTTCAAAAAAGATAAATAGATGATGTAGATTCAAATGAATCAGATTCATCAGATAGAGGAGGAGTAGAGTGTACACGACACTGAGGAGTCTTTCAGTGATCTGGAAACTCTTCTAGAGTAAACATTTTTTATTAATGAAATAAATTAAAATATTTTATTTAAGGCAATGTTTTCACCAGGCGTCAAATATAAATTTATAAATCGTTCATAAATTTACTCTGTTGATGGTAACTGAAAACATATTTCAAATGAAAAGCATATTTACAAGGTGATATACAGACAAAATAGATATCACTAGATGTGTTTTGTAATAAAAAAAAATTAAGCATGCTTTCTGAATACATTTGTATTTTATTTAAAATGAGACATTTGGTTTTATTTTGGGTTATCAATAGAAGAAGTTTAAGATCAATTTATAATTTTATCGTGCATTTCTGGTGCAAACAGTGTTTTTTCGTTTTAAAAAAATATTAAATATTATTTTTATTCATTTTGTTGTTTTTTAATATTTTAAAAAAGTAATTTTTCCTGAATATTATCTCTTTTACAGTCACTACATTTTTCATATTTCCTAATGTTACTGAAAAAAATAATATCTCATTCCATATAAATAAATTTTTAGAACATGCATAATACTTATTTTTTATTTTTTACTACTTAATAATGGATTAGAATATTAATCCGTTCTTATTTACTTTACTACTATGCACATTACTTGTAACATTTTTATCTATTATAATGTTCCCGACAACGTTCCTAGAGAATATTGTGAAATATCAGAAAAAACAAGAATATTTAAACAAATATTGTTATGATACTATTTTTGAAACTCTGAGCATAAATTTTCAAGTTTTTTCGTTTATACTCGTTTATGGTTGTTTATGCTGGTTTATTCTCATTAATTCTCAGGAAACATTCTCAAAAAATACGTGCTCGAACATTTTACATCTCTATCTGTCATCAAGTATGCAAGTTTATGCTAGTAGGGCTTTGTAATCCGATTCGGCCATAAATTCGTCAATAACACATGAAGGCGATATTTTTTGTCATTGTAGCTGAACAAATGTGTTTTATAGAGGAATACTCATTCATACCCTATTAAGAAAAAGTATTAAACTATAACAATTTTAAATTAGAAGAACTAACGTTGTATTTTCATATCCCGGCATTTTTGATTAAAGAATGTGTTAGCTGCTTCGAAGAACCGTTATGTAAGATTTTTAATTTAATCATAAATAAGGGTATATTTCCAAATTGTTGGAAATTGTCGAAAATAAGTCCAGTATTTAAGTTAGGTGGTAAATCTAGCATTAATAACTATATACCTATTGCATTAATTCCAAATATTGCAAAACTTTTTGAGTGCATTCTGTCATTTGTTGTTTATAACCATATGTGCAGACAGATATGCCTTAGTCAACATGGTTTCATTAGAGGTCGGTCTACCTTGACAAATATAGACAACTTTGTCCAATTTTTGTCACAAGCTCTTGATGATAGATTTCAAGTTGACGTAGTTTTCACCGATTTCACTAAGGCATTTGATCAGGTACACACACCATGGTATTATCATAAATAAACTTCGACAGTTTGGATTATGCGAAAATTTAACACAACTGTTTTATTCCTTGTTAACTGATAGAAAAAACTATGTAGAACACAAAGGTTTCAAATCTGATATATATTGTGCGACAAGCCGGGTAACGCAGGGATCCAACTTAGGTCCGCTTATGTTTTTAATGTTTGTCAACGACATTGAGAAGTCTATAAATTCTCATATGTTTCTCTATGCTGATGATTTGAAAATAGTAAGAGTAATAAATAGTGAGCAAGATTGCCATACATTACAGGATGATATTGATTCCCTATACGCTTGGTGTTCACAGAATAAATTAGGTTTGAACATTAATAAGTGTGAAACAATGACGTTCTCAAGAAAAAAAACATGTTAGAATATAATTACAAAATAGGTGACTCTATTCTGCAACGATGTAATCAGAAAAAAAAATAGGTATAATATTAGACCCTGAATTATCGTTTATTCCCCACTATGATATATTCATAGTCATTGCCTAAAAATGCTAGGTTTTATAATCAGGAACACTAAACAGTTCACAAGTATTGAATGTCTCAAGATATTATATTTCTCCTTTGTCAGAAGTCGATTGGAGTACTGTAGTGTTGCTTGGTCTCCGTACTATAATGTTCATATTATGATGCTCGAGCGTATACAACGTAAGTTTTGCAAATACTTGTATTTCATAAAGCATAAAAGATACCCCGAGCAGAATTATAGCTATAGGGCTTTATTAAACGAATTTGAAATCGAGCCATTATTCGTGCGGCGTAAAGTAACGAACATTACATACTTGTACAAAATTATCCATGGTCAAATTGATAACCCTCAATTCTTAGATCAGGTGCATATTAATATACCTAGATTTGGTACTAGACAGCCTTCAATCTTTATTTATGATACACCCCACACCAATCAGCACATGAATTCACCATTACTTTCTATGTCTAGACAATACAATGAATTGCAGAATTTTGTTGATATATTTTGTGATAATTTTACGCATTTTTCTCTTTCGCTTAACGAAGCCGTTTTAACTAATTCTGCATTTAGACCTTGACTATTGTTGATTACGCCGTTCATGTATGTTATTTAATATTATTCGTATTTCCGTCATTTAATATATTTCTTTTTACTTAAACTTTTGTTAAATATTAGCTTTTATTTTTTCTGTAATGTCATGGACTTAACTAAGTCCTTTGAGCATATCCTGTATTTGGACAACTGTGTCTGTCGCACTTCTATTTTCTGTTTTTTTTTTTAATGTTTAGCCGTAGATTTTTGCTGTGCTAAATTATATTTGTAATGAAATACTGTAATTTGATATGTTTTTGTATCCTATTTATGGACAGTTTTGTCTGTTGGATTTCAATAAACCTTATTATTATTATTTTTTTTTTTTCGGAATATCCGATGCCGGTCAGTCATTATTATTATTATTATTATTATTTATTTGATGCAGTTATCCTAATGTCTTGACCACATACTTTAAACTTATTATATTACTAATAAACGACTAACTACACTTCTAGATACACGATAATGAACAACTGTCCATAACATTGTTTGGGGAGGTAGAGAAATGGTATTACAAGACACATTGTATGTATTGTTTTATAGTAAGACTAATTTTTCTAACACAATATAACTGTAAAGACAAACGATTAAGGTTTAATTAATCTAATCAAATAAAGATCAGACACACCCTACAAAATACCTTAGTAAGTGTCGTATACTAAATAAACCAGGGAAAAGCCTATTAATGGAATATATTGATTGCATTCTTTAATAAAAATTAGACAATAATTACAAGCTTTAACTAGTAACTAATAGTAGTAATTATCACCAACTTAAATTATAGTAAAATAGTTGCAATATCTGATAAACCGTTATATACAGAGTGACTTAGTTTATAATCCCCACAAAACAGTATAGGACGAATTCAGGGCCTGAATTTAAGATTAAAACTTCATATAAATATATTGGGTCCAACTAAAAACAATAAAGGCCAAAGTAGGGTTTACTTTGACCTTTATTGTTATTAGTCCCCTAATAAATACTTTTCAAGTGAAGGCCAATCTTTAATACGAATGGTAACTCACGCCACATTATTCATACATACTACTTACTACTCTTGATAGTTATAATAAAATACAGTGAAAATTTCTTGAAAAATCAGTTTTTCGTTTTTTTTTAATTCACATTGTTTTTTCTGTGAAAAAATTGTGAATGTGTAGAAGTGTGTACTGTATCCACAGTTGTTTTTTTTTTTTTTGGCATTAGAACTTAGTCCATACAGCCAGATGCACTTATATTAACTAAAAGATAAACTAATGCTAACATGAAAAAATACACTGGGAAAATACAGGGGACACTCTCTTCTCGCCTAGGGGCCTATCAAGGCATTTTGTTTTTTAAAAAAACATCATAGGTGCGGCCACAGGTAGGAAAATAAACAAAGGTAACACAAAGGAGCAAATCTACACCTAAATTCTAACGCCGCTTCTTTGGATAAATAATATTAAACAGTTCAAAATTTCGATTTTGTTAAGATGCATCAAGGTCAGTAAGTTGAATGGTGTTGGAATATTTATTCTAGTAATTTATTATATAGTTGATTACTTTCGTTTATGTATTTACTACAGTTAAAGAAAATATGGTTTAAGTCACCCTCAGTATTACATGTGTCACATGAATTCGATGTGACAAGTCCCAGTTTATAAAGGTGTGTAGGATAACTGCCGTGTCCAAATTTTATCCTGCTGATGATAGTTATATATTTCCTAGGCATGTTGAAGTTATCATGCCAAAATTCGCTAGAGATTTCGGGACTTATTTTATAATACCTCGTGGGGTTCGTAAAACCGAATTCTTGCCACAAGTTGGACCACTTTCTTTTGGCTTCACGTTTGTAGATATTTACACAATCATCGTAACTTAACTGATTTGGGGTGTCTATTCCAGATGTAATACTTTTCCTTAGCGATTAAGTCCACCTTTTCATTAAAGTGAATACCGCTGTGAGCTTTAACCCACATAAAAGTAACATGGCCACCATTTAATTGAATTGGTTAATCAATGTTTTAATTTTTACAATAAAAGGATTGGATGGAATATTTGGGGGATCACTGTTATTGAGAGAGGTCAAAACGGAAATAGAATCTGAGATGATAATATAGAATTTACCAAGATTTGCGGAGACTATATATTCCATTGCTTTGTAAATAGCAAAAGCTTCTGCTGAAAAAATTTAAGATTCATTATTAAGTTTTGTGGAAATATTATATTGAGGAATTATATAAGCTGAACCAGTTCCATGAATTGATTTTGACGCAACTGTATATATTTGTGTACACTGTGACCACCGATCCCAATTTTGAAGAAAAATGCTGTGGGTTTCTACCTGATTCTCACTGTATTTGGGGATGATTACTGGAATTCAGAACTCAAATCAAAGAAATCATATTCTGGTGTGGGTGGATATAATGGCTCGATAATTTTAAAAGAATCGAAAATTTGACGGAAGGCAGTACATAGAGGTGGAGAATTTCTTTTTTTGCCAGAATTTATTAACGAGGTCGTGAATACTTATTTTACAAATTTTATCTAAAACGTCCGAATTTTTGCTTTTGCATTGTAAAATAAATTTCTTAGAGAGATATTCTCTTCTTAGCTGCAATGGTGATTCCAATGCTTCTACACGTAATGGTTCAATGGGGGTAGATGACATAGCACCTAAACAAATTCGAAGGGCTTTATTCTGAACTATGTCAATACGTTTTAGGTTAGTGTTGGAGGCAGAACCATAGAATATTGAACCGTAATCTATAATGGAACGAATATAAGATCTATAAAATAAAAGAGAAATTCTTTGATGTTTTTTGTAGTAGTTTTGAGAAAATTAAGTCCTTTCTCACACTTATTTATGATGTTCTCGATACAAGGTTTCCAAGTCAGTTTCTTATCTAAAATGATACCCAAGTATTTTACGTCATTTTTAATAGGGATCTCAAATTTACCTAATTTTATATTATTGGTATGTTCAGTTCTGTGTCTAGTGAAGATTGTTGTTACAGATTTTTCTTCTGAGATTTCAAACCCCTTACTAAGCAACCAAGATTCGCATTTACTAACATCATAATTTGCTTTTACAAACGTTTAAGTTTTTGTTTTCGTATGTAATTACAAAGCCATCTGGGTATTAAATAATATCCATATTGAGATTAAGGAGGTGTATATCAGCAGTATATATGTTGAACAAAATAGGACTCAAAACGGAGCCCTGTGGAAGACCGGATGATGTATAACGCGGACCTAATTTTTTGTTATTAAACTGGTGTACATAGACTGCTCTATTCTGAAAAAGGCTTACAATAGTTGTAGCTATATGAGAAGGAATGTTGAATTTAACTAATTCATTTTTGAGTATGTGAAGATTTACTGATTCATATGCTCGTTTAATATCTAAAAAATTGCCATGAGATAATTATTATTGGTAAAGCAACTCTGAATATCTGTTACTAGATTGGCTATGGCGTCTATGGTTCCAAACTGTCGTTTAAATCCAAATTGTTGTTTGGGAGCTGACACTCATTTCTAAGCCACCACTCAAGTCTATTTTTTATGATTCTCTCGAATGTTTTAAGTAGACATGAAAGAAGAGAAATAGGTCTGTACGAATCGTCCAAGTTTGGATTTTTTATTGTGTTTGAGGATGGGAACTATCACAGCGTTTTTCCATACTTCAATATTTTCACCTTTCACCCATACATCATTGAATATTTCTAACAAAAAGTTCTTGGCATTTTGTGGGAGGTTACTAATCTTAGGATATTTAATATCGTCATATCCAGGAGCAGAGTTGTTAGACATACTAATTGCCCAGTTAAGTTGGCACATAGAAAATGGGAGTGAGAGGAAACTATCATTCTGCGAGTTATCAATGAGGTCATCGAATTGACTGATGGCGGGGACGCTTGTATTAAGAAATCATCTAGCCAGTCATAATATTCACATTTTTTTTTGTTGGATTGGAATTCTCTGTATGATATTTGATTGTTTCCATACGTCGGTGTTTGATGTATTTTTATTTAATTTTGATACCCATTTAATCCAGTTTTCTTTTTTTTTTGTTTGAATAACTTTTTTGTTTCTGCCATTACTTTTTTAGATTCTAAATAATTTTCTAAAGTGCTAGAATTTTTATAGGTTTGTAGAGTATTTTTTCTCTTTTTCTTAATTGGTCGTCGCATTCGGAATCTCACCAGGGGGCTGGAGTACGGTTTTTTATTTTAAAAGGCTTGTTGATTGGTATTGCGATTAGGGCAGCATCGTTAATTTTTTCTTGGAGATAATTATATTTTTCTTCAGCATTATATAATTGTATTGGGATATTATCGAAATGATTGCATATTAAATGTTGGTAAAGTGTCCAATTAGCCTTATTAGTATTCCATTTGTTTTTTGGGGTAAATAGTATCACTTAAATAGAAGGATACTTGCAATTCCATGAGAATCGGAAATGATCGGATCCTAGTGTATCTGAGCACACTTGCCAGGTAACTTTATTAGAAATCAAAGCCGAGCTTAAAGTAATATCAACAGCAGAAGCATGAACATTTGGTAAAGAAAATATTGTTTTTTCGCAATTATTTAAGACTACTAGTTCCAGATCGTCGCTAGCATTTATGATCTGAGCTCCGACACCATCGTTTTTAAACGAACCCCACATGTTTCTATGTGCATTTAGGTCCCCGCCAATGATACAGGGGATTCCGCATTTTTTAAAATATTTATCCAGTCTGACTTTGTAGAATTAACATTAGGTGGTCTATAAATAGAGAGAAAAGAGAGTTTTTTCCTTGTCAAAGGACATTTGAACTCCACACATAGATATGTTGTTCGGGAAGTTACCAGTTATAATTATTTCATCCACAGTTGTTGAAATACCTATTTGATCTAAATGTAAATTCCTAAATGCCATTAGTTTAAAAGGAATGCAACACCCCGTATATACCTGAGAAAAATGGATTAGTTTGTGCAATTCTTTTTAAACTTTATTCGCCAAGTTGTCACGTAAATAAAGTATCCAAGCACATTTTCAAAGTTTTCCTACTATAAAAAATGGAAAACTTGGTGGAAAGGGAAAAAAATAGAATATTTTAAGACCAAAGTTGGTATTTTTTGGAAAGCTCAGTGGCCTGTTTCATTTTACGAAGAAACATAGATAATAAAAACTTAAATAATTGGTACTATAAAGTAGAAATAAAATTTGACAGAACTTTAAATCTGTGTATATTTTCCAGCCAATCTACTTATTTATTCAAGTCAGTTGCCATCCGAGAAGAAACCAAGATAAATTTAATATAATCAACAAAGCATGGCTTGAGAACTCTACACTGGCGGCTCCTTACAAGACTTTATTATATCTTTATAAATCTTGCCTAACAATTTTCCCTTAAATATATGGCATTGCTCACGAATATGTTTAGGTTAAACATTATCAAAAAAAAATTAAAGTTAAGAAATCTCGTTTAGAATCCTATGTTCTTTAAAAAATTTAATAGAGTCTACTATGATGTCAAAATTATGATAAATGTGCTTTGAATGCTAAATAGATTCAAATGTTCAGAACGACCATTTATGCACAGAGAAACAAATTAAACATTATTTGCTAAGTTTGAAAAATAACTGAATACACAAGTTCGAAAGTATGCGTATATCAAATGGTTTATTTGGAAATAACCGAGTTCTTTTAGACTGGGATGATTTAAACAATTTTATGGATAAATTGAACTCAAAAAAGTTTTGTTTTGTTAAAATATACTTAGAAATAAATAAGTCAATTTCAATCTGATTTTATAGGCACTATGTAACAAGACAATTTATTTTCATTAGTACTTTCTCAAGAAAATACATATAGATTTATATCCTTGTTTTCTGCACACATTTATAACCTGCCTAAATGCACAGAGTTTTTAAAAAATAATGAGAAAATAATTAATTATGTTAATATATATAAGCCCAATATGTTACGTCTAACTGAAACGTGTATTACTGAAAATATTTACCCTAATGAACTGTACATAAAGAGGTACAACACACTTTAGTCAAGTAGTCGCTATACAGGAGGAGTGTTAATTTACCTAAAAAATAACATAAAATTCAGAAATGAAGAATCCTTCTCACTGATGTGAAATTTTGGCCGTTATCTCTTAATATATATGTAAATAATACTTCACACTATATAATTGTAACCCAAATGAGTTTATACACAGCTCCTTTGAGTGACTAGAAGACTTTGAAAGAAATAGAAACAGTAATATAATAATTATTGGTGATTTTAATATAAACTTGTGTACAAATAATTCAGTCAAAAAGAATATGGAAAATTTAGGTTTAAAATAATTTGTTAAAGACTTCACTAGAATAACTAATAACACTAGAACTCTAATAGACTTAGTGATACATGACTCTGAATGTCAATGTCGAAAAAGACTATATTATTAGGGATCATTCCATAGTCAGTCCAAGTCATGTTGAAACAAAATGAACACGAAAATAAATACAAAATTAGTAAAAGTAGAGGCGCAATTAATTTTGATAAAATGACAGAATTGCAAGGGCAAAAGGATTGGAGATATAGCAACACAAATGTTAATTTGATTAGTAATTTGTTTGCAGAAAATATAAAATCTATACTAGATGAAGTGGCACCAATCAGGGAAATTAAAATCAGATCTAAACAAAATTCGTGGTTTGATAAGAATTGCAAAGAGGTTGCATCAGATAAAAACAATGCTTATAAAAGGTATGACTTCAGGTGAAGAAAATTGGAATAA
The DNA here is from genome assembly GCA_029963845.1 of Rhamnusium bicolor. Lineage (NCBI taxonomy): Eukaryota > Metazoa > Arthropoda > Insecta > Coleoptera > Cerambycidae > Rhamnusium > Rhamnusium bicolor. Next base: position 168,203 of record JANEYF010003114.1, read on the forward strand.
TAACAAAATATGCAGAAATAAGCTGATTGAAAGCATAAAATTGATCAAAAAGATATAGGTATTTGTGCTGTATTTATAGACCTAAAAAGAGCATTTGAGGCTGTAGATAACAATATATCATTATGTAAATTAGAAAAATATGGTTTTACAGGAATTGTACTAAAGTTGTTCGAAAATTAACTTATCAATCATTCCCAGTCTACAAAAGTGGAAGATGCAAAGTCAATGTATGAAGTAAATAATTTTGAAGTTGTTGATGCTGTCTGGGCCCATGGCAGCGAAGTTCTTAGTACCAACAAGTGCTTGTTTTACTTCTTCCTTACTGATTGCCGGACACACATCTTCTGGCTCTTCAAGTAGTCTGTGGCAAGGAGCCTTGAAGTGTGCAATTACTGGAGTGTCGCTATTAAATGGACGCGTCGTTTCGTAGACTCCTTTCCAGAAGGTTTCGACATCTTCTACAGTCAGCAGATTATCTACAACACGTCATGGCTGTTGAAAGAGGCGGGAAGGATTCGTACGGAACAAACTGTTTTGCTCCATAATCCGCACTCGCCTCTTCAACGTTTTCTTTATAGCCGTGAGCGCTCGGATCCTACCTAGGCAGTTCTGCTTAGCAAGCACTGTCTAGATACACTATCAGTAAGCATCACTTGTAGATTTAGAGTATGATGTGGTCGTCTTAATACGGTTGCTATGCGCCGGATTCTGGGAGTAAATACTATCACTCGTCGTGTATTCCATCACACTCTGGATCCGAGAAGCTTGTTGTCTGGCCGACTGTATCTTGCCCTCTATTTTTTGTACACGTCACTTTGCTTTCTTAACCCCGTTTAAAGCAATGTTTGACATCTCACAGGGGACGATTTACGTCGCGACGTTGTACACGGCACAGTTGATTTGCCAGATATCTGCATCTTCTGTAAGTTCCTCATCGATTATTGTTATTAATATTATTATTATTACTATCGTCCAATTTTCCTCAAACTGTCAAACATTATAAAAATAACTAGAGTAAACTGAATTTAAGAAATTCCAGGTAGAATAAATTAAAATGTTTTACAATACCAACTAGACTGAGAATAAAAGTGCACGGTTATTATTTTATAAAATAATTATGTTAAAAATAAGTACTATTAGAAGAAGTAATCTGATGAAAGCACGCTACTCTGTAAATTCTCGGTAGGTATGTTGCTTCCTTACACTAAACAACTCGCGTGGTTTAACTATACGTGGTATATATCCATGATACTATATAAACATAATTTTTTCATGAAAAGGTATATAATTACATAAAAATACCGAAAATATACGATGACTATATTTACAAAATGCACTGTATTTTAATGCCATAAGAAAGGTACTTTAGAAAATAGTAGTAATAATTTCGTTCACAATGAGCTCATGTAAGGACTAATAACTAGTATAATGCATGTAGGCCATTCGAGGAATTTTCTTAATAAAAAAAAACTCCAACAAAAAATTTCTCTTCATAAACCTGTAAAATTTGTCTGGAATTAAATACTATAATAACAATACTAATAATAATATTTATAGACAAGGAAATACACACATATATTCTATAGGTATGTATGTGCAATATACTATAATAGACACCTAGCTATATGCGGTGTGTGTCTGTTGGATAATAAAGGGACTTCTCACTGAAACGACCTAACGGCTTGTGCGTGGGAATTTCACCTTTTATTTTTTTTTTCACTTTCCATAATTTTGTTACATATGGCCTGCCAGGATGGTGCTATTAATACCTTGGTCTACCGTAACCGCGCGTGGTTTGTAGAGGTTTCTAATATCAACTGCGGGACCTGCCGTCAGGTGCCAGAATCGCTCATGCATTAACTCTCTGCGTGCCCCATATATGCGATTTCGGCCTACATCCACCAACATAACGTGGCGTTACAAGTGCTATAGTACCACCTAAGGTACTCGTACGGGGTAGACCAAACACCAGTGCCGCCACACGTCCCCGGAGATATTGAGTCTGTTGTCGAGAACGAGAAATGACACATTTATTGGAATTATTCATTCCCGACTGTCAGGCTGATCCAAGCCAATAAGCCTGACATAGTCCGCCTCGACCACCAAACCAAGGTGATATATATTATCGAATTTTTGGCCCCTGCCGAGAAAAACATCACCTTGAAGGAGGAGGAAAAGCAGACCAAATATCGCAATCTCCGGTACGAGCCTCAAGTGCTGTACCCAGGCTACTCAGTCAAGATGGTCGTCCTAATAATCGGAGGGATAAAGCCTATGCTGCTCAGGGAAATGAAGACCATACCGATCTGCTAAAAATCAGCTGAGTTATTGGCAGGCCAAATACAGAAGGTCGTCATTCTGGCTTCTCTTCGTCTGCTTAGGGCAGAGGATTCTGGTATCTACAGTCATTAACACTGTGGGATGTGGGGAGTAGCTGTAGTTAATTCACCGGCGCGACTCCCGTGAGACGGCAGAGGCCGCGGGAGGACTGTCCGGCAACAGTTATTCTGGAAAAAATTGTTTATTTACAAAAACAGCAAAATTTACAAATACAAGTGTTACACTTTGTATAAAGAATACTGTAAATAAACAAAGGTAAAGACCAAATTTCTAAACAAGGAAATACAAACACATAATCTATAGGTATGTATGTGCAATATACTATAATTGACACCTAGGCTGTATGCGGTGTGTGTCTGTTAGATTTTGGATGGAATTTGGCGTTTTATTTTATTTAGTTTTTTCACTTTCCATAATTCTGTTATATATTTACTATTTATATTTTTACGTATTTAAATCTAATATTTAAGTTTTTCTTATACATATTTTCGAAAATTCCTAATAATAAACAATATTACTTTTGTAGTAGTACTGTAGTATCCTAGAATAGGTAAATAAGAAACAAGGTGAGGTAAGTTAAGTTAAACCGAAATAAAAGGTAAGTGATGGTGGTGCGTAGATAAGATTTTTTTTTATTCAATTTAAGAGTTTATTTGTAACCGTCCTGGGTGTAATTAATAACCAATTTTTTATTTGTTTTTTAAAAGTACGAGTTTTTTAATGTTTTGCATATTTTCAGGTACTTGGAAATAGATTCGGGGAGCTATAAAACTAAAGGACCGTTCTGCTAGTATTTTAGAAGCCTTTGACGATTTGATTTTTCATGTTTCTTATACCAGGTGTCATGTGAATGCTGAATTTTTATTAACTTTAATTTATATTTTTGATAAGTTTAGGATTCTGTACCAGTATATCTACTTAATATTTATTATTTTACTTTCTTGGAAGATAAGGTCAGTTGGATACATTTTATTTTTGTCAAATACTATTTTTTAAATAATTTTTGAATAACCTCTAATTGATTTAAAGTAATGACTCGACTAGTGAGTGGTATAACACTGTTATTACTAAAAGTATCAGGTATATAAAATCAGTTTTTTGCAAATGTCTTAAATTTGGTATATTTCATATCAAACATGGCAGTAAGTAGATAGGTACATTAAAGGGCATAATATTTTATACTAAAATAAATATGATCTATACATTTTTTACTCAAATATTATCTGAAATGGCCTTCAAAATAATGACGTAGTGGAAATGTATTATCGGAGTAACAAGCACGTACTTTTTTGAGGAGGTAAGGCAAACAGTTATAGCAACTTCGTTACGTAGAGATGTTACGCGACGTCCTGGAGCATAAATTGAACGAGTTTGGAAATCCGGCTCTATGGTTCAAACAGGATGGTGCCACTATTCACACGGCGAGAGAATCCATGGAGAAATGTTTCCAGGGCGCCTAATCTCACTGCGCCGTGGTGACATCCCATGTCCTTGTAACTTCCTTCTCTGGGGGCACCTGAATTTGAAGTGTCCAAATATAGACAACTGATGAACTGTAAGCTGCTGCTATCCTACATAAAATTACGGCAATACCACCAGAAATGCGGAACTTCGGGAAGAGTCTTCACATGTGTCAATTTTTTTCTAATAACTTCCTTGGTTTTCTACACTAATTAAAAGTCCTAAGATAAATCATTTATAGCTTCCAAACATTTTATTAATTTAAATTAATTTTCCTAATAAACCATCGAGATTATTTTGTAACATATACAGACTGGTAGAAAATTTTTTCGCGCTTTATACAAATATCACAAATTAAATGGCAGTGGGGGCATGGTTATTACTAAAGCTGTAAATCGTTTCTGTGTATCATGGTCGTAGAGTACAGATGTATTTACTGTCGCCGGTATTCACTTTGACCGCGAAACTCTTTCTCCAGTCCAGCCTATTATTAGCTTTCGAGTTGTGTTAAGTCGCTTGGGCGTATTGCATATTATTTTTATGTTTTTATTTTATTTGTTGAACTGTATTGTTGATATTAATTTAATAATAAAGTATGGCAGACGTACGCAGGGGTAGAAAACGGCCATTTGCTGACAAAGTGAATAAATTCATAGGTGAATTCCTGGATTTATTCTATGATGGTGCTAAAATAATTTGTAAAGTGTGCGAGAAAGATTTGATGTGCTGGGATAAGCGTGATTATGGACTTGACGTAAATAGTGTGCACCATAAAAATAAAAAAATGGCGTGCCTTCGACAACACAGTTTCGATAAACAACCATTTCGAGAGTTCTGGAATAAATACAATGCCTAGGTGAAGTTACCAATTCGCACAACGTTATGTAACTATCTACCAACTGTACACGTAGACATGGTAAATAAGATGAAATGTGAATTAAAAAATATACGGCTGTGATTATCTGTTAATGAGACAACAGATTGTAAAAAAAATTCTATTTTAAATGTTATACTCTTAAACCTACAGTACCACTGTTACTAGCTAGCAAAAGACTAAGTCAGTGTACTAGCGAAACAATTACCAGGGTGGTGCTGGAGACGTTAGAAAAATTTGAACTGTCAAAAAGTCAAGTGTTGATGTTTGTAACTGATGGCGCCGGCCGTGACAATGCGTTCGGTAGGCCGTTCTTTGCAAGAACAATGTTGTACGTTTATACATGTTACGTATAAAGTACATGCTTTACATCTTGTGGCAGAAACTATTCGAAAAGGTTTTCCAGAGATGGGTGCATGAATAGCAAGTACAAAATAAGTATTTCTTAAATCTCCTAATCGTCTCCGTACATTTCATAGCAAGTGTCCCGGTATTCCCGAACCACCACAGCAGATTCTTACACGTTGGGTAACATGGTTGCAGGCAGCTTTTTATTATGCTGAATATTTCCAACAAATAAAAGCTGTGATACTACAATTCAATCCAGATGAGGCTGCAGCTATTAAGGAAAGCCAGTCAAAATTCGAAGATATTGGCGTTGAAACAGCTTTAAAAAATATTGCGAAGAACTATAAACAATTACATAAGAGCATAAAAAAGTTAGAAAACAGTGCGTTGTCATTAGCGGAGTCAACGCAAATAGTGGACTAAGTAAATCTACTGCTACACGATCTAGGTGACGCAACAAATGAGCGAGTTAAAGAAAAGTTCGCAAGTGTGTTAAATAAAGACACCAGTTTTACCAAATTAAGAGAAATGTGTGATGGTGCAGCCCCAATGGTGCGTTCAAAGACTATTTTACGTATGCGTGTATTACATCAGTAGATATCGAACGGTCGTTTTCAAAATATTAGAATATATTTTCACCAAAGCGAACATCACTCATGGAGACAACCATAGAAACATACCTGATGTTGCAAAATGGCTCCACATCTTCTCCAGTTTGTGATAAGCAAGCTAGTTCATCAAGCTAGTTAAGAGGGTAAGTTTTACATACATTGTTATAATTTGTTACAGTTTATTGTTTCTCGTATTAGTTTATTTCGCATACGCCACTGTCCCACGGAACATTTTTGACAGCCCTAGTTATTACTGAAACGAAAAAGTCGATAGGGTTAAATTCTCTGCCACCAACTCAAGCAGCTGCACATTTCTTTCGCGTATATTTTCAGATTCGGGGTATGCACGCAGGGTAAGTTGTCGAAAGTAAAATTGAAAGATGTCGCGTACTAACTTGATTCATGAAATGATTCAACGAACGTGGCCATAGAAGGTGCATTTAGATGGTTTACTTTGATTGATCATTGTACCGCGGATTCTACTAAAATGAAACTTTAAATTAGAATAACTTATTTATTAACAAAAACAAAACAAACTAACAGTTACGAGAGGATACGTTGCATGTGTACCCTTCGAAATTTTGGACTAAACTGCCTTAACATCAAGAAAATGCATTACGTTTATTTTTATAAATAAACTGTTTATTGATATCGCCTCTTCACATCAGAAGAATTGCAATTCTTCAAGAATAATTATTGCACCCTGTAAAAATTTCAAGAAGCTGGCGCCGTGTAATATTTGTTCTTTGACTAAAATAAACATTTAATTTTAAACATAAAATCGTAGTTATGCTTATCCAACAACATTGCCAACTCAAAAACGAGAATAAAAAATGTTGAAACAATTTATCTTGAATACTCCCATGGCATGTCATATTTAATTCAATTTTGTCTTTTTGTATTTTCATAGAGTAAAAATTAATTACTGACGTTTCCATACATTTCCTTATGAAATAATGTGCAGAAGTGGTTTATAAAAATACATAAATATAAATAAACACCACACAAAAAATTTTATTTTTTTCAAAAAAAACTAGAAAATTATAAAGTTAGATATTAGATGTATACAAGTAAGGAAATCGTCTTTTCGTTTTAAAAACTACACAATAAATAAGCTAATACTTACATCAGAAAAAAGCATAAATTAATATATATGTTAGACCTAATATGCGAATTCGGTTAATAACTGAAAGAATGCTTAGAACTAGTAAAGAGCAAATAAGATGTCCAATACCCGACATATCTATTTTCAGCTAGTATTTGCACATCATAATATGAGCAAAACTAGTTGTGAGCACTTTGTATGTTTCATTACCCGTTGCCGAGCCCGTTGCGCATACATTTTGTGATGTAACTAATTATCGCCCTAAATTGTCCTTTTTTTTGTAATTTTGAATGTTATGAAAATCACAGTTCAAGATCAGTGAGAGAAAACTAAATGATGGGCAAGGGAAATGGAATAGAATAATGACATATTAAAGGTTGTTTTAGGGCAAGGAAAATTAAGAGGAATGACATTTGAATGCTTGTCGGACAAGGAACACAGTGAAATCAATTAAATGCATGTTATAAACTAATAAAATCTTGTTTTATTTATAAGCTATCTATTTTTGCTTATAATGTTTGTAGCCTGTACAATTTGTAATTATATGGTCAAAATTCTAGTTTCTTAGAACTAGTTTTGCGCATAATAGAATAGAATAGAATAGAATAGAATAGAATAGAATAGAATAGAATAGAATAGAATTTATTCCCAAACATATATACATACACTTAATATACAATTAATATACAATTAAGAGAAAAGTATAGTAGGTATACACGAAAATTTGCTCTTCATGAGCAGCTGGGAAATTAAGTTATGTTGGCGTGTTGCGAACAATCTTAACATTAAAAATTAAAATAGTCTAAAATAATATAACAACCATAGTAGCACTATTTCTAGCAATAAGGATAATATCAAATTATTTTAGTTGTGTAACGTATTTCTACCTATACAATTGTTACCATATTAATTATTATACACTTACTAATATCTTTATTACCTAAGTAATTACAATGTTGTTTCAAAGAATTCAGCAGTGTTGTAAAATACGTAAGATAACAGCAGATTTTTTTAAATCTCGTTTGAATTTATTTAAATTATTAATGATTCGAATATGCTGTGGCAAGTGATTATAAATCTGCACACCCATGTACAGGGGGCCCCTACGGTTGACATTGTAGCTATAAAATGGACATAAATATGTATCCTTATTTCGTGTATCGTATTTATGTATTTCTGATGCTGTTGTTATGTTGCTTTTCCTTTTAAATATTGCCAGAGATAAACGGTATATATACAGGTTAGTTAACGTAAAAATTTGCGTGCTTTTAAAGAAATTACGACATGAATCGTATCTCCTTAAGCCACATAAAGTGCGAATGGCTCGTTTTTGAATTAAGAATGTGCTGTTTACATTTGTTGAATTGCCCCAGAATTCAATTCCGTATTGTAGGATTGAATAGAAGTATGCATAGTACACTGTTTTAGCTGCTTCAGAACCGATATTATTTTTTGCCGTGCCTATAGCATATACTGCACTAGATAATTTTTTGTTGAGAACGTTTATATGAAATTTCCAGTCAAGTTTTATATCAATATAAAGCCCTAAAAATTTTGTATTGCACACTGGCTCGATATTTCCTATGTTTGAAACCAGGGTTGTTTGTGGCATATTTCTGTTGGGTTGAAATAACATATTGACAGTTTTTTCCTGATTAAGAAGTAATTTGTTAGCTGTAAACCATTCAGATATATTAGTGATTTCCAGTTGTGTGGTTCTAATTAAGTTGTCAATATTTTGGTCTTTAAGTAAAATGCTCGTGTCATCTGCAAATAGTGAGAATTTTGACGATGGGTAATTATATACTAGATCGTTAATGTACACTAAAAATAGTACTGGTCCTAGAATTGACCCTTGAGGTACTCCATCTTTGATGTTCTGGGGTTGTGAATAGAATTTTTGGTAAGAGGAATTTTCAAGTAAACGAGTCTCAACAACGATTTGACGATTATTGAGATACGACTTGAACCAGTTGTTAGTTACACCCCTTATTCCATAGTATTCTAATTTATCCAACAGTATGGAATGATTAACACAATCAAACGCCTTGGATAAATCACAAAATATTCCAAGAGGTAGTTGTCTATCTTCTAGTATTTTACTGATATTATCTAACAATTCAAATGTGGCATCTGATGTGCTACAGTTCTTACGAAATCCGTATTGACAGTGAGCAAGAATGTTTTTACTTTCAAGATAGGTCGAAATTTGTTCATTAACCACTGCCTCTAAAATTTTTGAGGGTGCAGGTATAATTGAAATAGGCCTATAATTTGATATTATAGTTTTATCTCCTTTTTTGTGTAATGGTTTTACAATAGTGATTTTGAAACAGTCTGGAAAAACACCTGTGGTCAGTGAAAGATTAACTAAAAATGCAATGGGTTCTTTTAATGTGTCTGTGTTTTCTTTTATGATTGTGATGGGGATATCATCAATGCCTGTAGATTTCTTTGGCTTAAGATCCTGTATTATTCGAATGATATCAGATTCTATAACTGGTAAAAATTGAAAAGAGTTTAAAAAACTTAAATTAACTGTGTTCAAATATTCGGTTGGTAAATGCTTGCTAGGTAAGTTTTTAGCTGAATTTCCGGCTGCATTTATAAAATATTTTTGAAATTCAGAGGCAATAGTAACCGGGTCTGACAAAACATTATTATCAATATTTATTTTTATATTATTTGAAACTTGAGCGGTGTTCTGTCCTTTTATTGTATTAATATGATGTACAATATTAGTTTAAAATAGATATGTCTGATATGGGACATTTTATTAGTTCATTACCAGTTATGATCATTTTTTTCGAGTACTAACCGAATTCGCATCTTGGGTCTAATATATACAAATTTATATTCTCTCTACTGTAAAATTTATAAATTATGACATAATAATTACACTTTAGTTCTGAGGTACAGAATTTTGAATCTGATATTATTAGGTCCTCTTTTAAATTCTGGTCCATAATTAAGAAGAAACTAAAAATAGCAACTGAAGTATTTTACTTGTAGCCATTCTTTCTATTTCTCTTTTTGCAGATGTTAGAGATTCTACTATAATGAATCCAATTCCTAGTATAGTCATATATTTATACTTCTAAAATATCTACAAACTACCACAACATTAATATAATTGTATTTTTTATCATATTTCTAGATGTTAGGTTTTTAATAACGCAATCATTATTTACAAAATTGTGCCTACTGAGTTTGTCAAAATAACACATCTTTCCCGAGTTATACTCATATGCATAAAATTTTGCCTTTACGATAAACATAAATCGTGGGAAATTCCTCATTCCTAGAAAAGCAAATATTGCACTGGTTGAAGAGAAGTCGCATATGAGATGGCATTCTTTAATGATCCGCAAATAAATTTTGTAACCTTGTGGGAAAATATTGTTTGACATAGAAGTAAATTTAAACATAAATAGAACAGAAATGCAAGTCTAATTCGAGAATTTAATCGCAGTACAAACTTGTTCCTTCATGGCGAACTTCTAATAATATACTTTAAACTTGAAATGTATGTAATTTCAAATTTAATTAATTTTGTTTTTAAGAAATGAGTGAGGGCTGCATGTTGAAAGTTTTCTTCAACTAGGTCAATACAGTGACAAACTTCTGTATGAAAAATAAAATAATTCCGTTCTAAAGAGTTTATTATTACGTGTAATACGAAAACTTTTAATTAAATTAATTAAAGTTTTGTGTTAACCTGGAAAATATAAATGTGTAGTAGTTATTTATATCACTAAATAATCGATTATACTTAATTAAAATGTCAATTTGTTGGGTTTTGAATCTTTAATAAATGATAGATACGCTACGTATATATTTACCAGTTTTCAGGGAGGACAGCTATATAAAAAATCCTGTTTCTTAAAGAGACTTTATACAGATAAAACCACGAAGGTGCGAACACGGCTTTTGGTATGCGCAATATACATCTGACCATTAGCGGCGGAGGGGCATCCACAGTCGCGAATCGTTGAGCGCGGTTCAGCATAACTGATGCATGACTGTGTTCGCTCCTTCGTGTTTTTATCTGCATAACTGAATTAATTTATTTAATATATTATTCATACGTATCCGCTTATTTATAAAGGGTGTTTCAATACGTGCGTAATATCTAAAAGTTGAATAAAACATGGTCTTCTGTAACAAAGTATTGATATATTTATTGAGTTATAATGTAGACATTTAGGAGTTATTGATGGAACAACATATCTGGTAAATGGCCGCCACGGCTTTGCTATTTCGTCTAATTTCGGCCTTTAATGCCTCGGAGGTCGCGGGCTTGTTGGCATAAACCTCTCACTTCAGATAACCTCACAGCCAAAAGTCCAAAGGTGTTAAATCGCAAGAGCGAGACGGAAATTCTGATCACCAAACCGAGAGACGACACGATCAGGAAAAGACTCGTACAAGACCGTCAATGTTTCACGAGCTATATGGCAAGTGGCACCGTCCTGCTGAAACCACATGTCGTGGAGAGCAATATCTTACAATTGAGGCACAAAAAACTGTCCGGTTTTGAACCCGGACGGTTTCTTTAGAAACAAGCGCCACTTTGCTTCACTTTACAGAACCGATTGAAGGTATCTTGCTTATATCACACTGATATTTTAATCCTGTCATAATATTTGAAAAATGGTACGTTTAAAAACGGTTGTGATAATGAACTGACTTTGCTTAATGACAAAATAGTTAATTATGACAAGTATTAAATTCTTAGTCAATGTTAATACCACCTGATATTAAAAATTTAGAAATTTGTTCATTAGAGTCAAAATTGGGGTGATATATTAAAAAAATATATAGTTGTCAAGAAATCAGGCTTTCGTATTGTTATTTCTTTTAACGACTTTGTCCCACGCATTCAAACCATTTGTTATTACTTATTATACAATGGAAGATATATCATAATATAGTTTTATGAAAAGCTGAACGTCAAAATAATGCTATAATTATATCTCACTAAATAATATAAATTATATAATCCATATTTCAATGTTATAACAAAATATAATCTAAAGAATATTATTTATAAGGTCAAGTAATCTGGTAAAAGGTAACTAACTAAGAGAAATAAGCAATATTAAAGCAAGGTGAACATGCAATTCTATAATTAATCTGATACGAAAAGTAATGTGCAGTACTAAGTTGAAAAAATCTACAGTTCTTGTGATAGAATGAGGTTGATTAATTCATTCTGTGAATGGATTTGTATACCTATAACATTACTTGTACCGAAACTAAGAAAGTCAAGAGGGTTAATCCCTCTTTGTTCGTATTTTATGTGTCACTTTCAAGAAATTAACTTATGGTCAAATCAAATTTAATTAATATGTTTGCTTTAAATTATTTATTACCTCAGTGCCATGCAATTCAACCACGACTTTCTTTAATTGCTCGAAGCGTGTACAAACGTAAACACCAGAAGCAACGGTTACATGAGCCATGTAAGAGCGTTTGGGTATATATTTTTTATAGTCTTGATAGGGATATAAAGAGAGTGATTAATACAGTCTATCACATGTGTGTGTGTGTACATGACCTGTTTGCCCATGATCATTGCACGTACCAGCCTGTAATTTTGTCAAAGTTTTTCGCATAAAACTTTCATAGTTATCTACGTAAACGTGCCTACAAATCCAATCAGTTATCTTCAGAGATATTATGAACATTTTTTCTACTGCATTGAGTCAGTAAGTCTGATCATGTTATTGCGACTTCACATTTTCGAAATAGTTTCAAGAAATAATTTTCGTACAATTTGTAGCGTTATCGCGCAGTGTATTAGTAGCAAATTTCAATGTCTTTGCAAGAAATGACAAAAAACTAATGCAAAAAACTAATCTAAAACAGAAACATCACTTTGCAATCGTAACATTCGAACTACCAAACTGTGGTCGCACGAATACGGACATCTACGTGCGATGTATCCCAACTGCTGGCTTTAGATATATCCTCGCACAATAACTGCAGACCGAATCAGTCTGCAGTGTAGTTTGGGTAGTTTAGGGTGTTTCAATCTTATTATTGGAAAAATTTGGAAATGAACAGAGCGGGTAAAATTATGCGGGAAACCTTTGTCAACTTATAAAGTTAGTACGCCACTGTAAAATAAAATAAGACTCTATTTTAGAACTCTACATTCATTTAAGAACAAAAATCTACCGCAAAAATCGCGTATAACGCACTATTTTTCGGCCAAATTAACAAATTTCAATCCTTGTCTTACACTTTTTTTTATTAAATAGCAAAATCTCAGGAAAATGATATTCTATTGATTCAAAATCAATAATGAGATCGTTCTCATGTTTCTAACTCTTTGCCAAGTGTATCTGAAAACTAAGATTCATACAGCCCTCAAAATATTGAGGTATATGTCGAATCGGAGGATCATTGGCATGAAGTTAGCCTACAAGTCACTGCAAAGGCTTTCCTGCTTCTCAAAAACTGTAGATTTGTGAAATTTAGAACCTTTCTTTACCTGACTAACAGTTCTGTCCTTATGCCCAAAATAGTCCTGTCAGGCGTCCAGGTCTGAATAATTTTTGATGTTTAAGCATGTCTCTAATAACTTTCTATGACGTCTAAGTTTGTTCTGGTCAATTATTTGCCTGTTTTAGAAATAATAATTACACAATGTTCTAGAACCGAACCTACAATTTTTTTACGATCATCCCTACTTTCCAGTTAGTATACTTCTTATAGTACGAAAATGGTAAATCTTCTATTGATCATAGGGTCAATGTAAAATACGCTTACTTTCAACTGTTCAACCTATTTGACATCTGTTAGTTGTTTCCCGGAATTAAAAAGGTCAATATCCACATTCGTTTTGAAAAAAAATTACAGGCATCAACAACACTTAACCAACAGGAGCAGAAAAATTGTCATGGTGTTATCAACAATTGAACCTTCAACTTTTTTTGTTTCCTGCAGATATATCTATAGTCTACAACTTGAATTTCCAAACCTGATGTATTTGATTCTGATTTCATTCATAGTAGCAAACACATATTTCGTTTTACTTTTGATTATAATAACTTTTTCTACATTGTGAACAAATTTGTAAAGATCCATACAGTTTTTGTATATTAACAAACACCATTATCAGTAATAAACAGTATTGAATGGCCAATATTCAAACAAAGACGGACGAGCGTCCTTCCAAAATAGTAAACTATCAGAAATTATGCAAAAATATAGGTTATACGTATATTGCCCTAAGAAGTCAATTTTCCTAAAAATTGCACTGTTGTTATTAATTACCCATGAGAACAATTCATTTTATAAACAGTTGATAAGAACTATATTTTCTCAAAAGTATAAATATGGAACTTGACTCTTTTTGTCCCAAGTACAGATAAATATGTGTCAAAAAAGTACAAAAAACTTTAAAACAGATTAATAAGATCCGAGATATATTACTTGAATTCACTTATATATAATAAAATGCTTCGTGCAGAATAATTACAATAAATTGCTATTTGGTTTGATATACTATATTTTCATGTCATTAGGTAGAAGTAGAAAGGAACTAAAATATAAGTTTTAATAAAAAGGAACGCATGACTCATGGCTGAAAGGCAATAATAGACTTCGCCTAACTGAACTGCACCTACGCCACCAGAGTTACTTTCACTAACAATCATCATTGGCTATCGTCGTTTGATTACTGATTTAAAACAAGACAAATATAGACTATGTGTACTATTTACTATAATCGCTTGACATATATTTAATAAGACAACGGCTCTATTCAAAGATTGTCGTTAATATATTCGTCGTAGATATCTAGCAATCTAACTACTGTATTACTAGCTATCGTTAATCATGATTTTTACAGTCTCTGATTGCGGAATCGGCCACCAGAGGCGGAACAGTCACGATATACAATTACCGCCAGCTCAAATTGTCGTGATCGGCAATTTGCATTTTTAATTTATACGGAAATTTTCTTATTTAATAATAAATGTACAGGGAGGGCAAATTTCGTTGTTTGTATATGGTAACTCGGTAACTGTAAGAGATACAAACAAATGGAAGACACATTCCTATCTCTTTTTTTTTTTTTGAGACAAATTCATTGGCGAAAACAAAAATTTGCTATCATCTTTTGCTTTCAAGTTATAAACAAAAGTTCGATTTTTCGACTTTTAGACACGTGTCAATATCTTTGTTGTTTGTAAAGTTATGAAAAAACAACTTTTACATTCTTGAGGCACCTTTTTCTGTATAATACAGTGGCATCGAAAAAATAAACAAAAAGGTACAACTTTGAGTTATGGCATAAAGTTATATTTTTTTAAATGGGAATCATAATTGGCTGTAGTTTATTTAAAAAGGAAACTTTTTTCTCTTTTAAACTATATATCATATGTGGGGTCGCTTTTGATATGTAAGTATTTAATAGCGAAAATAATCTTTTAATAGATTACTTTTTTCGTTTCTTTAAACCTATTTATTCCAAGTAGGCGTGTGTCATCTATGACAGAATCAGCACAACCTACAACTTCACAAAAACTTTCAAGGTAAAAATACCTGAAAGGGATGGAGAAGGAGGTAGGATGCAGAGACAACAAAATGACACCATCTGGTATACTGACGGATCAAAAACGTCAAGCAGTACCGGAGCAGGAGTTGCGGGAGAACAACCAGGGACAGACATCAGCCTGAACCTCGGAAGTATCGCAACAGTGTTCCAAGCCGAAATCACAGCAATAGACGTCTGTGCACAAGAAATGATACGGAGGGCATACAAAAATAAGAGAATCCGCATCATCACTGACAGCCAAGCAGCCCTCAGAGCTCTAGAAGCAGTAGAAATACGATCCAAAACAGTAAAAGACTGCCTGGAGTCCCTGGAGAAACTTACAGAACACAACAGTGTATAACTGGAGTGGACACGAGGACACCAGGGAAATACGGGAAACGAAAAAGCAGACATGCTAGCCAGAAAAGGCGCTAAATCAATTCTAACAGGTCCCGAACCGACCTGCGGGGTACCTTACAGCACCGCAAAAGGATCGGTAAAGGAACTATTAAGACAGAAACACTACTCGCACTGGATAGAGATACCGGGAATAAGACAGTCACGCTTGTTCATCGGAGAAATATCTAGAGCAAGGACCAACGAAATGCTAAAGCTGAGCAGAAAACAGCTGAGGTGTGCAGTGGGAATATTAACAGGACACTGCACACTAAACAAACACCTAACCAATATAAGGGTGAAAGACAATCCAGATTGCAGGATGTGTGGTGAAGAGGAAGAAACTCCCTACCACATCTTATGCGAATGCCCAGCCCTAACGGCAATGAGACTAACACACTTCGAGGGATCACTTTTAACCCCGGAAGAGATAGCCAGAGCTCCCATAAACTGTATACTCGCCTTCTGGAATAGAACGGGTCTTATGGAGTAATGAGACTATGGGGTACAATAAGCTTAAGCTTCAGTACAGCGGGTAGTTTAAACCGCAACCCGTAAAGGAAAAAAAAAATGACAGTGTTTATCCGTTTGTCAGTAAATTGCATATTAATAATTTTGTTTCCGTCATAATTACACCCCATTTAATAGTAAAAGTGAAGATAACATTATATTCTGGTAGCTTGAGGCATAGTCCATCGAAATGTTTTTTTCCTGAAAAATACAAATCAATTAACGAAAATCAGGCAGTTGAAGTGGACCCTTCCAAAATCATATTTGTGAAAGTCTTTTGTGTTCAATTAAAAATCTTCTCATTTCAACTGATGATATGAGAAACCTAAGAAGAAATTTTCAGAATCTAAAAAGGATAATTTCACTTGACAGCTGCACCGTAGATAATTTTACAAAACATATTATAACATTGTTTGTAGGGAAATTGATCCGTTTCATATTTAGTGAGAACTACTTTTGTCGTAGGATGCGCTTGAAATGAGATATTGCCAAAAACTGATTTCAGACGCCATCTTGCCGATATAACGACGTAAATGTCAAACCTGCGAGGTTTAAAATTTAGTATGTTATTAAGTATATCAAACTCTACCAAGCTTCAAAGCTTCCGCACTTTTTTATACAAGAAATTACTTGCCGCCTGTACAAAATGTTAATTCTGGAATCTTATTTTTTCCCATGATCGGATTTTTCACCACATGATGATATCATCTAAAACCCAGTCCACAACGAAGAAAATAAATCTTTGTACCTGTAATTTTACGTCAAAGGAAAAGTCAGAGAGTCTTCTTTAAAAATATATAAAACTGTTTTATTACTTTTTGAATTACTATAAAATATAAATTAATACAATAAAACTTTTGATTAAAATTACTTATCTTCCTAGGATCTTTGATTAACTTGCGGTTTTGTAGTTTTTGAATCACGACGTCATTATTTATGTTTGTCAGTCCCAAGATCATGAGAGTTGGTATGTCTGGTCTGATATCTTCCACAGTTTTTTCTCATATTGTCTCATTAAATTCGTTCTTACAGATAATTTCTAAACAACGTTCAACATCTGCAATTCCTTGCGTTTTCAAATTTAAGGAGCGATAATAATTTAACATTTTAATTTAAGCTTTCCTCACAAATAACTGTAAAAGTATCTAGTGGTATATACCTATAATTTGTTCGTTTTGCTCCTTTTAGTATCATGATGCAGCCAGACGGCAAGAAAGCAGAGGAAACAAACCATACATGTGTAATACATATTTGCCCATGGGTACGAAGACAATGTTTATTAATAGAAGAAGGTTAATTAGATGCACGCAACATAAATAAGTATAATTTGAGTTGGCGTTGCCTAGAAGCATGCCCTTGTCCACGCTTATAAAATAGTTATTGCCATCGCACAAATAACTTGTAAGTGGTCTTTACAGATACACAAAAGCAAAATATAGTGCGGCATTAAATCTTTACTGCATCCGTTGCAGTTATAGGAAGAGTATTTGTAACTGAGCGACTCTCCATTCGACTGCAGTGGATGGTCACATTCAATTGCTCACGTTCCATGCACGTTTCCCGTCGTTAATTTTTACTGCCCTTGCAATTACTGAGATGTACCGACTGTGTACTGCAAATGACGGCACTTTATGACCATGTATTCTCTCCGATTCTCATATTGTATGCAAGCGCCCTTATAATTGACGAGAACATGTATAATTTTAAATGATAAGCTGGATGCACACAAGAACAAGCGTATAAATTGAGGGTATAAATGTTGCAAAAGTTTCTGGTTTGTGTGGCATTTCCATGTCAGTAAAATATGTCGCTTTAATAATGTCTTCTTGCGTTCATATACAGTACGGAGTAAAAACCCGATTTTATTGTTAGAAATTTTAAATGGAGGCAAAGTTTATACTATGTCCAAGTTATATTATTTAGCAAAATAAAAATTAAAAATTTTAAAGAATAGTTTGTTATTTTTTCTTATTTTTTTTCTAGAACACACTTAAATTGTACTATATATCATCATTTATTAATTAATTTAATGAGGGCCAAAACAACTTGGAACCACGTACCACAGTGGCGGCTTCTGGTCTTAAAAGTTGATGTAACGACAGTTTTGATATGGAAATTTTGAAAAAAATGTCAAAAATAAGGAACATGTGGTTTTGTAGTTCTATATTCTATTAAAAAGTGTTGTAAATTTGTGTAGATAGCAAACACGTAAGAGTACTGAGTCACGAACTTGCTTATTACTGGTGTTTTCAATACTCTATTTAGAGGTCTATTCTGTAAAATGTCGTTGCACAACGTATCGTATAATAACGATTGCTTACTTGTCTTCTATTTCAACTATTTTCAAGCTCCCTCCCAGTATCAAAAAAAATTCTCCAACCAAGTTTGGATAAATTGCACCTACAGTTAGAGAATCTGGAGGAGTAAAATCGAAAAGGAATAAAATCGACCAGTAAACATATCCTTGTTGAATGCTAATTGATTTGTCTTTAACTTACAATTTGTATTTCTAATCAATGGTGGTCATAAAATTATAACTTACATGATAATATGCATATTACTTCATGTTGACCCGTAAACTCAGGCATTTTACGGTAAATTGGGTTGGTGGTCACCAGTTATATTGTTTACGTAGCTATAAAAATAAAACCATAAACATAACCATAAAAACTCAACTCAACATGCATTGCTTCAACCACTTGCTAACAAACAATCTACGATACATAATATTATCATATCAGTTATTTTAAACAATCATTATTTTTTATGTTCATGGACTATATTACTAATATATGTAAAATGTTTTTAAGAACATATATAAATATTCACTGATATTATCAAATATCTGATTATTTGTTTTCAAATGGTAGTGATATACAGTTAGTTGTTTTAGTATTTCAATATTTATGTATGTATATAAGTTAGACTCTAGCGGTTAATTTTATATATAGGGTGACAGATTTTTTACCACGACTCCAGTTTTGTCAATGGATATTAGCGAACAGAAATATTCTTCCTAGCATGCTATGGACTGACGAGACAAAAAAGAACGAGGCTTTTAATATGCACAATATGCATCATTGGTCGGATGAAAATGCACGAGATGTTCGGCGCACAAATTTCCAACACAGATTTTCGGTGAATTTATGGGCAGGAATCATTGGGGATCAAGTAATTGGCCCAATAGAATTCCTCAATCGTCTTAATGCAGAAGAGTATTTAAACTTCCTCCAAAACATGGATTTATTACCGTTGAATGTTCAATACGAGGTTCGACAGAATATGCATTTTCAACATGACGGCGTACCTGCCCAATTTTGGCTCAATATTCGAACTTGGTTACATCAAAATTTTCCAGGGAGGTGGATAGGTCGAGGTGGTCCTATAGCTTGGCCACCTCGTTTACCGGATCTAAACCCATTAGATTTTTACTTTTGGGGTTATGTGAAGGGTTTGGTTTACGCCACTGAAGTAAATACACGAGAAGAACTACTTCAAAGAATAAATCAGGCCGGAAATGAATTAAGAAGAAATACATTCAAGACTTTACGGGCTTCTCAGACTTTAGAACGTCGAGCGAGACTGTGTATACAAGAAAATGGAAACTTGTTTGAACACCTGTTACAATAAAACTACGTGAAATTCAAATTTAATTTTGTTGATATAAAAAGATTACTGGATGATTTTTGTTCATATTGAGTATGATAGTTTCGGTCGAGTTATTCATAAAAAAATATTTTTCACGTATTTTCCCAACCACAAATTAAAAATATTGGTATGTACTTTATATGGACATGAAAAAATATACAAAACTCATCTGGTACAATGTGTATTGGCTCCATATGTTATAAAATTTAAAAAACAAATAAAATTAGCTAAATTTTAAAATTTTCAAGTCGATATTATTAAAAAATAGTGCAATTGATCGATGTTCATCTAGAGTACCTTTTTTACGTATAAAACTCTAAAATTTCATATTCTACTGTCAAAAAATAGAAAAAAATTACACACAAAAAAGTTGGGGTTATTTTAACCCCATAACCCCCCTGGATAAAATTTTCGAATTATTTTCATTTCATCTTATTACACATAAGAAGTGTAGCGGCTGTGTACATTTTCAATATTTGACTTTGAGTGATTTTGCAGATATTCGATAAAAACCTTTCTCAGGGGCCCACCTTTAGGGGCCTGTAGCTCCCTTAGGAAGCATTTTTTCGACCAATGTTTATGTAGTGGGTTTATTTTATTTTTGTCGCTGGACTTATCATTTATTAAATACCTTGCATGTAGGTAGAATACCACTACATTTGGCGAAATAATGACAAGAAACACCCGTCTAAAATTTCATTTACAAAAGGCTTTATTTTGTTAAAAATACAACTCAATATAGTATATATATGTATGAATGCAATATTAAAATAAATAACGATGAATTGGTGGCTCGGCCTACTTGTTCCCGTCCCCTGGGTGGTTCGCTATAGGGAAGAAATTGTTATAGAGTTGATGGAGAGATTGAAAAGGATAACTTACAGTTTATCGAAGGTTTAAGGTGAAGCCAGTGGTATGGTGTTGCACACTCTTTATTCTTGAACTCGGGGCCCTTATGTCGATGGTGTCATGCTCGTGGAAGATACATATGTAAAATGGTGATCATTAGCTCTGCAATTGTGGTTGCACATATGTACATTAAAACGAATCCATAAGTCAAGTGTGAAATAACAGAAGGAGAGAAGGCACAGCATTAAAAATTATATGCACACATGAAAAACGTAAATCTGCGAGTTTTCACCTGCGGCCTACTGCTCTTCTCAGTTGCATCGCTCTAAGTCGTCTGTCTGTTAGGTTCGGGAACGGAGTGCGGAGGAATGAATTAGAGAGGGGAGTAAGGAACTGTACAGAGGCGTCCGGGAGGACGAAACAGTTTATATGAATTGTTTTTCCTATTTCTGGCTGTAGAAGCAGCTGGTAAAATATTGCTCACTAATTTCGGGACACCCTGAATAAAAGACAGAATACGAATGAGATGTATTGAGGATGATTTCTTTTTATACAATGTATTTCTAAAATAGGGTTTCAAATGTTTACAACATGTGATACTCATCAGAATAAGTCCAGAAGTTCGTATAAACTTATGGCATATAACGCACCCCTAGGGAAGTTAGAGGCCCCTAAAGGAGTTCACACGATTTTTTTTTATTTTTGAAGAAAGCTAAAAGATAACTAGTCAAAATTTAAGTGAATAACTAAACCATTGTGCTATAAATCTTCTGTTTATAATACGTTTATTTGTTGTTTTTGCTATATAATTAACTTTTACAATATTATTTATACTGTTTTATAGTCATTTGGTTAAGAGGGAATTGTGGCATACAAAAGCTGTATGAAAGTTGTGGATTTACAAATTTGTTTTTTAAAGGTCTCTCATAACTCAACTTTTATTTTTTTGGGAGCAAAATAGCTGCAAGTTTATGTTGCAAGAAGATTCTTACAACTAAATTATAAAACTGTTTTATTAAAACTTTTTTATTACTCTAATAACATCTATACAACTTCTGCTATACAACAAAATTGCTCTATAATCATATTGCTTACTTGTAATAGCAAATATGTAGTGCTATAAAAGACTCATCCTTATTAACCCTAAGACAGGAAAAATGCTACCGATACAAAAATTATAATGTAATTTTCGCACCAAAGGCAATGCGAATAATCAAATAGTCTGATTCTCCAGAACATTTATAAGAGTAACATCCCTCTTTTGCTACAAAGTAGTTTTACAATTGCTGTTGATGAACTTTAATAAAACTTTTTTATTGTCGCTCCTCTGAAGCAAGTTTTTCACCCACTTTTGTACCACTCCATTTTATTCCGACATTTAGTGAAATAATGTAATGTCGTGTAATCCACAAAAGAATATGAAAATATAAAAGTGGAAAGATTATAAATTCAGATGCCTTTCGCAAAAAAGTCAAAAGAAATTATGAACTAATAACAACTGTCTGTAAATCAAACATTAGTAGTGTTTTTGAAGAATGATGGCAGTATTATTTCCAATAAAAAAGTCATCACCAGAGTTGTATCAAAATAACCATGTGTTGCATGCCAGATTAAACAACAGCTATTTTGAACAAACTGCAAATGGTTTATTAGAAAATGAAGACACGTTTCATGAAAAAAATTAAAGACACACCACAAATTAAAATCTGTGGTTTGGGTGTCTCGCAAAAAAACGCCGCAAATCATAACTCCGTTATGTCTTGTTCGATTTTAAAAAACATAGAAAAAAAAAACTAAATTAATGGTTCTACTAATACCGCAAACTGGCACTTGTTTTTTCAACATCAACCGTAATGTCAGGCGTTAGTCGATTTTTTTTTTTCAAATAAAAGGGTATCTATTTTTTACTTAGTCTGGTAGTGATTTTTTTTCTGAATCCAAACGATGTATCACAACTGGGCTTCTAATAAAGTGTGGAAAACAATCAAATCAGCAAACCGATGCAAAATGTCATATGAGCTGTTACATTAATCTTGTATGGAAAACAATGAAATCAACAAAGCGACAAATGTCATGTAAGCCTTAAGATTTTTACTACTTTTATTATAAATTATCGTTCCTTTGTGAAATAACACATTTTGATAATGCTGGAAAATTTCATTGTACCAATGAAAAATATTATAAGTATTGCTCAAATTGTCCGCTACCGTGACGAATACATATTTGACATCTTCGAACTAATCCATGGGTAGCGTTCAATATAGAAATACGAGGTATTTCGCGACAAATGTTGATTACTCTCTGTCTTAAAATGTCGTCGTTTTCCGGATGTGTTAGATACACTTGATTTTTGAGATAGTCCCAAAACAAAAAATCGAACGAACTAGTCCATGCGTGCCTATCCACCTTGGACCAAACGTAGCATTTATCCAATTAACATTTACTTTTGCATTACGTGGGTTGCCCCATCTTGTTGAAAATAAATTCTTTTAAATTCTGCGAGAGACAAGTCATCTAAAAAATGTTCAAGATCTTCAGTCAATAGTTGATGGTATTTTTCTTGAGTTAGTGTGCCATCTATGAAAAATGGTTCCATCAATCGATTGCTTAGAATACCGCACCAGACATTAACACTAAATATTCACTGGAAATTATTTGCGACAATAGTTCTGGGATTATTTTCCTGATTCCAATATCGGTGCATGTTTCTATTAAAAATGCCATTATTGCTAAATGTATATTCATCAAACCAAATTATTTTCCTATAAAAGCACGATCTTGTTGAATCATGTTTAAATAAAAACGACAAAATTGCTCTCTTCGATCACGATTATTTTCCTCTAATGCTTGCACTTTTTGAGATGTGTAGGGTTTGAATTTGTGCCTTTTCAATATTTTATGTACAGTAGCTTTTGATGCATTAATATTATTGGCAATTTCACGAATTAGAAGTTCTTGGATTTAATTCTACATTTTGGTTCAATTGACATTCCTCTCGTTTAGGTTTCTTAAAAACACTATAGCATCTCAAATTCTGTTCTAGCATTTCAAATTTATGGCTTTCTGAAACTTTTCTATTCGGAAAGCGAATCATGTAAAGACACCGCTTGGTTCCTATTTTTATTGCATGATTATTTTATTTGTTATTTCACAAAAAACAACAAATTATAAGCAATAATAATTTATAGCACTGAAGGCTTCTTAAATGACATTTTTTCGCTTGTTGACTTCATTATTTTCCACGGCACACTTAGTAAAACAAGATTAATGGAGAAGCTAAAATGACATTTTGCGTCGGTTTGTTGATTTGATTGTTTCCATGGCACACTTGGTAATTTTATTAGAAGCCCAGATTAATATGGATAAACATTTATTTACTTTTTTTCCAACTAACATTGGTTGTGATAAAGCACTGAATTCAGAAAAAAATCTTTACCAGACCAAGTAAAAATATATATAGCCTTTCATTTGGACTATCGCTTGATATTACAGTTGATGTTGAAAAAAAACCAAATTATTACCAGTTTGCAGTTTGCAGTATTTGCAGAACCATTAATTTTGTTCTTTGTTTTTTAAAATCGGACAAGAAATAACAGAGTTATGACTTGCGGCATTTTTTGAGAGACACCCTACATAAACAACGGTATGGTCCGTTCTTTTCGCTCCGGTTGATTCGGCGATGTTTCCATTGATCTTTTTTGAAGTTGTGTGTTACTCGTGCTACATTTGTCCAATGTCCAACTCTTCGTTTGCATTCACATTATTTAAATAGGTTGAAATTGTCGGAACCAGGACAATAGGTTAAAATAAAAACGCTACCTTGCCTACGTTTCGTTTAATATGCTTAAACTTCTTCAGGGCTCAATAGCCAAATAATTATGTAAAGTTCCACAACAGAAAAACTTTTTTAAAACCAAGTCTATAAGAGAAAACAATTTCTAAGAACATACATATCAATAGGTACACAATTATTTAAAAAAAACATTATTAAAGTATGAATTAGCAAAATTTCAAATTGAAAATAATAGCAACAAAGGTTCGTTAAATATAAAACATTATTATTTATATGAACATATTTTAGTCGTAAAGTATCAAATTGGAAGAAAAAAATTTTTAAAAAAACTTTAAAAAACTTGTTATTTTTATAAAGTTTTTTAAAAATTTTTTTCTTCCAATTTGATACTTTTACGACTAAAATATGTTCATATAAATAATAATGTTTTATATTTAACGAACCTTTGTTGCTATTATTTTCAATTTGAAATTTTGCTAATTCATACTTTAATAATGTTTTTTTAAATAATTGTGTACCTATTGATATGTATGTTCTTAGAAATTGTTTTCTCTTATAGACTTGGTTTTAAAAAAGTTTTTCTGTTGTGGAACTTTACATAATTATTTGGCTATTGAGCCCTGAAGAAGTTTAAGCATATTAAACGAAACGTAGGCAAGGTAGCGTTTTTATTTTAACCTATTGTCCTGGTTCCGACAATTTCAACCTGTAGAAGATTTTTCAAGGACACAAAATTCACTTTTTAATTATTTAAATAGTAATTTTTTTTGACATTGCACTAATTCTAGCCAGTTATATTTTGGTTTTGATTGTGCATCCTCAATATACTTTTCGGCATTTGTTTTAGGCCAAAAGCATACAGTAGTTCTACTTAGAAAGTACTCCCCAGGAATTATATTAATGAAGAAAATTTACTCTTTACTTTTTTTTTACCTAAAGTATTTTATGAGAAAAATGCCTGATCCTATGTAGCTAGTTGCACCCTGTATGGTATCTACAAGCTGAAAAAGTTAACAAACGATAAAATAATGCGAACAAACTTACATAAACTATAGAATGGATGTTACATCTTTATTGTAATGTACCTCTATTATGTTCGTAAATTATGTCTGGATTTATTCTATCCATATTTAACTGGCATATACATAATAAAAACAGTGTATTACTGTTAATTTATGACTTTCTCTCACATCATTGTACTCTCAGTAATATTGAAAGGCAAAATATTTTATTAAATATATAATATATTACACCATTCAGAATGTGGGACGAATTTTCATAAAATATTAATATTAGCATTAAAATAAATTAGGCATATTTAATCACGGTTAATTTAACCAAACTATAAATATTGATTATTAATATTAATGTTAATAGGATCTTAAAGTTTTAATGGCCCGTGAACAAATTATTATAAGTCTATATTTTTTCCGTAATAGAAAATAATAAATAACGTAAAACCAGGAGTTCTTAGTTACTAAAATCACTACAACGTTATAGAACATCCTGTAATATTAATTATAAAAAACTGAAAACAAGTTTCTTACGAGCTATTCAACTGTACACAAGATTTACGATGACATATTTACGATATGTAAATTAATAATAGGTGACTTTAACTAAGCATTATATCAGAATATCATTAATTGTTGATATAGAAGGCTCAGAAATTAAATATAATTAACCCGTTAATTAAATATTTTTGTCTCCCTTATTTCTTGCATTAAAAAAACTTAAATTATTAAAACGACGGATAATAATATATGTCCAAAACATATTACCTTCCAGGAAATATTAATTACAAAAAATAATAATAAATATGTTATTTACTGGACATATCCAATGGACTACCGACCGAGATCTTCCATCCATATAACAGATTTTTAGACTAATTTTATACAAAATATAAGTTTTCTTATTATAATTTACTAGTTATTACGTGTTCTTTCTAGATATGTTTTATTACAAGCTTTCAATTTTTTTTAATAACGTAATCCAAAAAATAAGGAATATGCTATAAATATTATTACTTATCTGATCATTTTTTTATTTCAAATATTACAATGGCTACTTGAATAAACTGTCACATTTTGGACCCAGAATAAGAAGTTAATATGAGCCACATAATTAGCAAAAATAATAGGTGCAAGCAGTCAATGGATTTCTCACATTTATCTGCATAAAAAAATAGTGGCAATTTCTCAAGATGAGGCCTCAACAGATTAACATAGAATTTTTGGCTACATGTGTATGCATTTAGTACTATATTTTATTCAAAGTATCCTTTGCCTTTAGGACAACGACATATCACCAATGAGGATATGGAAAGAATCCATCATCTTTTTTATGTTCTACAAGTTTTGCTTGAAGTTTTTTTGGCTAAAATTCACAGCAGAAGAAGCAAAAATCAGTTCGAAAGGTGTCAATTGTAGCACAACTTGCATATTGGCCATAATATGGTCATTGACCTAATATTTTTGATTTATTGGCACTGGGAACAAGAAACTATTGTGAATACCAGGATGGAAAAACAAGCATACCATTGGAACGTTCAATGTTCTGCATTTTTATCAATTTAATGATACTTTAATATAAAAAAAAATAATGTCTTTTAATATTTACGTTTTTCTCTCAAACCATGACATTTTTACTTTCTTATACCTAATATAAGGAAGTATAGTAATCGTGATTTTTTTTCGACCATGAGATTTTGATTGATTTATACGTTTTGAACCCTCCTGAATCCATTCTGACTATTTTCCGAATGATGTCTGTAGGTGGGTGTGTGTGTTTGTGCATGTGTGTATCCGCCATAACTTAAAAAATACTAATAGAAGACTTCCCAAATTTGGCAGTTAAGATTGTCAACAACATTTTAAGTGACACATTAAATTTATTGAATGTGGTACCACCAGAAGAGACACAATGAATGAAAGAAGAAAAAAGGTAAAAATTAATTTTTTCTTTTGAATTTCTGGACGAATCTTGACGAATTATAATGAAAAAACATAATTTTATGGAAAAATCTATCTGCATGACTGTAGTATCGCGATAGCAGCTACAGTTTTTGAGATAAAGCTTTCAAATTTGATACACATGTTCTAGAGATCAAAGACAATGACAAGTTCGATGATGAGCAAAATTGGGCAACTGAAAGGAGGTCCACGGGACCCGATCTTTTTTTGTATTTGCCTTTACAAAAGATATATTCTAGAAGAAAGTTTATAAATCATGTCTACTATATCAAGCCAATAAAATATATGTTCCAATTACTTAAATAAAGCTGATGTAAACTTAAATTTTTTATACATTTCACCCCATAAAATGGGGTTAGGATAAATTTAACAGTTTGACATTTGAAATGTCTAATTTAGTTACAAAAATGTCAATGTCAATATGAAGAAATTAATAAAATATATGACATGAATTATATTGACAGTATCGACATATTAGTCACTAGGTATCATCAAATATAGTACCTATAATATATGTTCTTGTCTTTTACATTTATTGGGTTTGCAAGAGAGTTGGGGTATTTGGGCATTCTGCATTGTCATTCCCTACCGACCTTGACCTTGACTCTAGCTCAGACCCTGGCTTAAACGGGAGCGCCAATTTTGGGTTTAGTGTTGCCTTGATCTTCAATCAATTCATTGAAACAGACATGTTGGTCATAAACTTATAATTGATCTTACATTGACATACAGATAAAGCCATGAAGACGCAGTCACGCATCAGCTGTGCTGATGTAGTTCACTTCACCGACATTGTCCTTCAACCGCCAATATGTCAGTTCTTGAATAAGGTCATTGACCTATACTTCACCTCTCTGGCTATCATTAGCTATATCGTTCGTTGGAGAAGTTAACCCCACTGTTGTAAATTTTAATATAAATGTGAGATGGTTGGTTCCAGTGGTAGCTACTGAAATAGAGTTTGATAAAATCAGTAAAGTAATGACCAACTACTTAATTATAGTCAACAGTTCATCAACCAAATAAGAACAAACATATAACAAACTTGTCAAATTTTGATCAACCAAAAGCAATATCTACAAAAACAATCCAAAAGCAAATGGTAATCTATTGGGTTAGTAACAAAATACACCTACGAACGAGAATATTCTTATATGGAAACAACGAAAAGTTTGTTATATTTATGAATCGGTATTCAAATATCAAGGTAAAATAATGAATTACTTTTACGCTATCTTATTTTGACATCCCATTACTGGTCTGTAGACTAAGGTTGGACAGAAAAATAATAAAGAAATCTATTTTGCTCTTGTTCTTCTATGTAGACCATGACCGATGATAAATTATAGCCAAATTTAGATTGAAAAGGCAGAATATCCATTTTGGAACGTTAAAGCGAGTTGCAAAAATGGATGGAGACGTGTCCGCACATTTGCTTCAATGAAGTTAAAAACGAATAAAATTTATGATGTTACAAGAAGTCGTATAAGAATAATTCAGTACTTCATTATATGACACAATAATTATAAGAATAATTCTGGCACATTTTTTATTAATTTTCGATTAAACTTTTCTCAACATATCTAATACTCAATTTTAGTATTTTGTTAACTTCCTTTTCTTTTGAAATTGTTCATATAATATTTACACATTAATAGCATTATCTTCCCGGAAGACATTAGGAGTATAAAGTTATTTAAATTATTATTCATAATTTATTTTAAAAATATTCTGTGGTCCTTTCCAGTTGACTTTATACCGTATTAAAAGTTCATTACCAATTGTGCTAATTCCACAACAGCAAACGGTTTCTTTGCGGTTTCAATGCAATTAATAATTATACATTATGTAATCATATCTTATTTATCATAATATTCATGTTCTTCCGTTTGGCCAATTTTAATTAAAAAAACTCATTGATGGGTTTAGTTTACTAGTATTTATTATAGTAATAACGTATTGGTAATTTTTACTTCAAATATCTATGCCCACATGTTCCATAACGTCTTTAACAGTTTTTCAATTCACTTAACTCTGAACGCTCTTTTAAAATACTAGATTTGTTTTGTAAAGAGGATGAGCCCATGTTGAGTCTGAACCACTTCTTTAGAACAATTTTTATAAAAAAAAATATTTCGCAGTAAACGGAGATCGAATTTGCAGCACTAAAATAAGTTACCTATACCATCCTGATTCAAACCGGGCTGGACCATGTCGATGAGGTATAATGTTGGATTTATTAGCAGAAATAGGTCGACATTATTAAGCTATTAAAAAAATTGTCATCCACATTTCCATTATTCATCATTGTATAATCAGTTTACGAAATACACAAATAAATGTATGTGAAACGCAGTCAAATCTACAGTATCTATGATTAATTTGAGAGATTAATGTAAATGTAGAAAACACATAAAGGAAATTAAATTATCACATCATATTTCATGGTGGAATACAAAAATGTGGTAGGTTTAGTAAATCCGAAATTTAACTTCCTGTTTATATCCAAAGTAATTCTTCATCCGTCTCGTAATCGGATATTTCATAGAAATCATAAGTAATGCCCCAAGGGGTGATTAGTGACTAGGTAGGTACTTCTATCAGTTGTTCGAAAAACTCTCTAAAGCTATAATACATTTTCAAACATCTTGCATGAATAGTATAATACTCGCCTTCTAAAATCATTTCTATAGAACAACATAACAAATGAACAATATAATGAGCGACATGAATGGACATAACCATGCGAGGATAATGTTTTTATAGTCCCATCTTTTTATCCTCAGTCGTTACTCTTGTTGTATGTTTCCTGTATATATGGGTAGACCTAAAGGATAATCTGAAATGGTTAACAAAATTAATAACCTATAAGAGCCACGAAGATGTTTTTCTTATCGTTTCTAATCTAGGCTACTGATGCGACGGTAACCTTTAGAATGTTTAACGAATTATTTGTTTCATTTGACTACTGTAGCATAAAAGATAAAAAACAGATTATCTTAAAGTTTATGGCCCCCGTCAGTCTTTGCTTCGAAGTTAATTTGATTGTTATATTTAAAATTCTTTTTTTAATCCTTAGTTAAGTGTTAGTGAACCAATACTCGATTCTCGTAGAAACTGATAAGCTTAATACTAAAAGTTAATTCAGGTATAAAATAATTGGTTTTTTAACTATACAAAATGTATAATACAAGTAGTTCTAAAAGTGGTGGTCGTTAAACAATGGCTGAGAAAGAGGCTCTAAAAAATTAATGTGTAATTTTATGGTATTTGATTATATTTATTTTGCAACTAATTGAATGAGTTATTCCAGCCAGAGGATAAAACGACAGATACCAAGGAACACATACTGTGCAAAATTGTTGGATTGCGATAGTACATTCTTTGTCCATAAACTGCCTAATGAGTTGGCTTTGATTGGATCTGGTCGACTAATATTCGTAAAAAAAGTTCTTAAATACTGAGGTAAATTTAATTTGACTAAAAACAGAAACATTCTTTGTTTACACCCAATGATTTTTACTTCAACTTGTAACATTTTGATAGAAAAAGCTGGGCTGTTACAGGAATACAAATTTAAATGTTTAAAGAATTAAGCTTAATAGCTGAACAAATACCACAATTAATTGAAACGTATTATCGAAGATGCTAAACTTACTATAAACATACAGAAACAATAACAATTATTTAGAAACAACAAATATTTTAAATATTTTACACGGTGAGTGATTTTCTAGCACATTTAAATGAGTTAAATTTTATTATGATAGTTATTACCAAGTTTAATTATTCATACAAATAAGCATTACAGTTTATTCTCTACTGTCTATTCAAAGTAATAATTAAAATATTTAAAATGCCTTATAAATTCTAAGGCTAATCTTAAGCTGTCACCTAAATGAAATATGACTCCATTGAAATCACCATTTTCTTTAAAACTGTATTTCATCAAGACTTACTACACTACCCATCAGCTATACACAACAATTATACAGAGAGAGTCGTTAAAAAACTATTATAACTATTATAACTGGAAATTGTTTTCGAATATACAGAGTGAGCCAAGACGATTCTACAGGGTGAAGTAACATTTTTTTTAAATGATAGTAATAATAATAAGAATAATAATAATGTTTATTTCATACAACAATACAACAATATACAATTTCGTAATAAAAACAAGAAGAAGTATACTAACTACATAAATAAACATAATACACCACAAAATATCCTAAGATATTTGAGCGTGGGATGAACATATCTATAATAGCAATTGTAATGAGTAATAATATAAGAAAATATCACAACTGGAATAAACAATATTGTAACTTATAAATACTGCTTAGTATATAAAAAGGGTCAATAAGCGCCAAACTTAACTTCTATAAATACATATATACATGCATGTGTATATTCACATATATATACACATGTACATACATACACACATCTATATATACTCCCATGTTTATACAATATATACATATACATAAGCACACATACATACACGCTTACAAAACATATACAATAATACTACATACATGCTTACATACTCTTATACACACATATAATATCTGGCTAGATAGGTCATATACTGTATATATCCCTGTAACAATCCGAGTTGGTTTTATTGACTCTATTTAATATTTGCCAAAATCAATAATAATGATTTAATACCAATATTAATAATGAAAATGATATCTCTGTTGGAGGACAATTTTTAATTTAGTTGTTTTTTAAATCAATTATAGAATAAATATCTTCTCGTTTTTGCAGTAGTAAATATCTCTTACATTCTTTTTTTAAATTTATTTAACGAGTTTATTAATCTTATTTCAGATGGTAATGAGCTAAAAATCTTGGGACCCAAAAAATTTATGTTTCTTTGCCCTATCGTTTTTTTCGTAAATTCAATGGAAAAATTATGTGACTTTTGTCTTGTACTATATAGGTGAGCTGGTAATTGTAACAAATGCCTATTTTTGTGCATATAAATGCAGACATTATAAAAATAGTTTTGTCATATCAAAAATTTCGATTTCATCTAGTAATCGATTTGTGGGATACATAACATTTTTCTTTAAAATTATTTTAAAAAATCTTTTCTGTAATATCTCCACAGATTTTAAGTGAGATTTTAGTAATCCTCCCCATCCTATTATAGCATAAGATAACTGCGGACTAACTAAGGCATGATATAATGTTTTGAGATCGTGTGTATTCCAGAATATTTTTGAGTTTGTAAAATAAATATATAATAGACCTAAGTTTACTTGTTATGTATTCTGCATGAACATCCCATTTTAAATTACAATCTATAAATGTTCCTAAATATTTAACACTATTTGTTGAATTTATGTGTATCATTTGACCATCCTCGTTGATCTCTAGTGTATTATACGCTGGCAAATTCTTTTTATATGAGGAAAAAGGGAGAAAAAAGTTTTATCATAGTTTATGGTAGGTACCTTACTGTTAAACCATTTTTTAATAAGTGTAAAATCTGTTTCTACCTTCTGCTTTAATCTAATCCAATCTATGTCTTTATAATATATGATAGTATCATCTGCAAAAGTAATTATTTGTCCTTTAGTTTCAAGGAGAAATAAATTATTAATATAAATAATGAATAGTAGTGGTCCCAAGACAGTTCCCTAGGGAACACCATATTTAATAGTTTTCTTATCACTACATACACCGTTAAGGTGTAATGATATATCAGAACATTTTTTTGAAACCTCTTTGTGGCCTTCTTTCACTCCTGCATTATTATTGACTCATTTCAAAGACGCATAAAAAAAGTATGTCAACAAAAATTGGCAACATGTGGAGCACTTTTCATATCTTCTTTTGAATTACAAAAAAAAAATTATTTATAATTTTTATTGCAGTTATTCTTCAATAAATCGAAAATGGTTACAAATAGCCATAGGGATGTACGTACAAAAAATTTTCGTTTTTCAAATCTACATCACTTCGTTCAAAAATATACAGGGTGTTCCATTTGAAAAAAAATGAGAAAATTCGGTTCAAATAGTTGTAAATTCAAAAAAAATTTTTGGTCACCCTGTATACTTTTAAGAAGTGAAAATGGCTGAGTTACATCAAATAGATGTCTCATAACTAGTACTAACATATTTTTTCTTAAAATCGATAATTGTGACTGTAGTGATTTCTTTAATATACACGTGTAAATGGCATAATTTCAACAAAAAAAAATCATACATCCACGTGGTTGGGTGAGAGTTAATAATACAGGAGTGAAAGGAGGCCACAAAGAGGTTTCAAAAACTGTTCTGATATACATGGCATTCCATTTAAAAAAATGTTAGTTAACCCTGTAGAATCGTCTTGGCTCATCCTGTATATTCGAAAATAATTTCCGGTTATAGACTTTTTCGTCTAGTTTATTTATGTTTTTAAATCAAGTTTCTAACTATCATAGAACTCGATATATCGAAGTCGGACGCACCATTGCCCCACCCTGTACAATACAAAATTAAAATTAGTATCAAACAGGTGGTTAGATACACACAGACGTAGTAATTATTATAGGGTTGGACACAAATTGTTCTGTAACAATGTTTTCTTGTGGAAATTAGAAAAAATAGAATCTAATTACTTTTCACTTCTTTGTCAAATGTAATAATAAGGGACGTTTAGATATATTACATACTAATGTCGACTAAAATACTTTTAAGTTAAAAAACTACTTTCATATTATGATTTCTGCTAATAAATATTTATTTGTTTGTTCTATTTATTGGTACACTATGTTAGTCGTAATATAATAAGTACGAAAACTATGGTTGGCAGGGCAGATACAATCTGTTAACACACCTAATGACATTTTAATTAACATGTGTTCTGTGCCGCTCTGTACACACTATTAAACAGTCTAAGTAGTTAACGTCAACACAAGTTGCAAGAATTGTGCCACATTTTCGTCTAATTAAAAGAATGTTAAATAAAGTAGGATAAAAAATCAGATAGGCAAAGTAGGTAATCAGAAATATCTAGGGCGAAGCATATGTGATGTATAAAATTTACATCCAGAGTGGGTATATTTCTAAATTATCAATTATCACAGTAAAGTAATTGTATTAGTCAAAAAAGTAAATTTATAGTAGACCTTGCTTCTCTATTTTTTAATAAATAATTGTGGTTTTGGAAAAAAATGCTTTAAACCACCTTCCAAGTCACCTTAAGCAACTCTTTGAAATTTAGGAAACTAATTGAGTTGTTTGGGAAAAAAAAGACGGAGCCCTATAATTTGTAGTGGAATACGAACCATTCAGAGGGCTAACTTTTATGTTTAGAACTTTCCAGCTCCCTGTTTATTAATGAAGCTACAACTTATGGAAAACAACTCCCTTCTTAATATATTTTTAGAAAACTAGGTACCTATATGGATTTTTCAAATTTTAATATAACGAAAGACAATTCTTCTCAACGCTGCAACTAGTTCTGAGGCATACATTTCAAATACAGCTCCCTGTAACTTTTGTTTCTAATAATCAACTGTAATCAACATTGAGCATTAATTATCACAAGTTTTGGAACCACCTGTATCTCTAACGTAATCTTATGAAGGAAACAATGGACAAACATCCATTATCCAAGTATACTAGAATTATATACTTTCTGCTTACA
The DNA here is from genome assembly GCA_029963845.1 of Rhamnusium bicolor. Classification (NCBI taxonomy): domain Eukaryota; kingdom Metazoa; phylum Arthropoda; class Insecta; order Coleoptera; family Cerambycidae; genus Rhamnusium; species Rhamnusium bicolor. Next base: position 203,314 of record JANEYF010003114.1, read on the forward strand.
TTGTTTCATAGTAACTGCTTTAAATTAAAAAGTAGAAAATGTCTCTCATTAAAATTTAGATATTATAATTAACTATACATACATTTTCAAATTGGGCTTATCTCAAGCTAATTCATTTTTAATTTTATAGGTTGTCGTATGGACAAGAACATTATGCTAATGAACATGTAATACCTTCTTCTATAATTGAGGATTTAAATTATGGTTGTCAAATGACCAGTTCTTAAAAAGATACCCAGATTATACTATCATATTCATAAATAATGAAATAAAAATTATGACATTGAACATTAACTTACAACTATCGTCAACTTATAATAGTATATAACTAATATGATTTTAAATATACTTGCCTCAATACATATACTAGAAGAAAATGAAAAATTGTATTGACGTAGGTGTCGTATATTTCTTGTAATACGTAACGAATACTTAGGTTTATATTATTTATAAATACATGAGCTGATCATAAAAAAACGGTTTATAACTTTAAAACCAATTGCATTGTTAAAGTATTCTAATGGGTATTACAATGCACATCGTTAAACTCCAATTAAGTAAGGCTGACTATAAGCCGTTTACGGATATCTCGGCGTATCAGATCGCACAGCATAAAAGAAGAATCACATCTGGTAATTCACGTGTAACAAAGTGTCCCAATCTTTAGACATTCTGATCAATATTTCCACGCCTTAACTTTATGTGACTTTCGCGTTTTTTTTAAGCGTCCAGTACCGAACCTTTGAACATCGACCCTCTTCGAGATAGTTTTTCCATTTATACAAATTCTTGTGATTTTTATTTTATTTGTGTAGTTTTGTTTTCAAATATCTAAGATTTTTTTATGATTTTTTCTATTTACGTAGACTTTACTCTCTAAATTAACCCCACAGAAATAAATCGAGAGCAGTAATATCGGGTAATCTAGCAGGCCATTGAATAATACTGTTGAACACAAATAATCTGAGCAGAAATGCTTTCTGGAAAACTTGTATGCTGACGCAAACAACAAGCAGAAACAGATACAGTGCATGGTGATAAATTAAAGCTGCAAATAATAATTATAGTTTAAATGTCACATCTCAGACTAATCTGTAAATAAATAAATAAATAAATAAATAAATAAATAAATAAATAAATAAATAAATAAATAAATAAATAAATAAATAAATAAATAAATAAATAAATAAATAAATAAATAACTAAATAACTAAATAACTAAATAACTAAATAAATAAATAAATAAATAAATAAATAAATACATAAATAAATAAATAAATAAATAAATGAATAAATAATCTAAGAAGAAAATCCTAACTATCTACTTATTCAGTGTTGCCATCTGAGTGTAAAAAACTATCCCACGCGCAAGCATAAACTATCCCATATTTTTATAAAAATCCCGTCAAGTTTAAATTATCTTCTAATTAGTTTAAATTAGGTAGTAAAATATTATAATATAAAATAAAAGTTGGTTAATAAAATATAAAAAATGTCAGACTTTATACAGACCATGAAAATCTGTCAAGGCCTATTTTAATCACGGGCTACATCAATTTTCCGGGTAAAAACATAATAGATCATTTGCGGCACATGACCTTATGGGCGTGGCTAACTTGCATGAAGGTAAAACTAAGAAGGGGTAATAACCTCAAATGCTATTTAGTCACATAATAGTTTGGTGATTGGTTATAATATTTTATTCCTGTGTTTGCTGTCAAAAAATTTGGTTTTAGTCATGTATAGTGATTATTATCACACGCCAATTGATTATATTGTTTATGATTAACAAGAACTGATGGAATTATATAAAAATTGACACTGTCTCTTGCCACGTTATTTTAACATCCCACCACAATACAAAAACTTGTCATTTTAATAAAAAATTTTAAAATTAAAAGTTATTAAATAAATACAATGGTATTTTTATATTAATTATAAGGAACTGAAATGAGGTTATGATTTGTTATTTGTTTATCCTACAAGCCACGACCTTGAAAGCCGTGAGGTCTTGTGCAGATGCTCCATTTCATACGTATAATATTAGATTCAAGTTCTTCACATTTCCACTAGAGTGGCACCCGAATTAGCCAGCACAATATTTGTTGATTCCCTTTATGACCACAAGATGGTGAAGATGATCAATTAAATAATACAAAAGCAGTGATCAATAGCAAAAGAAATATTTAATTCATTTATGGCAAAGTTTTCAAAAAACCCTCAAAATTACATGAATATCTCATTGTTCCCTGTGGACCTCAAAAATCCCTCGAATCGGGATACATCCCTCAAGATGGCAGCACTGCTTATTACTTAGCTTAAGTAATTTCTTTAACAGTTACTGGGATTAGTCCTTTAGCGGTAGCTTATAACATATGCTTCTGTATTTGTCAATGATGAGATTCATTGACAATACAAATATACTCTACTTTTGTGGTATTTATAAAGTATTAAGTTAGAATATTTACATATCAGCACTAATAACGGTACAAAGAAGATTTTCAAATCTGCAATTTTCTTTTTGGATGGTACATGTCCTGTTAGAGGAACACCTCAAGAATTCTTTCTAAATAAATTTGAAATAAACACTCTAATTAGGAGACGAGTGATGCACTCAGTAATTTTTTATACAAAGTAATTAATAATGAGATTATTATTACTTCACTTATTTTTTACAGAACTCCCAGATTCTCGTACAAACCTTTTAATTGCATCTCTTATGTAACAAATGTGCTGAAAATTATAGTCATATCGAGAACAGTCTGGATATATTTAACTGCAAAATTGCTGATATAAAAAATATTTATTTAAGGCATGTTTAATTAATGTCTTTTATATTCTATGTATTGTGTGATATTTTATTTTAAATTATATTATTCAGTTTGTATGTTGTTATATAATTGTTATATTGTGTGCTATTGTATTTTTATATATCTTTGTACGCTATTCTTCACTATTTTGGATTTTTGTGTATATCTGTTGTTTATTTATCCTGTAACTGGGTTTTATTACCCGTTGAATAATTTATTGCAAATAAATAAATAAATTAAGGACATTGGAATAATAATTTTTACTATTTTCTGTTTATTCATTTTGTCTCTATTAATACTTTTGATTCATAAATAGTTGCTAGGTCGGGGCTACACAAAGTTGATTACAATAAGCTGCCACTAGAGGTAGACACGCCTTAATGTTCAAAATTGCTGTTGAGTTGATCAGATTACTTAGAATTTGAATCACTTTGTTGGTAGGTACAGGGTGCATGTAGCATACACATGCACCCTGATGAGAGGTAATACTTTGAAACCGGTCTATGAATCGCAACACTGTACCAACCTGCAAAAGAGTCCTGCTTAATTAATTTCTTGAATAATTACTGGAATCAGTACCTTGGCGGTGCGTCTGCATTTTTATAATGATGAGGATGAGATGCATTGACAATACATACATTTATGTATAACTTTACTTTTGTAGTTTTATTTATACAGTATTAAGGACACTGGAATAGTAATTATTACTATTTCCTATTAATTTTATATATATGGTAGTATAAAATATACATACAATGTCCTTATGATATTTAATAACAGACAGCACTGGTAACAGTGGTAACAAATTGAACTGATAGAAAACGCGGACGGACATGACAAAACGGGTAAAGACTATTGATTTATTCACCATAAAGGTTAAATAAACAAAATCGATTTAACAATATAATAAATTGCTGTTAATTTAGCTTGGCGTTTGCTATTTAGCTAGCTATTGAAATTTGGTGAAAGCTTTTGTTCGATAAACTATCAAAAACTGACAAGAAAAATGCTTTGTGCATGTTATATAATTTATTTTCCACACACTGTTCCTTCAGACCTGTCTATTTCACTTTAGAGTATAATTGAAACAAAAGTTACGCATAGATTATTTCTTTGGAAGAGTTATTACTAGAATAATTATTATAATAAATGGTTTGATTTATTTTCGGACGGAAATTTAAAAAATTAAGTTACCGTCGTAATGGATTGTTTATCCTAATTTCATTTATTAAATGTGCCAAAAATGTACAAAGACTGATATTTTCAGAATTCTGCATCAACCATTTACTATCCGCGCGTTTTGGGATCTTCCTTGTCTACTTAAATTTGGAATAACACGAATCACGTTTTTAGAAACAATTTGAAAGAAGTGCAAATAGAATTGACAATTAGGGCGCGGAAATATCCGGCTATTTTTCAGGGCCGGCAGTTATATAAAATAAATCCTATTACAGGTATATAAACACACCATATAAAAATGTATGTGCTATGTTTATTTATATACCTGTAACATATGCAACCCATATAACCAGTATTGAGACTGGAACTTGCAGGAAGCCGGGATAAATGTATATATCACTATACGTATGTAATTTGGCACTTAGTCCTCAGTATCCTTAGTTAGCTTAGCAACACTACAGTGAACAATTATTTTCGCGGAGCGGTGTTTGGAATATGGTCCACTAACATTCTGGCATAAAACGCTCTTATCAATAATGCGCGGTTCTATGATTGCCGGCAGAGTTACAAAAGATGATTTCGTTTATGATTTGTTTGTGCTCAAAATATATAATAATGTACTAGTGGCGGCTGCTGAAATTTGGTTATGGCACATCTTAGTATTGGAGCATAGGATCCAAGCGTTACTTTATGGCATAATAAATGTCAAGACTAAATAAAGAAATTTTGCAGAAAAGGATTGCGAATGAAATTTGCGATAAAAAGTTGAAAACAATTGTGTGCCTCCCCCAGGTTATTTTTTAAGTAATTTGTGAAATATCTGCTAAACATTTTCACTGTGCAAATTTTAAAAAAGATGTAACAAATATAGCATAAAAACTCAAAACCAAAACACGACAGCACTTGCCAAGCACGCTATAGAACAAAACCACGGATTTAATTTTAACAATATACAAATATTAGAAAAAGGACCTAACTATAGCCGATGAAACATATACGCAATGCTGCAAATAAAAAGAATACCAACGCAATAAACAATCGCACTGATATGAAAAATTTAAGCTGGCAAGTCGTGCGGCGGTTCAATGGTGCGACACCAGGAGTTTAGGGGCAACGACCGGCGGACAAATAAAAAAATCCGGAGCGAGTCGCGAGACTACTGCTGCCCATTTTAGACTATTGTTATGTGTCGTGATGTTTGCGTGTTAATTTATTCCTCTCCATTGTATTGTATTGTTGATAATTTTATTTGTTGTATTTTATTGTTGATGATTTTATTTGTTGTATTTTATTGTTGCCGGTGTATCACATTAGTTCGATTTTTCAACTATTTGTATAATTTCAAAATAAAAACGAATGTACCGTCGAAAACTTTCCGTCAAACTTAGGCAACTAGATAAATTTTCCCAATTTAATGAATTTTGTTATTTGAACTTTGTAACGCATAAATTCAGTACTTCCGTTGATATTAATTTTTTTGGAAAAAATCTCGAAGGGGTATAGCGATTTTAACTTCAGCAAATATTCTCAGTCTATTTTCAGTTTCTTATATCATTTATTTTTTAAATTATGACGTCATCGACTTTTTTTAAACGATAACCTGTATTTTTTATTATTGATTTTGGCAGTAGTTTTTATTCCGGTTCCGACCGTATAAAATTTTCAATATGGTATTATTTGAAAAAAAATCGAGAAAAGCAGTTTTAAAGTTCAAATAGCAAAAATTCATTAAATTGGGAAAATTTATCTAGTTGCCGGTGTATCACATTAGTTCGATTTTTCAACTATTTGTATAATTTCAAAATAAAAACGAATGTGCCGTCGATAATTTTCCGTCAAACTTAGGCAACTAGATAAATTTTCCCAATTTAATGAATTTTTGTTATTTGAATTTTAAGACTGTTTTTCTCGATTTTTTTCAAATATAACATATTGAAAATTTTATACGGTCAGAACCGGAATAAAAACTACTACCAAAATCAATAATAAAAAATATAGGTTGTCATTAAAAAAAAAGTCGATGACGTCATAACTTAAGAAATAAATGACATAAGAAACTCAAAATAGACTGAAAATATTTGCTCAAGTTGAAATCGCTATACCCCTTCGAGATTCTTTCCAAAAAAATTAATATCAACGGAATTACTGAATTTATGCATTACTTAATTTCCACACTGTATATATATTTTTCTTTTTGTGTTTCGATACGCTGGCGCCCCTTAAATAAATTTGTGTATCGGAACCGGTAAAACGCTTTTAGCGAGATCATCCGCTCTTACAAGGCGTCAGAGAGAGAGGAGAGGTGACAGTAACAGTTTTTGTTGAAATTTTTAAACATGTCTCTCATATACTGAAGTAGTTTTTCTGTAGAAATTTCAAATAAATTGTCTAACTAATACTAGGTGTTGCGTTTTTTCTTCACATCAGTATATATACTTCGATTGTTAGCGGGTTTCAAATTTACTTTAGATCCAAATAAGGCCTTGCCATTACAAAAGAATTTTACCGTAATTAGTTGTATGTCGGCAACTGTAAAAGTAATACCATAACCTATAAACCATGTAATATTGTAAGCCTCAAAATTTCTTTCAAAATTTACATAAATATAATTTAATTTTAATATTTCTCAGAACAGTAATAGAACGGCGATTTATTTCATGGCATACACTCGATAACTTACGGTATAGGTATGCACTGTCAGTACCGATATGGTGTAATATTTTTATTTTTATGTCGAAACAACAATAAAAATGCCTTTACAGCCAACCATATAAGTTCAAATAAAACTCTATATCCTGATACATATTTTAACCATGACTCCCAGAAATATTCGATGCGCTTTATATTTTATATGGTACACACATGCACGTGCACTATGTTTCACATTCATGTTAAAAAATTGTTACCCATTAGTGGAGAACGCTTACAAGACTGTCATGCACAGTGACTGAATAAAAAAGAGGTTAATTTATTACCATATAGATATTTCAAAACGCACGAATTAGTTTTGTAATTAAGAACACGTGGCTTATGACAATTAGGGAGTGTCTTAATTGAAAGATTTTACAAATATATTGTTTTATATTTTGCGTTCAAGAAAAAATCATAAACCTTCGGTAACCATATTGGGAGGTAAAAAAAATCGTATATATGTAAATTACCAAAGATTTAATGAAAGTCAAATTAGGTATGACGTAATCTAACAAATTATTTTTTTAGTTGGTAATGGCTGTGTCTCATAAATTAAAAATAATATCAATCTTTTCCTTAGATGGTTATTATTACTATTAGTTTTGCATTAAAAAAGCAGTTTCATTGGATTACTATATTTGCGTATTATGCAAGGAATAAAAGTATGGTGAACAAAAACAAAGAAAAAAATTTAAATTACAGTAAATAATAATGATTATTAAATAATATATTTCAACAGGTATAAATAAATAAGCCGCCGTCAATTTGGAAATCAAACCTTCTTTACCACATAGAAAAACTGGATAAAGTGAAATTTTTTAGGAAAAAATACGCGAAATATTAATTAAATTGAATAGAGAACAAAAAAAGTTAATTTAGGTAATTATCAGAATGGATCTTTAACAATATACAGATTTGAAAAAAATGCAACACCATGATTTTGTTGAGCAACTTTACTAAAATTTTCACCAAAGTTGTCCCCCATTATGACATTAAAGTGATTGAAACATCAACATTGTAAGACAAGGAATAAAAAAGTTATTTAATGGTCCACCGTGATTTCAAATACACTCAGTTACACTGTAATGCATGCTCTCAATGAGATGAATAATGTCGATGGTGGATACGAAGGCGAAGATCATGCATATTATTCGGGGTATGGGTAAATGTTTCATTCTTCTACCAATCATATTGCAGACATGTTTGATTGAAAGCAGATCGGATGTCCATGCCGGCCATGAAAGCACCATAACATTAGTTTTTTCCGAGGGATAAACCTGTCAATAAAAACCTGTACATCAAACTTATACTTTCAAAGTACTTCCACAGAATTCTACTATTTACGTCAAAAATTCCAAAGAAATCCACGGAATACCACGGAATTACAAAATAATTTCAAGGAATTTCAGGGAATTCCATAGAATTCTAGATATTCCAAGAGAATTCCACAGTATATGTATTTTTCTTACAATTAGACGGAAATAAACATTTATTTTTTCATTTATTGTAACAAAAACAGTTCATAGGAAGATTTGTAAAAGGCATTATCTAAACCCCAAAAATAGATTCTAAGAATAAAATAGGATAAAATAAAGACAATATTTTTAATATGTTACTATCTTGTTAGGATGGAAACAGTTATTATGCATTACAACCAAAAAAGGGGAGAAAAAAGTTTATAAGCACATTTATAAAAAAATCAAAAAAACATGTTCTAAGAATAAAACAACAAATAAAATCAGTTCTTCTTATAAATAAAACTGGATCCAAATTGCTTCCAAAGAAGGTCTTCAAAATCAAATTAAAATTTGATATAACCTCTATTTCAGCCATCTTGAATGAATCTTCTGCTAAATCTCGAATTTCACAAAATGTATCTAGTAAAGAAAATATTTCCTCTGATAGTATATATGTTCCCTCAAGTGATGAAGAAGGAAATAGTGATAAATGTGTAATTCCTGAGAAAATTTTTGAATAACTTGTAAATGAAGTGTTACCAGGTATAATAAATGATTAACTTGAAAATAAATTTACTATCATGGCCGAAAATGAATTAGTTTTATATGGCCGCAATGAAGCCATTTTTTAGAAAAAATGCAACGTTAGAAAAAAAATATTTGATCGAAAAGAGAAAGTTTCTAGAATACAGCTACAAAATCCAAATCAATGGAAAAAAGATCAACAATTAATTGCAAGAAGAATATGTTTCCCAAAATGAAAAACTTATGCTAAAATGAAGATAGAAGATAGAAAGAACCGAATGATTGGAGTATATATCAAAAATATATGCATAATTTAAAACATCGTCCTAATAGTGAGAATTGAATTAACCTACGATTGAAAAACTGGGCTTCTTATTTAAGGCCTTAGAATTAACCTTGCGTCCGAAATAAAAACTTCTTACTGCTTTCAGCGCTAAATTTCACTAATTAGGCGCTAAATGGGCTCCAATAGATAATCATTATTTTCTGAAAACAAAGGGTGACCCGCTTGACATTGTTTCTCCTGTCTTTTTTCTGCATAAGGCGCAAAATTATTCATCATTGGCTGTATTTAACTCCTAGTTAAATAGGTACCAAAATGGAATATTTATATATTTGTCTGCTCTTCGGGGCCAGGTTATAAAAGTTCTTAATAATGGCCATTTGAGAAATAACTACCTACTAATTAGAGAACTACCACTAACAATAAAATACAAAATAAATGTCAATAAGTGAAGTATAAATAATCTATTTCAGTCACAAATAAACTATAAACAATATAAAATTATTTTCGATAATTACCTGATAAAATATTTCCTTTATTTTTTTTCCTTGAATTCTTTGTGAACTTGCAATTTGTTAATTATGTAAATTTGCAAATATATAGTGTTTGGTAAGCAATCAGAATAAACTTTTTGTTTTATGAATTCAGACAGCATTTAACTAGTACACTGTGCCTAATGAGATGACGCCTTATCGTGTTTAGCATAAAATTCTTTATTTATAAGCTAAAAAAAAGTGTCTGTGTCATGTTACAAGGAATTTGTTCGATTTGATTCCAATAAAATACAATTCAATAACAAAATAAGATAAAAAAAAACGTGTTGGTATAATTCAACTGGTGCTTTCCACAAACCGTTTAATTGTAAACACATTTTTCAGACAATGGCTTGAATTTAACGAACTTCTCGAAAAAATGGCGTCGCGACGCTCATCACCTTGACAATTTCAGTTGGAGGTCGTTTAATCGTGGATTTTCTCCAATTATTTATTTAACGTGGACGTCGTTTCCACTACCGATGCTAATCACCAACAGCAAGAGATAGGCGAAGTAATGCTTGCGAGAACACGGAATCCCGAACCTGGAAGTTTTGCGGATCCTTTGCTTTGTCGTGATCTTTATCTTGCCCATATCGCTGATGCACAGAACCCATAGATGTACATACCGAAATATGTTAGCAAGAGCTGGTCCACTCATTCACTATACATCATTATTTTGTCTGGCCCAGATTTGAACCCGGGCAGTCTGAGTTGAAGAATTTGCCACTGTCATTCACACTGCTGCAGAGTGGGCCTTCGGTCACGTAAAGTGTTGCATAGTCAAAAATCGGTTCTTGAATGTAAAAAGTATATTCATATGATCATTATGTAAGTACCTAAGAGTATGTAACAATGATAGATAGTTTTAGGTGAAGTAAATTATTAGCTGTTGTAAATTAATATTTATATAAATACACAAAATGTATTTATATAAATACCGCGTACCTATGCTACAATTTTTTTGTGCTTATAAGACATGAATGGACTGTAGTAGTTATCCGAATTGTTCACTTGAAATAATTTTGAGAATTATTTATTTCATAATTTCTGATCCCGTCTTCTTTACGAATGCCTTTCTTCTCCTTGGCACTCTGATTTACTGGTCTAGCAGAGATGTTTAGAAAAACAGAATTTCTCGATTCTATTTCAGAAGATGGTAATATAGATAGTGCCGTCATTTTCATTCTTTCAAAATTTGAAAGTGACATGGTAGATGCAGATTCTGAAGAGTTAAAATATCTAAGAGTCGCAATCAGAACCCTTAGATCTAAAAAAAATCTAAGTTGGAAGCAGCAGATACAAAAAGGGATAGGTTTGAATCTCAGAATACGGGCTAACTCAACTAGGAATAAAAATTTCTCTAATTTGATTAATAAGACTGTCGTAAAAGCTGCTTCAAGTACAGAATTAGGTCTTTTGTGTTTATATTTTGAAGAAAAATCTGACAGATCAAATTATCGCGAAGGTGCTAAAATAGGTACTCAAAAAAAAAACGATCCTTAACGAATTTTCCATGCGCAGCTGAAAATTTTCAATTCGAATAATGAGAAGCCATCAGTTATCAACGAAAATCTGAGGGTGGCATGTGTGACTGCCGAAACGTCGCTTAAGAAGGTACGGCCCTTCTAGGGACCTATCAGCTTCATCAATGCGGGAATACATTTATGAAAATATTATTTATCAAAATCACTTAATTGAAGTCCGCCATATTGGATTTACCATTTTAAATTGCTCAATTTTAATCTCAGATTCGTAATCCACCATCCCAAAAATCTATGTTATACCGTTTTTTTTTTTCCAACTTTTGGCCATATAAAATGCGCCGCACCGAGACTGTAAATGCTACCACTTCAATTTGATGATACAAACTTTCGAACCTCTTAATTTCCGATCATCTTATTATCTTTTTTTTTTTATATACAAAAAGTGACAGTGCCCAAGACGGACAAATCTTTTAAAAAATTACTTTAACTGTGAATGTGTTTACAAAAAGGGGCGACCGCCATTAATTTCTTTATGTAGAGTATACTTTTGATATTATTTTAAAAATTCTATCTTAAAAATTCATAACGACAAAAGTGTTGCTAAATACTCTGGTCATCTACGAAAGGATGATGAAAACGTAGACCTATTATTGATGAAATTCAAGTCAATTCTATCCAACCAGTGATGAAAGTAACATATATATAATAAAATTTTTGAAAAAAAATCATCATAAACTACTACTGGTATCCTTATCCAATTGACTGTAGATAATAATGAGGATTAAAGATTCCCTTTTGTTAAATAATGCCGGAAAGAATTTGCAACAAACCAAATATTAAAATAAACATTAGTTTTACTGATGAATATACACTTTTTTTAACAGAAATACAATCGGCAGAAGGCTCTATGCTGGTCAAGTATCAACAACATCTAAAAAGAAACACACGAAAACTTCATGCTTGAAAATGTATATCCAGCAATCATATTGTGGGATCCTTATCTATATAGGAAAAAATTACACCTTGACAATAAGCATAAGTTCGAGGATGAGCTATATTTTAAAGCAGCATCTGGACCAGCGATACCCTATGAAAGATGGATTGGGCGAAGGGAATCACTTGAATTACCAGTTTGTTTACCTGATTTATTACCGTTGGAATTCTTCCTTTTCATTTCAAAAGGATCGTTTACCACGTTTTTGTTACATGTGTTTATTTCAACCCAGAAAATAAACACAAGGAGATTACTTTATACACACACAAAATAGTTTTTCTTTTACTTTTCAAAAAGTATTATATTTCAGTATCAATATGAGTTCGGAAAAGTTGAAGTCTCCCGCGCTTGTGTGGAAAAGTAAACCAATTATTATTGTGACAATAAACTTTATTCATTATAAATATTAATAGTAAATTATTTACAGTTAGTAAATTTAACTTCGGGAGATTCCTTTAGAAAGTAGAGCCATTAAAGTTAACCACTATATCTCAATCCAGTATCCAGTAACCACTTTAAGTTTATTTTCTACAGAGCTTCTAATATATATCTCTGCGACATTTGATGATTTCTATCCACCATGCCTTTTGAAAGTGATATTTGTAGTGTTTTAATTGGATATTATCTGTATAAAGTTGAGCAATTTTTATCCTTTGCTAGGTAACCCAGCATGTCAAACAACTTCATGTGACACAATATTTTGTAGAATTTTGTGAATGGGCTTTAATGGGGGCAATAGCAAGATGATTATGATAGACGATAGTCATTTTCAATTAAGTGGAAAACGGAATAAGCAGAATCAACGTTTTTAGGTTGCACAAAATCCTCAAATTATTTTTGAGAAACCGCCGTATTCAACAATGGAAACACAGTTAGTGTCAATTGAGAACGACATGCAGAAATTCTACAAACATTTTTAATGGACGTTATGAATCTGCTACAGTTTCTTAATAGCATGTGGTTCCAACAGGATGGAACACGATCAGATATAGCCAACATAAGAATGATTGTACTGAAATATGTGTTTTCAAAATCTAATATCGCAAAACGGACACTTGGTTTATTCAGCGTGCTCTTCAGATTTTAGCATTCTAGATTACTTTTTATGGGGGATTCTGAAGTCGATGATTTGAATAAACTAAAAATCAGAATTCGACTGGCCGTTACCAATGTATCGACGTTCAATGCGTAATTTATTGCCCCGGACAGAAATATTCACCCTAAGATATGATGACCATTATTGGATGTAATTTTTTAAACAAATTAGAATAGGCTTCAAAATAAAATCTTGAATATTTGTTCTTTGTGTATTACATAACTTGAATAAATTCCTTTGGTTACTTTAGTTTTTATTGATGTTTCAAATAGCGAGCTTTATAAATAACACCCGTTAATATTGAATATACGCCGATTCGTAAACTAAAATTCATATACATATAGTATAATTGTAAACGTACTAGACATTTATATCAAAATGTTTTATGAAAATTTCCTGCGATACGTAAGTCACACAAAGTAATTAATTGGCATCATGTTTATAAAAGAATAGAGGCGTACGAGTTTCCGCTGTGCACTTTCTGTGTAAAATAATATACAAAGCGAAAGGCTCGGTATCGCTTTTCAAAATGGCAGATTTAATATACAACATTGTGTAACTCTATTTCAGGATGTTATGTCTATTAAACGCAATGCTTTGAGCAGACAACCAGGGAAAACTAAATGTTTTATTGACATTATACATTTGTACTCAGGCTTAGTCAAACTAATTGAATTGTTTAATTATCTACTACAATTCCAAACAATATTAAACCCTCAACTAATGCATGCATTAATTAAAATATGTATATATCAATGTGATATGACTACCTACGAATGGATAAAATGACACAAATAAGTTTTAATTTACAGATAAGTAATAAGTACACATCTTTACCACAATTTTTTTTTAAATATGTACAGTGTGGGAACTATTTAAATACACATCACAAAGGTAAGACATAAAATGTTGGTTAAAGTAGGAACAGTTTTATTCTGGAAATTTGTCAAGAAGTACCGTTTCGAAGTGAAACTGAAGTTGATATTTTAGTTCCTTCTGTACTGAAAGCAAAAACTTAAAACATGATATACACTGACTGGTAACTAGATAAGTTTCCAAGTGCAGTAATTGAAAATTTTCGAGCCTTACTAGGTTTCTGATATAAATAGTCAACTTTATCAGATAGAGAACAAAAATGTAACCATCTACTACAATTTGCTTTAATGATAAATAAGGATGATACATCAGAAAAATAAAAGTTGGTTATCATTAAGGTACCGGATATCCTAAACTTCTTTGCAGATTTGTAACGAACATGAATGACATTATCCAACTTTTGATGATCGGTAAATGCTGACCTTGGATTCGGTTTCAGCGTCCCAAAATACATATAGTCAAAGTGGTTAGCTCGTTAAGGCTTTTAATTTATTTTTAACCTCAGTTTTGGATGGTTTTTACTGGTTTTTGCAGGTTATGTCAAAATTCTGACGTGATAGGTTCATTCTGACCTCAGATTCGGTTTCAGCGTCCCAAAATACCTATAGCTATAAGAGTCTGCTGGGGAGTGCAAAGCTCTTCTTTTTTTGGTGTTCTTGTGTTATTGATCGAGGATGAATATTTTCTTTCAAAATGAATCATGTCATATCAGACACATTTACACTTTCTAATATGTCAATACTCAGAATGTAAGATACTTAATGAAATACTCGAAACGAAACATACTCCACGAACAACCTCAGTGCATATGTAGAGGTATTGTTTATTATGTTTTTGGAATAATTAATTGGGCCATACATAATTTCTAATTGTTGCATTTTTTATATGATAACTACTTTCTTAAAAGTCTTACCTACTAAAGAGTAAACTTTTCAGACATGTTTATTTATAACATATTTGTTTATATTACGACTTCTTAGATGTACTCTCTTTGACCCCCGTGTTTTTGATACATACATAATATAAACAATATGGGGTGGATGTTTGTATGTGACTGGAAAAAGTTTCGTAATGGTTGAAAATATTAAAATTGTATAAATATTCCCAAAAGTACTTAACTTCCCACAGACACTTTACATTAAGGCTGAAAGTTCAAAAAATCTCATTGACTTATAAAACTATAGTCATTAAATATACAGTTAAAATTTCAAGAAACTAGAACTTTTGCTTCAGCATTGCATCTACCTATTTTGTTAATGAGGTTCTTTTGCAGTTCTCTTTTATTGTTATTATAGTTATAAGAGTTGTATTTCAAAATTCTACTGTATCTTCTTTGTTGCAGAAAATACATAAAATAATTTAATGGAATAATATACTCCATTTGATTGCACGTAAAGAGATAACAACTTTATTAACACAAAACGAAGAGAACACACAACTTTAGTTTAGAGAGAAAAATAAAATAGCTACACTAAGCAATAAATATTGTACTTACTCAAATGGAATTTGCCTTTTATGAGTTAGATAAAATTTTATAAAAACATTTATTTCGGTAGTAAAAAATGCAATTTCCATATAGATAATAAACTGACACGAAATCCATTCCTGTGATATATTGAACACTTAAAAGTGGATCATAATTTGGAAATGAGCCATTTGATTTCAAGAAAATATTTTCGTTAAAAGTTGGGTTTATAACCCAGTAGCATATTCTTAGATGGGAAAGAAAATACAATAAATCTCACAAAATAAACTATTATCGAGTTGACAAATTCGCATTGATATTTATTTATTACGAGTTTTTAAAATATGAGCATGTTGAAACCTTTTTTTAGAGCTCATTGTTTTTGAGAGAAATGATATTACCACTCGGTAACCAGATTTTAAACTACACCAAAAATGAGACAAACAGTTTGGTTAGGTTAGGTTATTGTGAGTGGATCCTTGTGGACCCTCCACTGCGGCCATTAGCAGGCCTATTGTGGCTCACTCCTAATTAAATTTCACCCAATAACTTCAGTCTCTTAATGAAACTGATAACTTTATTGAGTAAGAATGTGTCCAGATCCTCTGGCAGCAGTTGCCCTTTGCCAAATATTGAGAATCGGATCTTCTCCACAGCGGGACAGGTACATAAGACGTGGTCTGCCTTCTCATCATACTCCAAGCATAGACGGCACTCGGCGTTTTCCGCTAAGCCGAGTTTATACAGATGATAGTTTAGTCGGCAGTGCCCGGTATATAGGCCTGTTAGAGTTTTCAGGTTTATCCTGTTTAACTCTAAAAGTTACCTTTTCCAGATGGGAGTTTCAATTAAGTGATTTATCTAGAGTGATTCCTAGATATTTCATCTCCTCCGCAAATGGAATATTTTCACCCGTTAAGAAGGGTGGTCCTAAGTCCTCCAGCTTCCATTTCCAGGTGAATGGTACCATTACTGTTTTTTGAGGTTCCACAGACATCTGTTCCCTGTCACACCAGTTACCTACTGCATCCAGTGTCTCTTGAAGGGTATTAGATATTACTACTTCAGAGTTTCCTCTGATTAGTATGACTAGATCATCTGTATATGCTCTAGCATATGGTTCTAACCTCAGCCTCCCACAGTGTGAGAATAGCCAGTAAGTCGTTCACAAGAAGTGACCACAAAAGTGGGGAATAAACCCCACCCTGCGGGTATTCTCTTGTGGCTCTAAATCTGACTGTTTCTCCCTGTAGAGACGTCGTTATAGTTTTGTTTGATAGCATAGCACGAATCCAGTCTCCTATAGTCGGCTCAACTCATCTGGTGGCTACTGCAGCATATAAGGAGTCAGGCAGTGCATTGTTAAATGCTCCCTCAATGTCAAGAAAAGCTCCCATCGCAATTTCCTTCATTTTAAGGGATTGGGTGATCTTCTCGACTAGGTTGTAAAGTGCTAGTCTGTTGATTTTCCTGTCTGATAGGCGTACTTATGGGTATTGAGGGGATGATGATTCAGGATGTTCCCCCTGATATATTCGTACAGTACCTTCTCCTGGCTTTTCAGCAGAAAAGATGTCCAGCTAATTGGTCTAAGCGATTTAGGGCTTGGTTCTTTCCTACCCATTTTTGGTATATATACTACCTTAACCGCCGTCCAACTGGATGGGATATAGTTCCATACCAGACTCTGAATAATTTAATGAGGAATGGGAGCAATATTTCCAGTCCGTTTTGTAGTAGAGCTGGAAAAACTCCGTCCTCTCCTGGCGATTTGAATGGTTGGAAGGATTTGATAGCCCACTCAATTGCCGGTAGTGTGATAACCTTTTTAGCGTTAGCCAGTCATTTTCATGAGGTCGTTTTAATAGTCCTTCTGACTGTCCCAGGTCGGCTCTGTGGAAAGAATCTTGAGGATTCTAGTACTGTGAGGTAGGTTAGTTATACTTTCACAGAATTTCCTTCAAGATACCCTTTTTGCTTTCCTTATTTCTCTGTTATAGTCCGTTAGAGCGGATCTATATTGGTCCCAGTCGCCCGAAGCTTAATCTCGATTAAAGAGACATCGAACTTCTTTTCTCATTTTATCCAAATTCTTGTTCCTCCAAGACGCGCCTTTATTGTCCTTTTTTGTCTTCAGTGGACAGTTTTCGTGATAAGCTGAAACAATTGCGTTTCGGATCTGTTCCGCCGCAATTTCGGTTTCATCACAATTCCTGACTATGGTGAGAGTGGATTGAAGGTGAGTCTGGAGGAAGTGTTTGTACCCTTCTCAGTCTGGGCACTTCGGATCTCGATATGTCATCATATGTCTTGGACCAGCTTCTATATTGAATAGAATATGCTTGTGATCTGAACACGAGGGTTCAGAAGATACCTTCCAATCGGTTATCTTGTTGCTTAGGTAGTTTGAGCTGATTGTGATATCTAATACCTCGTTCCTATTTCTAGTTACAAAGGTTGGTTTAGAACCAATGTTATTCACAGTTAGTCCTTCACCTAATTTATATTCAAAAAGTAACTCACCTCTTTGGTTAATGTCCGTACAACCCCACTCTGTATGGTGGGCATTTGTATCACATCCAATAACCAGGTGGATATTGTTACTTTTGCTGTAGGCGATTAAATTCCGGGCTACAGTTGGAGGAGGTTGATCTGCAGCCCTATTACCTGGGAAGTAGGCCGAAAATACGATCATCTCCTTCTTGCTTCCTCCCTCTGAGGTCGATACCTGGACGGCTACAACGTCCTGGGTGTAGTAACCTGTAAGTATAAAATAGTTAATGTTGTTTCTGATCAAGATACAGGCTCTGGGCCTTTCATCAGAGCCGACTTCTATTACCTTGTAAGAAGTATTCCCCAGGCCGCTTACCCGGTCTATATTACTTGTCCAGGGTTCCTGGAGAAGAGCAATGTCAATTTGCTTTTCCTTAAATCTTCTGCCGAGGACGTATGTGGCGGTCCTGGCTTTTTGTAGATTTGCGTGTAAACATCTGATATAAGATGTTCCCAATTCTCCAGCCCTTGAAGTTGAGGACCTTAACAGCTCCCACTTCTGGTCCGATGATATTGGGTCATCTAATGGAGTAGGATTGATCCCAATCTCCATCAGTTTTCCAGTTTCCTGGTTGTCAGTGGCAGTAGTACCTTTCACAGCCTGACCTCCCACTGTGTGTACTGAGCAGTAGCTGGCTAACGGTCGGGTAGAGCCCGCTCTCTCACTCCCTTCCCCAACCAGAACTGGGGTATCCCTCCCCTGTTCTGTAAACTTTGCCATACTTTTCTGCATTGCAAACTTCTGGCTACTAAATCATTGCAAAGATAACTGCATATACAGTATGCTTCAAACAGGGTGTTTCAGTAATTTCACGACAAACTTCGGGAGATGATTCCTCTTGTCAAAAAGATCAAGAAAAACCAGATTTTTTTTTAATTAGTAACTAATTGTATTTTTTAGATAACCAAGAATTATTCATGCAGTAGTAAACCTCAAGAAAGAAAAAAATATTTTTTATGTGTTCAAACATCCCGTTACTAAAAGTTATGATCATATAAAATACACTTCAACCCTCTCTGGCTATCCGAAAGTTTATTAAGGAACATTCAAATTATCTACATTTCCTTCAATATAAATAAATATACTACCCAAATCTATTATGTAAAGAATGCTAAAATATATACGATCGTACTCGTAAAGTTTATACCCCAGGAAGAAAATTAATTATAAATTTGATGGGATGAAAATAATTTAGTTTTTATTGAAGATGGTCCTGGTCCAGAAAAACCTAATTTATTTTGTTCTATCAAAACAATCTCCTTATCATAAAATGCCTTTAGAACATAAAAAATACATTTTCCTGCAAATTTTCAAGCATGACTGAAATAAATTAGTAGGGATTAAACACAGTTATGCTGATGGATAATATTATGTAATTAGTAGAAAAATATTACGTTCGAATCGAGTGTAAACTACTTTTAAGTCAAGAGTAAAGTAAACTTATAATAAAAGGACCAATAATAATCTAGTTAAACTTAGTAGAAGTACAATTGCCTATTACAAGAAGTTTTTTTATTGTTTTAGCAGATTTTTGCCAGCTTTCTGAGTCCTACTGTCTGCATTTTCCAACACGTTACCTTGAAACATAATTGTGGTATATTTTAAAGTTTGTGTATTGAGTTAAAATATTATCAATCGTGGATTAAAATAATAGTATTTTAATTTTTTTTTTTTTACAAAACAGTACTGGTAAATAAATGTGAGCATACCGGTGTGGTAAACAAATTTAATCACAAAATCTGATATCGTAAAGATTACAGCAACTAATGACAATACGTCATATGTAGACTTAAAACAACATATTATTCTAATTGAATAAATGCCATTCAAATAATGCCTTGCGACACAAGCAATGTCTTTCCAAGTTCATAAGTAAACAAATCCAAAAATATATACAGAGTGGTTCAATTACGGTGTCATTCAATTCCTTAAAAACTGTTAGATAGTAAGAAAAAAAATGAGAAGAGAGAGAAAGATTAAAAATTATCACAATCCACACACTATCGGCCAAAAACAGATTTAATTTCACAGGGTTGTTTCATTGTATATAATACTTTGTGGCAGGATTTTCTTTTAATGGGATACCCTGTGGACTACAAATTACGAAGTCATTTTCTAAACGAATTAATGTCTCGATATGTGTTATAAAAATTTTGACATAATTTTTGTTGGTACAAAAGATACTTCATTTTTATTGGACACTGACCCGGCATGTGCTTCCTTCCAAATTGCATCTGTCCTAAGCCGGACCAATCGATGCCGTATAACAACGAGTAGTTTAGTTTAGTTTATTTTAATCATCTCCAGGTGATGCCAACTTAGTGGGCGAAACGCATGTCGAGTGCAGTATATGGTGTTTTGGTGTTTCGTGGAAAACTAGGTCAGTGTTATCTTCACATCAAAGGTTCCAACTCACTCCAGGAGTAGACTTGCTTACACCAATAAATGTCAAAATAGATGTTAAACTGTTGCTTCCGTAGGCCTGCGAAGTGATGCAAATTAAAGTGATCGTTACTGGGAGAGGAAATAGATCGATGGTAAAAATTATGGGAAAAAAACAAAGAGACAAAGACAACTAATTTTTGGCATTGATATACCAAAATACTTCGCTGGGAATTGATACAAGCATATTCAAAACGTGTTTATCATTTTATAGTCAAAATTAAATGATTACTGCGTCCTTATAATATTGAATAAAGAAAGTCAAAAACTCACTGGTCAAGAAGAACCACAATTTTGATTCTGCCTCATTTAACAAATGGGGTAATTTTCCGGTTTTTTTTTTATTGGAAAATTGAAAATTATAGATGAAAATAAGAGAGAAGAATTTTTAATTTTTTTTCTCAGAAAACTTTAAAATCAAACTTTCGTGGCGTCATACTAAGCGCAAATTCAAATAGAGCGCCGAATATAGTTATTTTTAGGGTGTTTCATAATCTACAGTTGTACTGTATTGTATCATATTTGACATTTGACCATAACCTTAATTTTCATTTGTTTATTATTGTAAAATTCTAATAGATAAATTCCGGTCTATGCTTCTGCATAATTTTTTTTCATATTTGTGTGCTTTTAGAATGTTTTAAGACTAATACGCAAACAGAAATGCAAAAATAAAGATCAAAAGAGAATAATGTGATTATAGTCGAGGAAATAAAGCACTAAAAACGGCTCAACCTCTGAAATTTCCGCAGCAAGACGGATTTTATTGCGGTTTTTTGCATTCGATTCGTGAGAGCATCAGGAAATTTTGTGAACTAATCTGATGAATAGCTAATGAAAAATTGCATATTTGCATTGTAAAAATGCATTGTTCAAAGTGCATTTAGAATAATTAATTTGCAACTCGGTAAAAATTGATTGAAATGAGTCCAAATTTGTTACTCGGGGGTTTTCGGGGTCGCTAAACACGAATATCACGGCGGCAACGGCCTCCGAGGTACCTGGAGCCCAGGGTGGATACTATCTACCTCATCTCCTGGAATTTCATGTGAATTTGTAATATATTTAGTTGAAACTCATTACTCGGGGATTTTCGGGGTCGCTGAACACGAATATCACGGCGGCAACGACCTCCGAGGTACCTGGAGCCCAGGGTGAACCTCATCTCCTGGAACTTCTTGTGAATTTTTGATGTATTTAGTTGAAATTCGTTACTCGGGGGTTTTCGGGGTCGCTGAACACTAATATCACGGCGGCAACGTCCTCCGAGGTACCTGGAGCCCAGGGTGGACCTCATATCCTGGAATTTCGGAGGTTCAGTGCTTTATTTCCTCGACTAATAATGAAAAATTTAAACTTTTTAATCTAATAACTATTTTATAGTACTATGTAACATATTTTCTTCTGCATAAAAATACAGGAAAAAATTATTTTCAAAATATAGGCATTTTTATTTTCCTCTCAGATCAATGAATATACTTACCGCACTAATTTGGGAAAAAGGGCCCGTCTGTGGCCTACTTGCCAGGCGTCAGCCTCCCCCACCATTACCATTACCCCACTAATGCATAATCCACAGTATTGTTAAAAAACCTGTTTGCAATTCGTCCTTTTTTAAAGTTACCGACGGACATCACGACGGAAATATTTCAAAACGACTCAAAACATCGACCAATAAAACTTTTTATTAAAAGAAAATCACAACAACACAACAAAAATATAAACGCACATACAAACTTCTTACTAGAGATGTAAAAGGACAACAGAAGGAAAGTACTATTTCTTAGCTAAAGTATCAATGACTATAACACAGGCTGACAAAATTGGACAATACTCCAGACCCTGAAAAGAGAGTATACTTTCCCAAAGATTCTTGGTACGTTAAATCCGAATCCGACTTCAGAATTTCTCAATCACATCTGGTTTTCGAGATATCCTAACCTAAAAATGCAAAAAACACGGCATTTCACTATATTCGGGATTATATTACACCGCGAATTATTTTTTCTCCACAAAACTCGTTGAGGCATATGGAAATACTAGTCTTCCACATCAAAAACCGTTTTGAATTTTTCAGATTTTATTTCTTCTCATAGAAATCATCTTTTTAATAGCAACATTATTTATTTGTTTTCATAATACAGGGTGTCCTATTTTAATGTACAAGGCTTCTTAATTTTTTTATGTCAACTTTTAGTAAAAAATGTTTCAGACAAAAGTTGAAGGATCTTGAAGGAGCAATTAAATGACATAATTGTGATGACCTTGAAAGATCATTTTGAGGGTCATTTCAAGATCAACTTTGAGTTTTTAAATAGTAATTCATATTTTTTATGAAGGCATCATGTTTATCTAGCAAAAATATACAACTTTTGTTCGAAAGATTTTCTCGATAATGCTCCGTCCTTTCGGTAGAGGCCACCAAAATATTTCTGATCCGTTCTAATTATTCCAGACAAATATTTCGAGAAATAAGGAAGAGAGTGATAAATATGTTTTGAGGAGGTTAAATAATGGTGACCTTAAGCTTGACCTCGAGTTCAATTTTCAAGGTAATTTTAAGGTCTACCTTGAACGTTTTCATGAGAACTTCAAAAAAATAGAGCGACATTATCAAGGTAGGTGGGATAAAAGAATGATGGCGAACCATTGTTGGTCTTTGAAAAGAGAAGATAGTCATAAACGTAAGTCTCTCCAATGATCATTTGCAATGAAGCGCGAAAGTTTTCATAAGAAAATGAAGTAATTTTATTCTAATTAGTTCTAGAGAGTAAGAAAAAAATTCGTAGAAAAAAATCATAAAAAGAAAAATGGAGTCAACACCATGTCCTCGTTTCGTGACTCTGGGTTCAACTGAGAGCGGTAATATGTGATTGTTCATACAAAGAATCTTATCAAAGTTACTTTACTTGAGGGAAAAATGTAACAAATATCGAGTTTTATTGTAATTTAGACTTTCAGAACTCCGACCCGCCATATCGGATCCGCCATTTTGAATTTAAGGTTAGTAATATATTATGACCTGCTGGGATTAAACCGACAACGATTTCGGAATCAGCGTCCCAAACTCATATAATTAATTACACTACTCTCACCTGTCGGATCAACTTTTTTTTTGGTATGGTTGTAACGAAAACGCCAAATTAATTAATTTTAACAGACGATTTCTCGGAGAAAAAATAAAATATTTGAAAAATTCAAAAAGCACTTAGAAAGGTACTTATGCCCACAAAACTCGCTGCAAAGTCGAGGACGTATAACAGTACCATCCCGTATATGTATATTAAAACAAACTTTATCGGCCCAGTTTTACCGTGTAAGGGGATAGACAAAATATTATCTCAAGCATCACGTCCCCATGTTCATGTTTATTATATATATAAAGCATTTCCATTACTCCTTAAAATGCAGACTATTGTTCGTTCAAAGGCAACACTTCAATGAAATGGCATTTTCGTTATAACTATTACTGGTATGCATTATTTCAATTAATTTGTCATGTTTGAACTATTCTACACTGTTACCGGTTGTATAATTATGTCGGATATATAATAGTGTCTATTATGTATACGTTCGAATAGAACTGAATTGAATGGTTTATTTCGAAAATGGTATATATTTAGGAATTAAGATTGCTTGGTTATGATTACTATTACATTATACAACTATAATAGCATTATTTTATTTGCACTGTGGATCAGGTCACTTCTGATCTAGATTTTCCGAGGAATTTTCTGATGTTACAAAAAAAATTAACAAGTTGTTTTTAATAAAAATATTAAGAAGAATGTAAAACGAAATTTATACAAAATTTAATTATTATCGAAGATGTCGATATTTTGTTTTTATACGAAAAGCAATTATATTTTTTCAACGTGTGTTTTTTTTTGTTTTAATTTATTTGACTTTCACATCCCGTCATGTGAGTAGAAGTGATGTAACGGAAATTTTTTCAAAGTATTGTTTGGTAGCTAAGATCATTTGTTAATTCCTCACTAGACATAAATCGGTTTCGAACTTGTTCTGTTCTCGTCAGTATGCAATAAGTAATGGAAAAGACAAATAATAATAGGTTTAATTCAACGCAGGTCGGGGCTTTTGTCTGCTGAGTAGTTATTTCCTGTAAATCTTATTCAAGATATAGTTTACCGGGGTTAGGGGTCGCAGCTCTTGGTACCAGCTTTGCAGGTCGCTATCAGTCACTATGACATCAGTGATGTCTGATGGTAGTAGGTCCTGGTTCCTTTGTTAGTGCCTTAATGACTGAAGTCAATCAATGGATGTGAATTCTGGATTCTGGTTCAAATGGGTACTATCCTACCGACTGCGCCAATTACGTATTTCTTCTTAGCGGGCGTTTTGGAATTAAACGATACGCTAAATAAGAATACTTGTTTATTGATATAAGTTACTAGCACAAAGTATAAATTAGCTCTGGCGATGATGAATCCGGATTTTATATTTATAGGATTCCTTATCGTTTACAAATGCGTCAATTGATTAAGACATAGGATGTAACAATAATTATCATGCATAAATAACATGATGATATCAAAAATATACAGATCCGTGTAACTAGAAATAAACAAAAAAAGGTGACTGATCTCTTACAAAAATTCTTCTGACCAAATATAAATGCCCATTGGGGACGAAGAGCTTACGTACTTTCAAATGGGTTAGACCAGCGAAGAATCCACCAACGGCTAAGCTCTTAATGGGTTCGGTGTCAGTTTAAATCACCACTGTCAGTACTGCAGTAATTTACAGAGTAAATAGCAAACTAAACAAACTAGGATCGGTATCCCATAATATTTTAGGAAATTGAACACCTCAACTAACTTAGGTATCAATAAAAGTTACGTTAAATAGAAAAAATATTAGTCCAATAAATAAACTAGATGTAGCTATGATAATAAACAAAGTGAAATAGGTATGCACTATATATTAAGAGATTTTTTACTAAAAGAAGGTAATCTTCAAGAAAATAGAATTTAGAATGTCTGTATACCGATAGATAACCAGAAAGATAACATAAATAAATATTTACTAAATATAAAGCAATATGATAATTTTCAAATTAAAGGTAATGTTAAATTAAATTATTTATTAGTTTCTCGTACAGAGGCAGATAATCAATAGTTAATCAATTGCCAGATAACTAGGCAGGCCAGAGAACTAGGCAAGCCTCCACAAGAGCAGCGTTTCTGACTAAATACTAAGTAAACGTTCAAGTAAGCACTCGATATTTTAAATTTAAAAAAAACCGTACGTTACTGAAGTCTGGTTGGTAAATATATGCACTGGTATAAAATGATCCACCACAAAACAAATGCACCACATTAGATAATTCTCACAATGGTTATAAACAAATAGGTTTAGTCCAAAAAGGGGTACCAATCTCCAAATGTCACCAGTCACCACTTTTCACAGAGCTACCAACGTAGCCAAGTGACCTTAAACATCAACAGACAAAGACAGAAAACAACTAACTACGATACAAAATGGCGACATCCGTTGCCGGGTAAATCTAAAATTTACAATAACCGAAAGTTAGTTTAAATTATTACAATATCAGAGGGATATTAGATAAATTGCCAACAAGGCATGATAAATCGTTACTAATCAATATTAATGATCATCAGAGGGATACGCTTATCATTCACTATATCTGTCTAGCTTAGTCTGCTTTAGGTTAGCCTTGTTTGCTGTTAATTTTTTTTCCATTACTTATGATATTCTTAAGAGAACATAACAAGTTTGAAACCGGTCTATGTCTAATGAGGAATCCACAAATAATCTTAGCTACCAAACAAGACTTGCATGTTTAATTCAACTGCTGAGTAGTCCTGTAAATCTTATTCAGTATATTTAGCCCACCAGGATTAGAGGTCGCAGCTTTTGATACTTGCCTTGCAGGTCACTATCAGTCACTGAGACATCAGTGAAATCTGATGGTAGTGGCACTGATCACCAGAGATACACTTATCACTCACTAGGGTGTCCCAATCAAAAGTAAGCACCCTGAATAACTTTGGAGATAAAAATGATTTGAAAAATTATTGAAACACGTCGACCTTGTTTAAAAGGGGGACATATTTTAATGTAATACCTGTATAACTATCATCATCCCTCTACCCTACAAGGCCACCCCCTCAAAAAATTCAAATGGCAAAGGGGATCGAGTGATACATCTTTTGCAAGGTCTTTCAATTCTCTACGTAACTGTGTATTTTTTAAAATTTTTATCGATTCGTTCCTGAGAAATAATTGTTTCATTATTTTAGGTTCCGGAAATAAAAATAAATGAAGCAGTTTAAATTATCGTATGTATTGTTCAAAATGACCCCCACCGACTTCCATACAGTAGTATAATCTGTCTTGAAATTCTGTACGAACATTTCTGAACACATCTGGAGTCAATAAACGGCATTCTCGAACAATTCTTTCACGTAACTCTTTCAGAGTTGCGGGTTTTGTTGCAAATACCTTCGATTTCAAATGTCCCCATAGAAAGAAATCCAAGGGAGTTAAATCGGGTGACCTAGCGGGCCACTCCACAGGACCTCTTCTTCCAATCCATCGCTCAGGAAACCGATTATCCAAAAATTGACGGACTGCTATAGCAAAATGTGGGGGTGCCCCATCCTGTTGAAAAAAAGAGTTCGCTCTCTAAAAGATTATCGTCTTCTTCGAGGATTTAGGTAATCATTGGGTCGATGTTATTTTCTAAAAGGTCGAGGTACCTTTCGCCATTTAAATTGCAGGAATAAAAAACGGCCCGACAATGTGATCCCCTAAGATGCCAGCCCAAACATTTAACTTCTGAGGCCTTTGGGTATGAGTTTCCATGAACAAATGTGGATTGGTTTCACTCCAATAACTACAATTGTGCCTGTTTACCACCCCATTTAACTGAAATGTCGATTCATCAGAAAAATACGTATTGTACAGTAGATTGGCATTACCGTTTAATTGTTCACTAAAAATCTCACAGAATTCAAGCCGACGATCGGAATCATCTTCGTTTAATTCGTGTTCCAATTTAAATTTATATGGATGAAATTTGTGGGCTTTTACAATTCGATGGACACTGCTTCGTGATACACCAGAAGCCTCAGCTACTTTCCTGATCGATTGAGTATTATCCCTCTGCAAATGACCCAGAACTGCCACTTCGACTGCTTCATTCCTAATCGGTCGCTGAGGTTCATGTTTTTTGTTTCCTACAGAGCCTGTTTCCATAAATTTTGTCAATAATTGTAAAACATACTGAGAGCCAACCCTTCTAGCACAATTATCGTTTTTAAAATAAATGCTGACAATTTCTATTCTCTCCTGAAGGGTATAAACCATTTTGAGAACTCACTCTGGTAAAATGTATCACGATTTAAAATTGGTTATGAACAAATTAATGTTCAAGGACTATCAAATACTTATAAGTCTTTTATTATCCTAAAACTAAACGGACAAGGAAAGTGTTTTTCGTCGAAGAAACTCGTGTTGATTTGAGAGCACTAAAAAATGTAGTTTTTTTATAAATTCCAACACAGATTTTTTAAACGATTTCGATTGTGTGTAATCATCAAAAATAAAATTATTTTCCTTGAGAACGAATCGATAAAAATTTAAAAAAATACACAATTATGTAGGGAATTGAAAGACCTTTCAAGGGATGTACCCCCTTGCCATTTAAATTTTTTGAGGGGGTGGCCGGGTAGGGTAGAGGTATGATGATAGGTATACAAGCATTACATTGAAATATGTCCCTCTTGGAAACAAGGTCGACGTGTTTCACCAATTTTTTCAAAAAAAAATGTATCTCCAAAGTTATTTTTGGTGCCTACTTTTGGTTGGGACACCCTGTATATGACTTTATGCATACTATACCAAATAAAATGGGACCCGTTGAAGAGTTCTTGTTATTTTTTATGAATAGTGAACAGGTCGTATCGCTCTGATAACTTAAACCTTTTCACAGATAATGTGAGATTTGTGTCACGCAGTTTGCTTTTTGAATATATTAAATTAATTTGTAAGGCATTCGTATCACATTAATTGTTTTTTATCAATGGCAAATCTGATAACCATGCAGATGCTGGTAGTATAAAATTTGCAATGAATAAAAACCAGTAAATGATAAGATATAACATATCTATATGTTTGAAGTCATAAAAACCACAGATTTCAAAAATGTAAAGGAATATATGTAGTTTATTTAAAAAAATGTAAGTTTGGTTTGTCCAGCTTTTATAGGACTACCTGTTTATTCCTTTCAGTGATTCTAAAAGAGTTCATTTGATTCACTACAACTTTTAATTAAAATATTTTTTCTAATTTGAAAAATAAACAAAATATGGGGGTGGGCCTTTTCGCTGGATAACCCCGTACATGAGAATATTGATGTATTCGCACACGAACTGATATGGTCCCTCATATTCGCGAAATGACTACTTGAGTTGCGGTCTCTAATAATGAAAGAAAATATGTCAAAAACCACTAGTTTTATTTTCAATAAAAACATGAACTTCTAGTGTATCAAGAAGCACATATTTTGTTTTACCTTACTTTTCTAATTTCAAAAATAAGCCACATATTATATCTACTTCACAGTTTTCGACCTATCATGGTCTGGTCAAACAATCCCAGTATACATATTTGTTCGATCTTGAAACTCTAGGTCAGACCAAACCGCGATAGAAAGAGGTTTGTTTTCTCATCTGCAATTATTAAAATTTGATGAAACAGCGAGTAAATTTTTTAATATGGATCTAGGCTGTGATAGCAATAGCACTGGACGAAGTGGAAGAAGAAGTAGATAAGAAAATAAATTTAAAAATTTTATTCACCCAAATTTAACCGAAAGATGAGGAGATTTTATACAGTATTTCCTCATTTGATTGACGACGAAAGTAAATTTTTTAGTGTTTCTGTTTGAGCATTGGAACTTTTGACAGAATACTTTCAAATATTCATGCTGAGCTCAGTAAAAGTAACGCAATGTTCTGAGAATCTGTTACTCCACGCTGAAAATCGTTTTGCAAGACAAAATAGAAATAACCACCGATGGTTTATACAAACGCAAATTGGCAGACTATTGCCTGGTCAACATTGTACATATTAGCAATTCATACTGGTGATTCGCCCAAGGGAAGGGATGATCACCCTCCAGGCAAATATCCTTTCAAATGATTGCCCGTTGAACGGGAGCAGACTGTAACTTAAACGTGTTCGATATGTATGTATATACACTGTGTCCAAGATAAGAATGCACAGCATGGGCATCTTGGAAATGGTAGGAGATACGAATTCGGTTAAATGGGGAAAAAGTTTTGTAATTAGGATACTATCACAATGGTCTTAACTAATGTCAAAAATTATTTTTCGTTTTTGAATTATTTCGAAAACAGTAAATTTTTGAAATTTGCTTTTAATTTTTTTTTTCACGTTATTATCAAAAATATGAAAAAACAAACAAAACATCCTAATTGTACTTTCTAATGAACTTTAACGTGGCAATGATATTTTCGCCCTCCGACGCTTCGTGATAGTGGAACCATCATCAACTTCTTTTTTTTTAAATACGGATCTGGATTTTTTTACGGATTTTGAATGAATTCTTCATTCTAAATTCACCTATGTATTAAACATAGAGCTTACAACATGTTTTTCTCTAGTTATAGTCGTTACTAGGATTTATGAAATGAATAAATAATAAATTTAATTTGAGGACTAGATACAAATACAGTTTATCAGGTACTCGTCCATTTAGTACGTTAAATAACAATCAGTTAACAAAACAAATGGTTTAATACTGAATAATAATAAATTAATTACATATGTATTAACCTCAGTAATTGCACAGATATAAATAATCGATTTTATTAAAAAAACCTCTAATAAATGTTCAAAATGGGAACCGTTATTTTCTAAACAAAGATAGTATCTTCGTATAGTAGAGTGTAAAACTCTAGTTAGCATTTCTGGAGTTAACAGCATTAATGCTTCGGTAACAGATGCCTCTAATTCTTGTTCATTTTCAAAATTATGCCTGTATACGAAGTTTTTGATATATCCCCACAGAAAAAATCCAACGGTGTCATATCCGGCGATCGTGCTGGCCAGGATACTGTTGAATGAGTGCCAATCCATTTTTCTGGGAACCGATTGGAAGAATATTCTCGATCAGCCCTAGAATTATGTGCTGGAGCACCATCTTGTTGGAACCAACAATTCTGGGAATCAGCGATAGGTAAGTTGTCTAGGGCGTCTTCAAGATAAGTGTCAAGTAAGTTCTGATAACGTTGGGCAGTCAATGAGTCATGGTAAATAAAATGGTCTATAATTCTTGTACCAAAAATGGCAACCCACATATTAAAACCAAAGCAGTGTTGGTATCTGGCTGGTTTGAACAAGTGTTGATTTTCTAGGGACCAATAATGTGTATTTTTTTCGATTAAAAATACCATTATTAGTGACCATATTTTCGTATGACCAAATTACTTTATGAGGAAAATTTTCATCATCCTGGCATTTCCTAGTATACCACTCACAGAATGTCCTGCGTCTTTCTTCGTCGCCTGGCCTAAGCCCTTGACAAATTCTGAATTTATAAGGATGAAACCGATGTTTTCGTAAAATAAAACTGGACGTGGATTTTGATATCCCAGTAGCTCGTTTAATTTCTCTAGTTGATACACGTGGATTTTCAGTAACTGTCAACAATACACTGTTTACTTTCTCTTCGTTACATGGTTTTTGTCGAGACCGAATGGGTTTTCGGAAAGAACCGTGTTCTTTAAGATTTGACACTAACCTTCTAAAAATTGTTTTATGCTGAGAATTTGTATCTCGATAGATACCCAGAAAGAAGGCAGCCTTTCTAGGTACCTATCGAGATACAAATTTTAAGCATCTGTTACCATATCAAATTTTTCTTCATTCGAAAACTAATCCATTAGTATAAATATGTATAAAGACAACAAGATGAAACAACGACTATTTATGAATATGACAGATCGTTAAACTCAAACAATCATTGTTTTTACCAGCCTACTTATCACTAGAAAAAAGGTAACTCAACGTGTAGCACATTGAGCATATTTTTTTGCTTGACTTTTATCAGTTTAAATGAAATAATCTTTAACCGAAGTTGTGGTATTATTTTTGAATTTAGAGTGTTCACATTTATGAGAAATGTAGATTGATGAAAACGTGATCGGATTTGCCGATTTGCTTGCTCCTAGTCAGTATTTAAAAATAAACGATTTAAAATTTATTTCTTGCCTTATTTTTCGTTGCTGAAGGCTGAAATAATTAGTACATTTTGTTTGCAACTTTCAAAGTAAAGGCCGTACTACATAAATCCTAATAACGACTATAACTAGAGAAAAAGATGTTGTAAGCTCTATGTGTAATACATAGGTGAATTTAGAATGAAGAATGCATTCAAAATCCGTAAAAAAATCAAGGTCCGTATTTAAAAAAAGAAGTTGATGATGGTTCCAACGATCACGAAACGTCGGAGGGCGAAAATATCATTGCCACATTAAAGTTCATTAGAAAGTACAATGAAGATGTTTTGTTTGTTTTTTCATATTTTTGATAATAACGTGGAAAAAAAATTAAAAGCGAATTTCAAAAATTTACTTTTTTCGAAATAATTCAAAAACGAAAAATAATTTTTGACATTGGTTAAGACCATTGTGATAGTATCCTAATTACGCAACTTTTTCTCATTTAACCGAATTCGTATCTCCTACCATTTCCAAGATGCCCATGCTGTGCATTCTTATCTTGGACACAGTGTATGTTCCCATTTGAAATCAAAGAATATTTTACTGGACTGTGACAGGCGCGTGAGAGAAACGTGATCGTACTTATAATGTGGATAGAGCCTTAATGTTTATAGACTTCATTCATTATATAGTCCAACAAATAAGTAAAGCAGTGTCATATCTTGAGTTCTTGGTGGCTATCTTATTGGTCCATTTCTACCTATCCGTTCCTCGAAATGTTCATTTATACATATACAGTGTTCCATTTAAAAAAAATTACGTTGTCTTTGTATCTTCTCTAATTTCAAAGCTACTATTTTTTCAAGGAGCTTTTTGAGTCTTTAAAAAAATATATCACCATGTTTTTAAAAATTTTGAAATGCGTTTATAAATAACAGAAATGAGGGAGGTGAATGTATGGAGCATCACCTTGTACATACGGTGGTGTTTTGGAGGATGTATACTTATAATAATTTTGATTATGAAATTATATTATCTAATATAAGAAATCTATTTGACCTTGCAGATAAAATTAATTTTGTTATGCACCAGACTCGGTTTCTATATCAGAAGGCCAGATTTGTTCAGTTAAGATGAACCTTTCCCATATAATTTTCTGTTTGGATTTTAAGTTAGTTAGGTTGTTTACGAAACCATAAAATAACTATCCCTTTGTGTATTTGCCTTAGAACTTAATGTTGGAATTAATGTTTAATTTATAAAGTTTCAGAAATTCCGTGTATTTCAAATTATCTGTTTCCTTCGTCTTAATAATATAATAATATAGAGGGCCCATTATACCAATCAGAAAGAATATCATCATGGGAAATAGAAATCTTTAATGAGATCGTTTCATCGATGTTATCAAGTAAACAAATTATATTCTTTAAAATTTTAATAAGATAATTTATTTTTTAAAATAAAAAATAATCATTCTTATCTTCTAAAAAAATATTGCGACAAAACTCTTATAACGAAACTATAGTACTTGTTAATTTTATCAGTAATTCAATTTATAAATGAAATAATTGGGCCCAAGTCAGTAAAATTAAACACCACAGGCAACATAAACACCTGTACAGGGCTGGACTGAGCCGTCAAACTGGTCCGGGTAAATGACCGCAAACCGGTCTCTTTAAGACCTTCTACGAAAATAGCTTTTTTCTTAGACCAACCATCAAATTATAAGACAAAAAGAAGAACCAAATTTTTTTTTAAATAAAATATATTAAATAACAGTTTTATATAATTGGTATATAATTAGGACCAAGTAAAAAATAACAAACATAGAATTAAGACTATTGCAAAGATTAAATAGATAAAAATGTGCCACTCCATGATTTTCCTTTGATCTATCGCTACTGCCTTCAGTGACCTCGTGCAGTCGTCCTTTTAAAAAGGTATAAAAGTGACATATACTTTGCTAGCAATATTTATAATGAGAAATATCAATAATGTATTTTCATAATAAATATTAGACTATATTGACAACAATCACAGACATACCCCAAAGCTGCACATGTGCAGTCCCTTGCAATCCCTTTAATAATGACTTCTAGATTTGTACAGGATATCTCTGTCTCTCTTGAATATAAATCACTCTTTCAGAGTGTCGCAATTTTATTAATCTTTGACTAAAACAAAAATGTTAAATGGGGGCGAAAGTTGATTCCACTTAAAATACTTGTATTTCGATAAGCAAGTTAAGCAACGGTAGTCGCATTCATTTGGATGGCAATCCAAGTGAAACAAGGCGGTCAGGCCCCGTCTTCTCGGGTGCTCAGCGTGTACTCAAGCTATGCAATCTTAGGCGAGGATTGTGTAGCTGATTATATCGCCCTTCAGAGAGGATGTCAAGCAGTCCATCCCTTGACTATTACATGTTACGCAAGTAAGAAACACCTACCCTTCGATAGAGAAGAGATTTGGCAAAATTTCCACATGCAACTTGTGAAATAGATAGTGTTAATAAAAGGGTACAAGAGAAAAGCAAAATAGTCACATTTTATAAATTTTACAGAAGAGCAATTTTAAACTTTTAAATTCACACAACTTACAAATATTGTAAAAAAATCGTATTTAACTGATCGATTGCTAGTACTCCAAGAAATCGTGTTTAATTCATAATGCAATTTAAATGTGCAAGCTACCATACAATCTAGGGAAAAGGTAGATATGGTCAGTCGAAAAGTTCCATTATGATCTAAAAGATGGCACACAAATCATAAAATCGAAAAATTGGACTTGGGTTTTCCCCTGTACTCTTTAAATATTTATATGCTTTTTCTATATCAGGCTGAGGCCCTCAGTATATAAAATATAGTTGTGCAATGGTTTGTAGTAACAAACTATAAATTTCACCATCACCATTTTGTATTTAAAAATCATCCTGTCCAGATTCGTCATTACCGTACTCCTTTGGTAATGCTAACGACAACATAATTCCACTTGAAACCAAAACCTAAAAGGTCCATCTGCAAATAATTTTTCTTCATTTCAAGATAATATGTGGTCAGCTTTTCGCTTTCGCATTTGAGCCCAATTTTTAAAAGTAAATATTAGGCATTGATTCACGACTGAGACGGATCTGCAGGCCTACCGGCCCCTCTCATCATCGTCTCTGCCAGTCCATCGGGCTGGTGTCTGATTTCCCAATCACCCAGTCCAGCTCTGTCTCTAGGAACTACATATTTAGAGACAACGGACACACACACACACACACCCAATAACCGAGTACGCTAGGATTAATTTTTGCTTCAGAAAATATCTCAGATTCTCGACAGGGATCGAACCTGGAACTCCAGGGTGTTTTTAAAGACTGCTCGACCATGACAACAAAATAAAAAGCTTTTCTTAATACACACACATTATGTTTTTCACAAAACCTGTTGAAAACATTCGTAAAGTACGTGTCTTTAAAAAAAATATTTGAATGCCATTTAAAAAAATGAGGAAATACATTTTTGGGAGAAAAACCATTTACACAAAAATTATCTAGGTAACTTCTTAATAAAATGTACTATCATTCACCGCCAGCTGTTAATGCCTTAAATTGTAGCCTGTGAAGTTGGTTTCAGTTTATCCAAAGAATAGTATTTACTCACATACTATAATCCCTCATCAATCATGGGAACGTATGACAGCAAGACAAATAATAAAGATTTTTTGGAATCAGTTCCAGCTAGTTTTTTAATATAGCAACTGCTGGTATTTTTTATTTCGATTTTATTTTCTTCATTTTATTAACGTTAAGAAGGGTAATGAATTAACGAGATGTATTTTGTCATTCCTATGAAAAAATCGGCTTTATAGGCGTTGTAGGCAAGTCAATTTCTATAAGGCATCTCCATCATGTCACAAATAGTAGTGTCACATAAATATTTCTAGTAGATGTTTACATTATGATAGGGTTCTATACAATGCGTCAGGATTTTTACGACAGATTTTGTCCTAATAAATAATAGTTCTTTATGACACAAGGACGAAAAATGCAGTTTTTTGTACGATTACGAAAAATTGCCGGATGCGACAACCGTATAAGTACGAAAAACATTATCATCCATGTGTTATACATTATTTTTTAATCAATTGTAAGAAGAAATGAAAAATGTATTTATTACATTTGTCTCACTTGTAAAATCTGATGGTTATCAACTTCACGTCACTTTGACACAATAATAATAATAATAATAAGGGGTGCAAGGCCGGCAACCTCCGCGTTGGTGCACCCTGGACAGGCAGAGGTAACTCTGCCTGACTAATGTCGGCCGAGGGTACCAACGATAACCACCCTGGTACCTTTACTGTTTGGGTTCCTAATAATCTAAGAAGGGCCTCTCACAATCGACCCCAAACGGATGGGGGTCAGAGACAGGTTAGAGGGGCCTTACCGGATGGTCTCAACGTTGACAACCAAGGCAATGAACATGGACGCTTTAAGTGGATGAGGGAACTTCGGGATGACTTGCTAACCTGCCGCGAGAGTAGAGAACCTGAGCGAAGGGGATACATGGCGCGAATGCATGCACTTTGGTGCGAAATGCATCCAGAGCATCGCGCCTTCTCTCAACAACATCTGAAAGATCAAGTATCCTTTCTGCTCAGGACAGGTTACGTAAGGCCACCTCGTCAGCTGAAAGAACTGCCAGCCACAGTCCCACTGCGGCAATTACCAGCTGATGGGGAACATCATTTAGAGTTCACCGGTATAGACTAAAGGACGAGGGGTTAGCCTTAACACCAGGGTTAACCTAAAGCCACAAGACCTGGCTAGAATGGACGCGGTCATCGATGAGGAAATTCCGGAAGATGTAGACATCTGGCAAATCAACTGTGCCGTGTACAACGCCGCGAAGCAACTCGTCCCTAGTGAGAGGTCAACCAATCACGGGGTCGAGAAAGCCAAGCGGCGTGTACAAAAAATCGAAGGCAAGATACAGTCGGCCAGACAACACGCTTCTCGGAGCATGAGTGTGGTGGAATATAAGACGACTGGTAGAGTTTTTGCTCTCAGAATCCGGCGCATAGCAGCCGGATTAAGACATCAACACCATACTCTAAATCTGACAGTGATTCTTACCATCAAGCAGCACTGTCTAGATAGGATCCGAGCGCTCATGGCGATAAAGAAAACATTGAAGAGGCGAGTGAGGAATATGGAACAAAACAATTTGTTCCATACGAATCTTTCCCGCCTCTTTCAAGAGCCACAGCGTGTTGTAGATAATCCGCCGACTGTAGAAGATATCGAAACCTTCTGGAAGGAAATCTACGAAACGACGCGTCCATTCAATAGCAACACTCCAGCAATTTCGACCTGTATCACCGACATAACGCGGCGTTACGAGTGCTCTCTACCATATAAGGCACTCGCACGGGGTAGAGCAAACACCAGTGCTGCCTTACGTCCCCGGAGGTATTGAGCACGTCGTCGAGAACGAGAAGTGCCGGATATACTGGAACTACTCGTTTCCTACGGTCAGGTGAATCCAAGCCTATAAGCCTGACGTAGTCGTCCTCGACCATCAACTCAAGGTGATGTATGTCATCGAGTTCTCGACACCTGCGGAAAGAAAGAACACCTTGAAGGAGAAGGAGAAACGGATCAAATATCGCGATCGCTTGTACGAACTCCAAGTACTGTACCCAGGCTACTCGGTCAAAATGGTCGCCTTAATAATCGGCGTACTCGGAGGGATAAAGCCTTCGCCTCTTTCGGAACCGAAGATCATACCGGTCTGTCAAAAATCAGCTGAGTGGCTGGCAGGCCAAATGCAGTAGGTGATCATTCTGGGTTCTCTCTGTCTGCTTAGAGCACACGATTCTGATATCTACAGTCACTACCAACAAAAGAAAGTATGTTTTCATTAACAACAATTAATAAATACAAAATGAACACCACGGAAAAAAACACCTTAAGTGTTATTAAATGGCGGAGTTCAGGTTCAATACCTGCCCTTCCACTTAACCGAGATGGAAAATAGATCCTCCTGCAGTTAGTCTGCGAGCAATTTAGCTGAATTTTAGATTCTTATTATTAGTACATTATTATTTCGAGAAAAAATAAGAAAAAAATAAAAATCTAAAGAGTACTGAAATTCCATTCATCTATTTTCTGGAAAAAGTGGCTTTAGATGGAAAAAAATATTATTTAATAACCTTCATTCGGTATTTGAGACACAAACGAGGATATGCATATTGCAATATACCAAACCATATTCGCCGGGGTGTAAATTTGAAATTATTTATTGGTATACTTACTGTAATTATTATTTCCTCACCCCTTAGAGTGAGGAAGGTATGTATTCGTGAAAAAAATTTTGAAAATTTTTATTGCATTTCTGGATGAATATTGACGAATTATGACGATACACAAAATTTCATGCAGAAAAAATGTTCTGTCTGTGTGTCTGTGTGGTTCACGATAGCAGCTACAGTTTTTGAGATAAAGCTTTCAAATTTGGTACACACATTCTAGGGTCAAGGTAGGGGTTGTATTGGGGAAAAAAAATCGGTCCCCTGGAATGGGGCCCCAACATTTCTATTTCTAACTTTGTGGCATTCCACCATTATGACTTTTTTGAAACGTAAAAATTACTTTTATTACAAACTCCTCCACACATCGAGTTTTATTACGGTGAGGAAGTTCCGATCCCCAAGTAAATGGCAGCGGTTTTATAATTAAGTATTATTATAATTATCATATTTATGTCCATTAAGTTTTTCACATTGAAAGTCTCATTTTGCTTGTATTTTAAAAATGGGACTGGGTTTATTAAATTTTTCTTAATTCACATTATTTATACAAGTCTTGACCTGTATGTCTGAAAATATCTGATTAAAAGTTGCAAACTTCCAGGGAATTTATATTAATTAGAAAACTTCTTAAAGTTTAGCAACTTGTGGAAAAGCTTTATTGTATTTAAATATTTGTAATATATTTCATTTCGGTGGATTAACCGTTTGCATTACAATAAGTTCATAATTTCAAAGTTAAATTAAAGCAACTAACTTAAAACTTCCATGTAGTTTTATAGACGTAGAAAATATAATTCCCCTTTGAACAGTTTATATTGTTAGGGTGTACCTAATGAGAAATAACATAAGCTGCTTATAGCCTACTGGAAATGACAAGTGAAAAAGTTTTGAGTGTTTCTTACGGAGCTTCTAGAAACTCGACTCGCTCACCCTTCACATAAAACATTTTATTCCGTCTTATGTACATATTATATTCCAAATTAATTGGAGTATTTCAGATTACAACTAAAATAGACCGATAATAAGATTTGTTCAGTTGTCGTTACTGACAATAATGTTAATAAATTATTTACTTTATTTATTAAGGAATAATTACTTAAATACACATTATTTTGAAAACTGTGTACACGCTGAAGATTACTTAAATACAATGGCAGAATTTATGTTCAAATTTGTAATAAACCATTTTACAAGAATACAGGAACCCTCACAAATATGCTTGGATCACATTTTTATAAAACTAAATTATTACATTGATGATAATATATATAATATTACCCATAGCAATACAAACAAACATAATCGATTATTTTCCAGTTTGATTACAGCACTTACAAAGGGGATAGAAGACAGTGCGTAATATAAAAAATGTAATCAAATGTATAAATAATATGAACGGTTAATTAAAAGAACACCTCTCAAATGTGGACTGGGTCCACAAAACAGATTATTTAAAAAAAAATGAGAAGGAAATGTTGCTTAAACTAATAGAAACAAGATATAAATTATTTAGACAAGTACAATGGTAACAGTAATGATGGGGAAGGCTGACGCTCGAAAAGTAGGTCACAGACGGGCCCTTTTTAGAAAGTCCCGGCTATCCCCTCAGCAATGTAATTCTCTTGCTCCCTCATCGAATCTTACCTATCTTTTAATGAAGGTCAGGTTATCCTCAGTCGAGAGAGTTTAACTCCTCCCTTAGAATCGTCTTAGTACCAAAGATGTTATAACTCAGGCGCCCCAACGCTTCACAATACACCGGGACGTGGTAAGGCGTTTCTTTATTACTCCCACAACCTGGATATGTAGGGTATTTCTTAACAACGACAAGTACAAGTGCAACTCTTAAATGCAATTAAAAGAAAAACAATACAGGGTTATCAAAATGGTTAAATAGTGTTACCGAATGTGAATTTCGATAATTTCTCTTGTAATAAAAAAATTGAATTATCAATTCGAATAAATTGACATAAAAGTTTTTGGGAGCTACCATCAGATCGCCCTAAGTGTGTCATCAGAGACCCAGCAGTATTAGCGACTTTTTGAGACAAGTGGTGACTGTCAAGTTTAAGTTACTTTAATAGGTGGCCGGATTGTTGCCACCTGTCAAAAGATGTCACGTGTGATAGCTACCCATATTAAAAAAACTAGTTAAAAAGTGTCACTTTTGACTGGGCTGTGTCCGACAGGTCGGGAGGACTCATTTCTTAACGGTTATACATATTAGTTCATTGTTGAGAGGTGTTATCTCATTTTACATTTATCAATACTCATTAGGGTTTGAATTAACTGGGGTACTGTCATAAGGTAAAAGCACTACCTCATATCGATGCACAGTCTATTTGTGACGAGACGATCCAAATACACGTCAATCCTGACAAGTCCCACCATCCTTAGGGCCAGTGTTTTTAACCCGAAAACTGTTGTTGGTAAGAGGCTTCGTTAATTGCTCGTTTTCTAGAAATTGCTTCTTGTATGGAGGACCGGCTGTCAAACGAATTTTCAATTCATCTGACATATAATTTATTGGTTTCTCACTGTAGACAAGAAATCTAAGCGCAATAATTAACCATAATATCACAGGAATCCTTTGAGTTAGAACTCGACACTGGCATCCAACACTTAAGTACACCACCAATTGCAAAGAGAAATCTATAACAGCACTCAAAATAAAATATTTTGTCTGAAATAACACTGACGTAGTTTTCCACGAAGCACCAAAACACCATATACAGTACTCGACGCGCGTTTCGCCAACCAAGTTTTCATCATCTGGAGATGATTAAAACTAACCTTGGGTTAACAATTTGCCCTATTTATACCTAAACTATTGTCACGGTTCAGTGAACCGTGACACACTAACCAATAAAGTGGGCTATTTGGGATTAGCCATCTGTCACTATTCATACCATTTTTACACTTTGTGATTTCCAAGCTTTCAAATGCATTCAGCTGTATAGTATTTGTTACATTCCTAATTAATCTTAAATTGCTAGTATCTATTTTATGGTTGTTCTCAAACGCATGTTGAGCAACACTAGACTTATCTGTTCTATCATATTTGAAATGGGCCATATGCTCATTGAATCTGGTTTGAATTGATCGTGTAGTATGTCCAACATACATACATTGCAGTCCTTACAACTAATTTCGTAAATCCCCGACTTTTGGTTTGTTTCAATGTTGTCTTTTGAATTGCCTAAAAACTGTTGTAATTTATTTCCTGATGAATGAACCACTGTCATACCTACATCTTTAAAAGTCCTACCAATACCACGGGTGAATCGAGGATCGAATGCAATCGATACAAATTTTGGATTTTCTCTTTCATTTTGAAAGGTCGAGATGTCAAAGTGTCTGTTTAAATTTTCATTTACTAATTATTTTATGAATTAAACTTACAGAATATTCATTACTGCAGCTATATCTTTAATCAATGCCATTTATTTTCAAACCTCTCCTTATTGAGGGGGAAGCTTAATAAACGATGGACTAGAAAATTATAACTCGCGATTCTGTGTAGAGCACAATGGTGAGAGTCCTTAGGGATATACATTAGAGTACTGGTATATTCTCTGTATATGTCAAATTCTAACTTATTTTCACTATTTCTAATTATTAATACATCTAAAAATGGTAGTTTTCCAGAGTTTTTAATTTCATATTAGAATTTAACTGACGCGAAACGACTGTTTAATTTAGAAACAAAGTTGTCAATATCAGCAGCTTTTGCATCAAACACTGCAAAAATATCATACACATACCTACGTAAGTCAAACCCTGAGGAAATACTCGAATACTTCTTTTGCTTCTGTCTCGAATCTGTTCATGAAGAGACTGGCAATGAATGGTGACAAAGAGTTTAGTGAGTTGAAGATATTCTTTTACCACATCTTTATTGAGATTGTTTAATTCGAGTGGATTCATAAGGTAGCCCAACGTATGAAGTAAAGAATTTTTGAGTTCCCAAAGGAAGTGTGCTTGGCCCACTTTTATTTATTTTATATAAAAACATGCTCACAAAAAAGTAAAATTCATCTTTTTGCAAGTGATACCCTCATATATTATGCAATAGGGACTATACAGAAATTATATCTACTTTAAAGAAAGGGCTTAAATTGTCCACCCTTAAATTCAAACAAAATAAATTATGTTAATGAATTAAAATTTAATGGACGTTTATAAGCAACAGTTACTGGTACAATATATTTAGAGACTTAAATTTAAATATAGAAATTAACGACCAGGTAGTTGCGCAGGTAGATCAAATAAAATACCTTGGCTTCGTGATTGACAGAGAATTAAAATTCGGAGATCATATA
This sequence comes from Rhamnusium bicolor, assembly GCA_029963845.1. NCBI lineage: Eukaryota > Metazoa > Arthropoda > Insecta > Coleoptera > Cerambycidae > Rhamnusium > Rhamnusium bicolor. The sequence goes on from JANEYF010003114.1 coordinate 245,559, forward strand.
GATTACTTTTCAAAGAAAATTTGTAAATAAATTGGATTTCTGGGACAAGTAGCTCCCTACTTATCAATATCAACTAAAGTTACGGTCTATAATTCTCTGATATTGCCCCACTTTTCTTACGGTTGTTCTCTTCTCTATGTTTCCTGTGACTCTGTCCTGTACCAATTTTGAGAGGTTGCAGAAATTGCAAAACAAAGCTATGCGAATTATTTTGGAACGTAATAAACACTTCAGTATTAATAACATGTTATATCTATTAAACTGACTTGCTATTAAAAGCTAATTCTATGTTCAAGTAATGATATTCATTTACAGAATGATAAACCATGCACTACCTGAATACTTAGAAGATCAATTATTAATAATATCAGTTGTTTTATCATGTTAGTGATATATATTCTTACAATACAAGGTCAGCTTCAAATTTTTGTATTCCACCAACTCCACAAAATTTTACGACAACAGCCTATTTCATAAAGGTATTACTCAGTACACTAATCTTCCTCAAACTTTTATGGAGGTCAAGAATGTCAATTTATTTAAAACAGGTATGAAACTATTTGCCAGCCAAAACCAATTTACATAATGGATAACATACGTAAGAAATAAGTTTTTGGGGTTTTATACATATATATTAAATTTTATTTTTATAAATTGGTGTATTGATATATTATTTTTTGTTTGTATTTTATTATCACCTTATGCTATATATAATTTCAAATATAAATATTGTATTTAACATCTATCTGATAAATAAAGATTTTAGTTTACATTTTTTTAAAACGTCTGTTTTTGAAAAAAAATATATAAACACCTCGAAATGATATCAGAATTAAAATTCTTTTCTCACATAAAATGTTTATTGATCATTGAAGATTTTTTTGGGTAAGTTATTTTAAAAAATGTCGTGGCGTAGAAATTAGAGAGGTACCTATACCAAGAATAATAATTAAACTGTTCCAAAAGGAAGATAATATGTTGAACATGTACCAACTTATTTTACAAGATTTGGCACAATATAAAATTCATTGAATAAAAATTTGAAACTATTGTAAGTTGCTCTTATTATTTGTCTTCAGCATATTAAGCAGGGTACACGTATCTTTCTCCAAACGTAACAGAACAGATTATTTATGCTGTCTGAAGCAGATATAGCAACTGTTGTATTGAAAGGATCATAGTCAAATTAAATTGCGCCTTCAGAAGATAATACTTCCAAAATGTCAGCGTCAAGAAAATGGTAGGTCGTCATGTGAAGGCAAGCGGAAATGCGTACAACTCAAGCATTATGACGTCACACATTGTGATCTGCGCCAATTAGTCAGCCCCGCCAACTATCAAAAGGGAAGTATCAACCCTTATATGATTGAATTCAGTCTGCCTTCCCCAGCTAACTAGATCAGAGAATCAGTTAAGCTCTTTAGCACGCTTCAAAATGGAGAAACACAAAGTAATTTAAATAACAAATTTGAGAGATTATTAAGGATTATACAGTAAGAAATATACATGTTATATAATGACTTGACATAAATTCATTTCGAAATGCCACATATTTTATATTCGGTACGCAGTCATAAAGCCGATTAAAGTGTCTTGAATAGGGCTGGGAATGTTTAACAAATTTATTATTTGGCAAATGTCACTTGAAGGTTTCATAAATTTATGGCAAGCAAGAATACATCGTAAATAATTCATAGGCACTAGGCAGTAATAAAGTCATTTAGCAAATAAATTAAAGTTCGGAACTTTTAAATTCACAAATGGAGTCATTATTATTATGTATGCATAAGTCCTGCACGCAAGTTGCCTGTAAAAAAGAACACCATTAATACAACATTTTTCTAAGTATAATTATCAGTATAACGAGAAACAGTTTTACTACAAAGTGTCTAAACTTAATCGTAATTTGGTGAAGTTTTTATTGTACATAAAAATTTTTTCGATAGGAATCATATTTGTTGAAAATTTAGGTTTAAGCACCCGCTCGAATTTATCCCCAGGAAATATCCCCTGAATGGATGATATAATAAAAATCAAACAAACGACAATGACAAGACTCCAAATATTTGCTAAATGTAACCAATTACTGTAATCCTAACATGACTGGAAATAAATTTTTTTTTTTTTGACAAGATCAAAAGATGTAGCTAATATAACCAAGTTTGTTGCTAAATACTACATTGATTTTCATTCTATATTTGACACAAATATTGAAAAATACCTAATAAAAAATTTGTTTGTTTCAGCAACGAATTCGTTTTGAATGGTTTTGTCAATAAACACAATTGTCGATATTGGAGCGATGAAAATCCAAATGTTTTTGTTGAAGGACATATTCAATAGCCGCAATAAACGTTTAGGATGGTACATTGAGAGATAATATTATTGGTCCTTTATTCATTGAAGAATATCTCAATGGCAGCATCTATTTGGACATGCTTGAAACCACTATTAATCCTCTTATAACTCATGCATTGGAGAATCAATTTGATGAGGATGGTAATCTTTTCTTAGATGAAAACATGCTTCACTTTCAACAAGATGGTACTCCTTCGCATTACGTTTTATCAGCACGGGATTGGTTGGATAATACATTTTCCGGTAAGTGGATCTGCAGAAGAGGATTCATAGAGTGGCCAGCAAGATCTCTGGATTTGACGACACTTTTATCTGTGGGGTTATCTTAAATCTGTAGTGTATAGACCTCTACTACAGAGCATTCAACAACTTCGGCAAATAATTACCACTGAGTGTTGCTTTATAGAGGTGTTCCAAAATGTGAGACGAGAGTTTGGAAAATAATGAACAACATATTGAGCATTTGTTATGAATTAAAATAAATGATATAAATATAATGTTTTAAATGTCTGAATTTGTTTGCATCAAAGCCCTGTAAAGTGAGCTTTTTAAAATGTCAACTTGGTAATGGTTCTTCGAATTCTAATTAAAAGATTGAAATTGATAAGTTTTTGCAGTAATTTTTTTACAAATTTCAGAAAATCAGTTTTTGTTAAACTATACTGAAAGTACTAATAATAATAATAGTATTAACAAATTAATAATAATAATAATGCTCTTCGAAATGAAGATAATACCGGCCTGCCAAAAATTAGCTGAGTGACTGTCAGGCCAAATACAGAAGGCGGTCATTCTGGGTTCTCTTCGTCGACTTAGGGCACACGATTCTGGAATCTACAGTCACTATCTCTACGGGATGTGCGGAGTGACTGTGGTTAATGTGCTGGTGCGACTCCCGTGAGACGTCGGAGGCCACGGAAGGACTGTTCATACTACTATATGGGTCTAGTCAAAAGTACAGATTTAAAATTTAAGGTGTAAATTGCAAACAATAAATAAGTATAACGAACAATTACATCATAATATTAAAACAATTATTTAAAAACTAACACATACTAACATATACTAGCGGGACTGAGTTTAAAATACATGATGATAACAGTTATTTTTTTAAAAATTCATCAAGATACAGTTTTACAAAAGATACTATTTCTAGAATGTAAACGAAAACAATTGATAAAGTTTTGAGTTCTTTGAACACATTTTTACAAGAAGAATATTTATTTATATCAGTTATGTTCCATACTGCTCGTTTTTGCATTTTAAATTCTCCATCTACATGATGAGAAGAGCCCCAAAAAATGACACCATAAGTTAAATGAGAATAAAATTTAGCATAGTGATATGACAATGTAACAGATATATTAACAATACCACAGTATAACTGTGACAATACCATGTAGCCGATAGTTTAATGCAAAGCATACTGTAGTATGCTTTGCATTAAACTAGTATTTAGTTACCTACTTTACATCCTTTAAATGAGCTGTCCAGACGAAGTTAAAAGCAGAAACGCATGTCGGCAGATGTTTTAGTTTTTAAAATGATTGTTCAACTGGTGAGGACCTTTTGTTTTATTTATTTTTGGTTTTACTGATAAGAATAGTTGGAATTAAAAATAACATTATTGAGTCAGTCGTACTGAACATAATGTGCATATTATCTTTTTTGTAATCCAAATTTCAGCGTTTTGGCAAATAGCCGGGAAAATAATTGTTTAAAAAGATATATGTTGTACTTATCTATGATAAGTTTTGTAAAAATAGTAAATATTAATTAGCAAAAAAATTTGTCAGCGTTATTATTTTTTTTAAAAAGAATATTTACAAGATGTTTCACAAGGAACCGACCACTTACTCAATCCAGTGTATTATTATTTTTTATTCCAATCTATAAATTTATTATTTATTAACTAAGTATTAAGTCAGTATCGTATATTAGGTCATTATTAACTTTTATGATTTTTATGTTGCTATGTTTAATTTTATTATTACTTACTTATGTCTTTATTTATGATTGACCAAGCAGCCTTAGATTTATTTAAAGACCTCTGATATATGTGGTCATTATGTAATTTTTTTGCAGCTTTTATGACATTGCGATAATTTTTTTTAATATAATTTGTAAAAGTGTTTTTCTTTCTCTCAATCACTTTGACTTATTATTTTATACAAAAGTTTCAGTTTTTGTACTGAAATTGTTATGCCTTCAGTTAACCATATTATATTTTCTCATCTTGTGTGGTTTAATAAAAGTAAGTGGAACACTAATATCCACATAATAAAAGAGTACTTAAAACCATCATTTAAATTTGCAGCGTTATGTATCAACCAAGTTTTCTTTACTTACATACATGCTGTTCAAAGGCATCATAATTATTTGTAGTAAAGTATTTGATTAAAGTAAATTTAATTTCAATTTTCCACAAATAACTAAAAACATTTTATGTACGATGCAGAGCTAAAAAGTAATGAATTTTTGTTTTGTCTAAAGTGTCATTGTAATGTGTTCTCAAAATGTTAGGAAACTTCAAAAATTTTTCTTGAAATTTGTATGTTAGTTTTTATAGTTGACTGTAAAGTTTCGTTATTTTTCCTTTAAATTACTGCAATAGAAGGGAAAGTTACTATGTCATTTTGATAGTTGACATTAAGAAAATACATGTTTATTCTTCATTAATTGTCATAGAGTTTATACTCAACAATTCCAGCAGTAACTTAAATGTGTGCAATATATTAGTCGTTGCCAATTAGATATTTTACAGTACGTACAAAAAACAACAAAAACATTTTTCACTAGTAAATATCCCATAATTACTAAACAGGTTTAAATAGACTTGTAATGATAAGCTAAGCTCGACTAATGTGCAAAAAGCGGAACAAGTGGTAGAAATAATTGTTCTTGAAAATGATCATTAACGATGTAGATTTGGGCCTTCTTATTTAACAGACGCTTTTAATTGCATTACACTCCAAGACTTGTATTTTAACAGGTTAATCGGAGTCTCGCTTATAATAGCTTCCTTTGAAGAACAATGCGATGCAGTTCACTACCAATAACTAAAGATGAGATCGACTAATTACTCATATAGCAATTACTGCAATAAACGACGTCAAATCTCACCAACAGAAATCATAATTGCGATAGTGGTAACGTCAAATTAACGCTTTGAAATTACTATTTCGTAAAAAAGTGCAACCAGGACCGTGCCAGTTTTTTCTTATTCATTCAATTATTTTGCTTTTATTACATTTGTTATTTGAATCTTCTCTAAATTGTTGAGTATATTGAGTATATTAATATATTGAATCTTTGAGTAATTAACTATTTATTAGTATTTAATATTTAATAGGGAATTTGGCAATTGGAAAAAAAGACATGGAGTGTTTACTAAACTAAATTAGAATGTAGAAGTTTCAATGACCACCATTGTACTGGATTTATAAAAAAAAATATGTTTTGTTCAATATATATACAATGTACAAAGTTTTTCTGAGAGGTCTGTACAAAAAGCTACCAAGTATTCTAGAGATCAATATACGCAATTAACTCCACATGCCTCTATCCAAAACTAATTCATTATCGCTATCGAGAGTTAAAATTTTTAATGAAATATCAAAAGAACTAGGGGTTATCGTTTTTTTGTATTTTAACTGAAGGAAATACTCTCATGAGTGTAATAATTTTTCTTTTTGGCGAGACAACATTTCTTTAATCTCAATATTGTTTTGCTTCTAATACTAAGAATACCATTATTTAATTCAATGCAATTCTTGGTTCTAGATTGAGTAGTTGATTTAATTGTTTCTATGATAAAACGTATTGGAAGTATTGTGTTTGGGTTATCATCTGCCTAAAACTTTTATATTAGAGCATTCAGATAAGAATGACAGTATGAAATATAAAAAAACTATAACAAGATAAACAAGATACACAAAACAAATAAGATAAATAAGAGAAATAAGATAAATTAGGCAAACAAGATAAGTAAGATAAATAAAATAAATAACTAAAACAAATAATAAATGATAGAAATGGAATAAATAGGATAACATAGATAAAAGAGACAAAAGAGATAACCAAGATAAACAAGATAAACTAAATACACGAGAAAAATTGCATGAACGAAACAAACGAGATGTAGGAGATAAACGAGGCGAATGAGACAAACGAAACGAAATAAAACGAAAAATAAAACAGTTTTTTTCACTCAATTCAAATTAAATATGTTGGGAAAGTACTGACGAGGTCGACTACTTTTTTTTAACTGAATGAAATTAATTTTAGACCGTTTTTTTTTTCAGTAGTGGTTAATCTGATGACAAATTATCAAGAGTTCTTTTCGGCATATTTCTCCATTCTGAAAATTTTTTATTTGAAACATATTTTGATTTATCGCAATTTTTTTTGCTCTGTGCCCTCCCTGATGCACCAATTTCCCTGATATTCAATAGGGTTCTTCCTTAGACCCTCCAGATAATATATATCCAGTTGAAGATTTCTACGTTGAGGCGTGTCTGAGAAAATGATAGCACAACAAATGACCAGCGACACACAGGCACAAAGAAAGCATGCCAATTTGGATAAATTTTCTATTTTTGGGTCTCAAAACGTCCATTTTCATCATAATCATGGGTTAAAACTAGGGTGGAACACCCAGTAAAACTCCAACACCCTTTCAATATAAGAAAAAGTATATTAATTAATAAAAAAAAAAATCTTATCAGCACACTTGTGAACGTAAGCTGACTTTATAAACTAAACTTTCGCCAACTAAAAACTATACCAATCAATGGTATATTCATCTTAAAAATGTTTGTTTTAATTCAATAACATAATATGTCAGAGTACAGACGAGAAGCCGGCAGGCCCGTCAACTCCAGGAGCGTAGTATTTACAACATTCGGCCATCCTGCAATGTTAGTCGTTTACCAACCTTCTTGAAGTATTAGTTGAATACCAACCTTTTTAAAATGTTGGTCGTTAACCATCTGTTCTGGTGTTGTTCGTCGTATACCAACTGTTTGGTGTTGTTGATCGTGTACCAATCGTTTTGATGTTGTTGGTCGTATACCAACCGTTTTGGTGGTTTTGGTCGTATACCAACCGTATTTATTTTTGTTGGTGGTATATCAACGGTATTTTGGGATTGTTGATCGTATACCAACCACATTTTTGGGTTGTTGGCGTGCACCAACCATATTTGTTTTTGCTGGTCGTATACCAACCATATTTTTGGGGTTGTTGGTAGGCTCCGTCAACTCCAAGGGCGTAGTATTTACAATAATAGATATATAAGAAAGTAAAAAAAGCATTTTAACAATTTTTTTAAAAAATTTGTATAAAGAAACAATAACATTTCCAAAAAATTCAACTTCAAATATGCGAGACAGCAATGCCAAGCCTCGAAATTGGAACTCCCTTGTAGTACAGGTACAAACATTTCAGCTTTTTCTACTGGTCTTTAATGTGACTACTAGGTATTCCCATGGGAAAATAGTTTTAGATAGTTTTCCCAGCTTTAGCGATTAAATTTTTCTTGCTTTGAAAAGTAGATGCCACTAGTGTGGCGTGCATAAGTTACACATTTTATTATTACAGAGATAATAAAACTATAGATTAAAATAGACACTCAAGAATGCTAAATAACAACTGAAAGATGTGCAAACAATTTTCAAGTATCTAAATAATATGTTTGTTTAATTAGATTGTTATGTTAAAAAATAACTGATTGACACGGCCACGCGTGTGATGTATTGAAACATCTGCATCTGCACGATATCTCTCGCATAAAGATGTCTTTATAAAAATGTTGACTCAGCTTTCAAAATTGAGATAAAAATACACAAGTGTTTAATAAACATTGACAAAGCACGTTTATTTATTCTAAATAAGAAAATATAATTATTTATAAATTATATGGCTATAATTTACCTTGATATCAACGAAATAATTATTACATCTTATTACAAATAAATATTTTCTACTGCCAACCTTTTCGGCTATCAATTAAACTAAACAATAGTGAATATTATATCGGTTGCATAAAGTTTACTTTAATTTTACAGTCCATACAGCGGGCAATTATCGAATAAAATAAATAAATGATACTGTTATTATAAGATGAGTAGTTAAAATAATACTTAAAACTGTTTGAGAAATATAAACCCGCATATACATACATGGTGGACAATATTGCCTAAATCTTGACGACACACGTTGATAAGGATTCATGTGAAAAATTTGGTTGGAAAAATAATCAAAAGAAAGTTTACATGTACAGGGTTATTCGTTATAAATTACCCACCCCTTAAATTAAAGTTGTGTGGCTATGAATTTTGTTAAAATGCTATCAAAAGTACAGTAGCGTGCAGATTTCAGGGGATACAAAAAAATAATACATATATAAAAAAACCAAATATTTATACGAAATAGATAACAAAGATTTATTTAGGAAATTTAAATATAAATAAATGATCTCATAAAAGATGTTCGATGTGTCCACCATTACTGCTAATGCATAATTGATAACGTCTTCTTATATTTATAATTGCACCGGAAATGTCTTCATTATTTACATTCAGATTGTTTATTTCAAGTCGAATCCTGTCTTTAATGACTTGAATACTATTATTATTATTATTATTCACAATGTGTTTTAAAAATCCCAAAAAGAAAGAATCCATAGGGGTTAAATCCGGACTGTTAGGTGGCTATTTAATAGGTCCATTATTCCCTATCCATATTAGGAATACATTTTTTCAAATGATCTCGAACGGGTAGAACACTATGCGGAGTTGCCCCATCCTGCATCCAAATTATATCATCAAGTTTGGCGTCCGGAAAATACTGCAAAAGAATATTTTCTGCTTCTTTGGTTTCTTATAAATATTTAAAATACCAAACATAGTAATATATTTAAAATGCTTTTAAAACCTTGGTGTTCTAAAGATTACAAAAATATAAATTTTTAGTTGTTCATTTTTGTTATAATTAGAATTTGTGAACTGATATTCTGACAATAATAAATACCTCATTGTTAGACCACAAGTTTTAATTATTATAAGAAAAAAATTAATAACTATATTGGTAATAAATCAAAAATAAATGCATACTTTCACTCACTATGCGAAATCCCTAGCAATTACATAAATTTAAAAAAAGGTGTCTAAAAATCCAATATTTTGTACATTGAATTTTCACTTTGAAGTTGTAGTTTTGAAAGATTGATAAGTGAACTAAAACATTTATGGAGCTACTTATTAAAGCGCTGCGGTTTATCTTTTTAAATAGATTTAACTTTAACTTAACAATAAGTAGCTTTATTATCGAGGAACTAAATGCAAATAATATAAACTAGGGTTTAGCGAGAATTATACTCACCGCCACACTTGTAACAGTATTTTCATAAACAAAATTATTGGGGTTTACTTGGATTTTATGGATTACTGAGATAAATAATATAAATTCAATATTAAGTTGGTTTGGGATAATATTGCCAGGCGGCTTTGCCGCTGTCATAAATAACTATTTTTTAACACTCATCATCACAACTATTGATTGCTGATCCCACAAAATCCCATTACTTTTATCAAACGCCACCTACGGTACAAAATGAAAGTATAATCCTAACAGATGACTATCGGGGTGCAATGTGTCATTTTTACGGTTTGAAAATCACAGCCTGCTGTTATGAACGAGTTGACTGCAGTAGTCGCAACTTTGAACGATCATAAAAAGTAGGCTTTGAACCCCATTTTACATTATCACAAGCTGACGCTATATGTGTATATTTAAATACACACCAACTCTTTAGGCTATAAATTTAAATGTGTTGATGAGTTTTCGTTTTCCCAATTCATAAGGCTTTAATTAAAAATGTAATGATTTATTTCGAGATGAAAGAACTATCCGCGCACAGCGGAAATTACTAATATGTGCTGAAAATATCGAAATACATGCTAACAAATTAAAAATAAAAATTATCCGTCGAAAAGAATTGTAATTTTGAATTTAAATTAAACTAGCTGCGATAAATGCATTTGGGCGTTGCGAACGATAAATAACTAGTTGGATAAAGGGCATTAAGGCCATTCAAAAAGATACGACAGAAAATATTGAAATTCAACAATATACACGAAAGTGTCAAATTCAACGCATAGCACGTCGCATATTACATTGCCCGGCCCCCATATTCCACCCATAAGCAGAAACTGTGCGGAACAAGGTTACACTTACAAAAACTTTAGACACACAACCATTTTCTACAGTATTGCCATCTGTCGAAGCTAGGAATCGAACCTAAGAGCACGCTAGACAGTGTCTAGTCACATTTGACATATATCGCGCTTTAGATTTAGATTCCGATTTCAGCAATTTATTCAAGAATTGTAAATGCATACATGTTTCTCCCGAAATGCCCGCGCCCGGAGCCAGCCGAACAGTCACGCACCAATTGGCGACATGGCACTTGAGGGGTTCGACGGACGCGAGATCGGGGAATAAATAAAAATTTAACAAACCTGAACAATATCGGGAATTACCGCCAAATTTCATTATTAAATGTTTTAACAAAGCTTATACTGTCCTCCTAAGCCAAAATGACGTATCTCAAAAGTGAATTACGTCTAATGTTCTTAGGATTCTGAAGGAATATTGACATGAATTATATTTTATTTCAGCTTTTCAATGTTAATAAGTGATATACGCTATTAAAAAGCAGTATAATAAAGAAATAGGTAAATTTTGAGTTACGTCATTTTGGCTTAGGAGGGCAGTATAGGTGAATGATTTATAACATAATCATGAAATAATTAAATAAGTCACAAATAATAACATTATGGATTCAGAGAAAATATACTTGTTGAGACTGCTTCGTATCAGGTATTAAATTATAAATATAAAGAATTGGATAACGGTAAATAATTTCTATTGTTTGATATTCCGAAGGCTCTTGATATAGCCGATGCTGAATTTTTAATGTAAAACTTATTCGCTATGGGAATTAGAGGAAGCTGTTGTAGTGAATATCGTGTTATATGTTACACAGAATGATGTTAGCTAAATATGACAATATAAAATCTGAAATAACAAATTTGAGATGGTAGTTCCTCAGGGTTCAATATCGGGCCCTCTGCTTTTCATGTTTTATGTTAGCAATCTACCTCACTCATGTCTAAAGGTAAAGTCACCATGTTTGCTGATAATTCCACTGTAACTGTTACAACTCCAACTCCAGAGGAACTTGCAATAAATATGACTCATGTGCAAGATGAATTTAAGACATGGTATCCACGTAATAAATTGATTTTAAATAAAAAAAACTGTGTTTTTAAATTTTCAAATATTAAAAGCAGTCACTAAATTTTGAATCCGAAACTGCAAAACATTTAGAAACACACTTGGATAACAAGGTGGCTTGGAGTAAACATACTGATTTGATGTGTACTATGTCAAATTCAACGTTTTTGTCACGTAGCTAACCTAACTGGTTATTTAACCTAAAATTACTTGTGCTTATTCAGCTTTTATAGTTAAACAGTTTTTGAATTTAAAATTATAATATAATTTTTTTCTTCAAAAAAGGGAGATGGTGCCATAATACAAAATTACAGGCCTATGCTATAGTTAATAACTTCCCTAAAGTTTATGAAATTCTGGTGTATGAATTATTTTATTTTACAAGAAACATCCCATTACGCGTATCAGCATGAATTTATCAAAGGGAGGTCAACTGTTACCAGTTTGTTTTGTATCACCCAGTATTTAGCGAATTCTTTAGATGCCGGGCTTCAGACAAATGTCATTTATACAGATTTCTCGAAAGCATTCGACACAGTGGATTACAGTATCTTATTAATAAAATTGCAGAGTTTTATCATATTTGTCTGACAGGAAACAATTTGTGTAATGCTGTGGAGTCCAGTCTGTTGAAATACATGCCACTTCTAGAGTTCCTCAAGGTTCAAATTTAGGACCCTCACTTTTTAATATTATTATAAATGACATTATATCTAATTTAAATTGTAAATACTTTTATATGCAGATGATTTAAAAATTTATTCTATTATTAAAAATATTTAAAATTGTTTTACCCTGCAGAGAGATTTGGAAAACCTTAATATTTGGTGCAATGAGAATAAATTACCTTTAAACATCTCGAAGTGCAATGTTATTTTCTAATAAAGTACAAACACAAAATTTTGACTGCACTCTTAATAATACCGTAATTGCAAGGCCTACTGTCTTTCGAGACTTAGGTATAATATTTGATGGTAAAATCTCTTTCATAAATCATGTTAATAGCATAACATCAGAGAGCTTTAAAATGTTAGGCTTTATTATAAAAATTTTCCGTGAGTTTAATAATGCAGATATGCTGAAATTGCTTTATAAAACTTTTGTGCGATCTAAGCTTGAATATGCAGCTATTATTTGGTGTCCTTATATACATGTTAACAGCATTGAAAAAGTACAGTGCAAATTCTTAAAATATGCTTGTTTCAGAGGGGATGAAGTATACCCAGCTATTGGATATCTAAATGCATATATGCTGGAAAGATTTTCTTTAGATAGTTTCGAAAAATGACGGGTGAAATCACAGTTAATCTTCTTGAACAAAATAATAACTAATGACATTGACTGTCCCGATATATTACAAATGTCAAATTTTCGTGTTCCCAGAGTAACCACAAGGCAACATATGACTTTTACTTTGAGTATACCTCGTACAAAATTGGTAAATTTTCGCCTTTACATCAAATGTGCATCAATTATAATAAACACCAACATATTCTTGATATTTTCTTCTGCAATGTAGCCACAGTAAAAAAATTGTAAAACAATTTTTTTTTCTTCCAGCCATTTTGTTGACAGACCACCCTAGACCTCTTGCGTACTGTCAGTGGTTTGTCAATAAATTAATGAATGACGGCCTGCTAAATTTGACTTTTTTTTCTGACGAAGCGTGGTTTTATCTTTCGGGGTACGTCAATTCTCAAAATATGTGAATATGGAGCACTGATAATCCGCATATTTATGTTGAATCTCCATAAAATGCTCAGAAACTTGGTGTTTGGAAGGCAGTTTCTCGCAGAAGAATACTTGGGTCCTTTTTTTTATTCCACCGTCAGTGCTGACAGTTACAGAAACAACATTTTGACTGAATTTGTTCAGCAACTACACGATGATGAACTTCAGCATGACTATTTTCAGCAGGACGGTGAAACAGCACATACGGCAAGGGAAACTATAGTTTTTCTTCGTGAGTCTGATGAGTTTGCATACACAAGTCGAGTTTTCTCCGAGGTCACCTTGTTTGACCATTATGGACTATTCTGTCTTCCCTTACTACAAAAATAGGATTTTCAGAATTTTTGTACCTAATTTGCAAGATCTAGAACAAAGAATTGCTAAATAATGTGCAACTATAACGCTGGTAATGCTTTAATTTTGGAACTTGGAGTTTATTATTATCTTATCTCTAGAATTAATAATACATGTGCACATTATTGCAGATGATGTTAGCATGGGACGTAACTTGATAAATTTTGACAAAATTATTACACAAAAAAATGATATAAACTAAGACGACAGTTTTCCATTCCATGACCACCTTTGACCAAGATAATTTCTGAAATCACATTACTTTGCCAATATTTTCATTAGGTAGTAAATCTACTCTTCACACAGAGAAAAAAATTAAAAACAGAAATATCAAAAAAGTTTGCATTCTAGTTTAACAACGATAGAAATAATATGAAAATAACTTAGGACAAGTGTACTAAATATTAATTTTGGTAGGAAACCAAACTTAATAACAATTTGCAACTGTAATGTGTAAGGAAAGCAACGACATTTTAGTTTTTGATGTGTCTATATCAAGGCATTAAATTATGAAGTTACTATTAGCTTAACCCGGATGTTTATTCTTTATAGTAGGTAGTTATTTAAATTACAAATTTCCCTTGTCAAACTGGAAGTGTTTACGTATCAGCCCTACCCGCTCATCAAACACTTTTTATGAAAAAGTTGTTAAATAACATAGAGAAAGAATGGAACGAAATAATTTTCGATGCTATCAACAAACGAACAGCTGTGTAACTAATGGACTAAACTTCGTAATTATACAGGGTAAGTCAATAGTGTATTCTCCTTCGATAACTTTTAAATCATTAGAGATACAACGATTTCTTGAATATAAAAGTATTTTGGGTCGATAAGAGCTATTATTTTAAATTATTGTGAAATCTGTAGGGTACTTAAATTTTCTGTGTAAGGGTATGTTTATATTTATACTAAATAAATGATCATATTGAAAGCAATGTTGCTGGAGTTGAGCGAGGCCTGGAGTGATGTTTATTTTAACAATATAAATATGGTCGCGTCGGCGATTCTTACATGCTAGCTGGCTCCAAGGGAATGAGAAAGCAAGGAAATAGTCAAAACAATATTCGGGCACAACGAGCTTAGTTAATTCCAGCAGGCAGCAATAGAAAAATCATTGTTGGTGCGTAGTTCTTTCGTGTGACAAGTTGTGTGCTAAATAATTTATTTTCACTGTAACCGGTGAGTTCTTCACTAAGTGTTTTATTCTGAATAGGCTTAGGGGTTAGGTCAATTAATTAATAAAATAGTACAGTCAGTTAATTAATAAAATAGTACAGTCAGTTAGAGCATAGTGTGATAATGAGTTATTAGTAATTGAAAGTCAATTAGAGTACTGCCAGCTGGTTTAGTTTTGATTTAGGTGCTACAGATACCTAGAGCGTTCTGACAAATTATTGTAGTTAGTTTCTGACATTAATCGTAGAGTTGTGCTTTGGCGAGGAATGGCCTTAGCTGGCTTTGGCGAGGAATGGCCTTAGCTGAGTTGTTGCTTAGGGTGAGGAATGGCCCCGAGTACATTGAGTTGGATCTTGGAGAGGAATGGCCTTGATCTAGCCAAGGCGAGAAATGGCCTTGAGCGTGTCGACGATAAAAGTCTTAAGAGAGTGTAAATTGACTGTTGACTGAGCATGTTATTGATAGAAAGCGTTCTAGGGGTCTTTAGCGAATTAGAGAATCTAGTAATGATCAGACTAAAGCGCTTACAGTGTTTTCTTTTCTTTCTATATTTAGATTGACGTAAGCGGTTGGAAGGGAAGATCCAGTTTTTATTGAACCGGTAAGTGCTAACCTGTTGTTATTTACATATGTTGAATAAACAAGTACGCCCAGCAGTAAACAAAGATATTACATCTATTACAAGAAAAAATATTTTGTTTTTTTTTTGGAACCGTGGTCCTACCCTTCCTATCCATTGTCCAGGAAATCTCTGAGTCAAGATGTATTGGAAGAGAATTTATTCAATAAATTTAGCGCTAGCTGAAATACAAAAAATGTGTGAAAGTTTGAAGGTACGAAGTTCCAGTAATCGTATTTTTTGTAAAGAAAAAAGGCTCATCGATAAAGCACACCGTCATCATTAAAAGCGGTATTCTGAGCAAAATTAAGATGTGTTTCTAATCCTTGAAAGAAATCTCGAAGTCTTTTCTTCTTGCATAGTCTCTTTGCCGAAAATGATATAAAACTTGAATTTTATATATTCTCATTTTCAAATCTACGAAGAATTTTTTTGAACGATAGTATAAGAAATATCAGGTTCAGCAACACACAATAGACCCGACTTTTTTGGACTTCTAACAAAGTCCCAACGAATATCACTTACGATTTCTAAAGATCACCTTGATTTTTCACTTGACTATTCTTTATTTAAATTTGCAATCTCTGAGAAATTTTTTTACTCTTCTCAATTAAAACGCTTTTGGGTAAGAACAACTGAACCAGTTTTATTATATAAATTCACTATTTGTGGTGTACATATATTAATGATAAAATGTTTACTACTTCATTCCAACAGAACCATAAATACATTTACTGTTTATTTCTTTCACCTTTTTAAATAAGCGAGAAATATTATATGAAACGGACCATATTTGTTTCCCATGGAATGAAATATTTATAAATGAAATCTAAATAAATTATTCATGTAATCGAATATTTCTGAAACACAATTTTATTTATGTCAAGTGTTTGGGCGGGCGTATTAATTATAAACCCTTATTGGCTTCGTCCATATGCACAATGTTTATTTTCTTTGGTAGGTGGTTATTTAAATTACGTGCTTCCCCTTATCAAAGTAGAAATGTTTACATAGCAGTCCGAGTGTTCCCGCTCACCCAACATTTTATACGAAAAAAATTATCAAATCACGTCCCGAATAGATGGAACAAAATAATTTAAGCGTGATATTAACCAACAGCTGTACAGTCAATATGTAGCAAAAACCTTTTATAATAAGTAATAACTAAACAAAAACGGACATCATGGCAACGGACACGTGATCAAGGCCCAACATAACCTAAATCTGTTTGTTGAAAAGCTCGGTGGTTCTTTCATCAGTGTTAGTATTATGTGCCAGCTGACCAAATGAAGTTTCATAATATTTTCTACAGAGTACATCCAGAAATCAACTGGTATAGAGCCCTCGTCATTTATGCACGTGGCGTTAGAATATATCACAGTTTATGACCGACGTTTTCGGAGTGCTGAATAGACAGATATTGTACAATAAATTGATGATTACTGATTAATATCATCGTTTGCTCATTCAAGTATTCGTACCCCAATTATTTGTTTTACATTGAATTTATTTCAAAAGCGTAATCGAAAAATCCCTCAGGTATAGATGGATATAAAACGCTCAGCGTTTACAAGCTTTTATTAAAAGTGCTTTAATATAACTAATCATGATGTACGGTGGTTTATGTAAGCTGTAAATCGTTTTAATTAGAAACGATAGAGTTAAAACTAAAAAGAAAAAATAAACTGGGTTAGTGTAAATAGCTGTACATAGGATAATGGAGAATCGAGGACATTAAAGTGCGTCCAAGTTGACTAGGGTTTGTCGATTTTTAAAGCTGGGTTTAAACATTGGAAAACCGGTTTTTAAATTTAAAAAACCTGTTTTAGATACTAGAATTAACATGTAAAACTGAATTAATTAAAAACATTAACATTTTGACTTGATATCACCTCGGACACAGGAATTAGTAAAAGGTTACTGTAAAACTAATTTTTATGAGCGAATATTTGACATAAAAATTCAAAAACTCATTCTATTATGCTCAGTTCCCAGTGACGGCTTTATGCGATACAATATTATACTATAAACATGCACTGAAACATTTCCAAATAACAGAAAAACAGAAATTTATATAATATGATAACGTGAATTTTATTTCATTTTAAAATGTTAATACGTAAAGCAGATTTATCGAAAAACGTATGACAAAAAACAAAAAGTTATATTTTTACACTAGCCAAATTTGGGGGTAACGTCACACTCTGTTTTTCCTTATAACTTTGAACGGCTGGAGATATCTAAATTCTTTAAAGACATTTGATTGGTTTCCTGTTAAGGGCTACTTACCGATAGGAGTTTCAATCCCGTATCTAATGTCCTTTTGGCTTCTAAATTTCTGTTTATAGATAGAACAACCAATTCACCAAATACACACCAAATCTTAAACAAAATATTCTACCTTATACAAAATACATTGAGTATATTTGTTGACCTAGATATGACGAAAGCATAGCTTTACTATCTTAAAAAGTGTTTAGATGAGAAGATCAACCTCAATTTTACGTTATTTTAAAATGTTAATACGTAAACTAATTTTATCGGAAAACGTATGTAATACCTTTGTTTACTACTGGGCGTACTTGTTTATTTAACAAATGTAAATAACAACAGGTTAGCACTCACCGTTCAATAAAAACTGGATCTTCCCCTCCAACCGCTTACGTCAATCTAAATATATAAAGAAAAGGAAACACTGTAAGCGCTTTAGTCTGAGGGTGCTATTCATTACTAGATTCTCTAATTCGCTAAAGACCCCTAGAACGCTTTCTATCAATAACATGCTCAGTCAACAGTCAATTTACACTCTCTTAAGACATTTATCGTAATCACACTCAGGGCCATTCCTCGCCTTGACTAGATCAAGGTCATTCCTCGCCAAGATCCAACTCAATATACTCGGGGCCATTCCTCGCCCTAAGTAAACACTCAGCTAAGGCCATTCCTCGCCAAAGCCAGCTAAGGCCATTCCTCGCCAAAGCCCAACTCTACGATTAATGTCAGAAACTAACTACAATAATTTATCAGAACGAGCTAGGTATCTGTTAGCACCTACATCAAAACTAAACCAGCTGGCAGTACTCTAATTGACTTTCAAGTATTAATAACTCATTACCACACTATGCTCTAACTAACTGTACTATTTTATTAATTAACTGACTGTACTATTTTATTAAATAATTGACCTAACTCCTAAGCCTATTCAGAATAAAACACTTAGTGAAAAACTCACCGGTTACAGTGAAAATAAATTCTTTAGCACACAACTTGTCACACGAAAGAACTACGCACCAACAATGATTTCTCTATTGCTGGAATTAACTAAGCCCGTTATGACCGAATATTGTTTTGACTATTTCCTTGCTTTCTCATTCCCTTGGAGCCAGCTAGCATGTAGGAATCGCCGACGCAACCATATTTATATTATTAAAATTAAACATCACTCCAGGTCTCGCTCAACTTCAGCAACATTGCTTTCAATATGATCATTTATTTAGTATAAATATAAACATACCCTTACACGTATACGGATTTGTACGGATTTCAGTTATTTTAGTTTTTTTATTTATTTGGTTTTGTGCAGACAAAGTATATTCGCAATTGTAGTTCTATAAATATTAAATAAAGTGAACATTTTTAATACATGTATACATTATTCTTTTACTGTTTTATTTATATTTTGTTTTTTTGGAATAATTCGAAAACCGGTTTAACCGATTTTTTTGGAATACTGAAATTCGAAACCCGGTTTTTTGATAAGTCGGTTTTTTGTTTAAACCCTAATGTTGACCATAGGCAACTTTCTGCTGAGATACTGAGACTTTTGATCACAGTTTTTCTTATTCGAATCTCTGTGACCAATAGGAGAAATCAATTCATTTTTAGTACAATTTCACAACTAACGACAGTGTGCAAGACCATGTACTGAAACAAAAAATAATCCAGCCCAGTCTTGGAAAAAAAAATTTTAATCACTACGATAGAACATCACCCTGTATAATTATTTTTTTATATTAAATTCTGAATTTTCATTGAAAATTGATCAGAAAGGTCCATTGTATTTTGTTGCCACACATTTGTTACACTTATTTCTACAAAGGGCCATTAGCTCCAAGCTATAAAATAGTGAGATGAGAAACTGCTTGCGTTTGAGACAAAGAAAACATTAAAATTATGAGGGGACAATATGTTCATGCAATAACGCCACTAACTAATGTGACAGGTAAAACATTGAAGTAAATGTACATTTGCAACTGCGAAACCTAAGTTAAAGCGTATTTTCAAGGTGCTTACCTTTGTTTTAATACATATCCTAGACTACAATCAAGTGATCCACATATTTTTTTATGACTGGGGTGAATATACGTATACACGTATTTATTCAAATCAGGAAGCCTAACTGACTATACCACGGGTCTTCCTCAAACTATCTGCCTACCATTAAAGGTATTATTTAGATGCTTTCTAATTACCTGGGAATAGAGTCAAAACACCCTGTATCTCAGTAATCGTCAATGGCCAATATGGACGCATCCTAATTACCTCCGTTCCTTATTATCAAATTTACACTCTATAAAGACTCACCTTGCACATTGTGTTTTTAAAGCAGTGAAACTAGTGAAACTTGAGCTTTGGTTCTTATCTCAAAGAGGGGGCCCTGTAGTTAGAGCCGCTAAATATAAAAAGATTACCCTGGCTGGCCCATTACAATAAACTGAAATCAGAAGCCACCCACTAATAGAAGGTGGGTTAACGTTGACCTCCGGCCGAAGCCTGACCAATTATCCTATATGTGTTACCAATATTATTGCGTCAATGTGTGCAATATCTTGGCTAGTTTGACCGATTGTCGGCCAAGCAATAAAAACTGAGTTGAATGCCTTTTTACGGCATATTTTCTTTATATTTCGTATCATACGGACTACAGAATGCATCTGAAAAACAATATAATACGTCTATTTTACACTTTAATCTAAAATGAGAAAGTCCTGGAGTGGTTTGGAAACTTTGATGTGAAGATAACACTGACGTAGTTTTCCACGAAACACAAAAACCCTATATACTGCACTCGACGCGCGTTTCGCCAACCAAGTTGGATTAAACCTGTTTTAATCATCTCCAGATGATGATAACTTGATTGACGAAACGCGCGTCGAGTGCAGTATATAGTGTTTTGGTGTTTCGTGGAAAACTACGTCAGTGTTACAATGAGAAAAAATATTTATCAACTGCTATTAAAAATTTAATACCATTGAAAAACATAGCAATACTGCTAGTTCAATATATATTTTCTTCTTTATTCTATATGCTACAATATACAAGGAGTCTCACCAGGAACTGCATCGATCAATATAGGGAAAAGTACGCACCAGAAAATTTTTAAAATTTAGGGGAACTGCTAATGGCGGTGTAGCCAATCCAACTAAAATAATTGCAAGCATCTGGCACTTTCGGTTATACTGGAAGTCGATACCAACTTGCTTATTTTAAATGGAACACCCTATATATTTTAGGGTTTTCAAAAAGAGCATAAAATTCTGAGTCAAAAACATGTAGGATACTCTATGACTAAACCCAGCCGGTTTAGAGATATTTGACATTTAAAAAAATTTTGACAGGTGTAATAGTTTAAAATAACCTTTATAACTTTCTTCGTGTAAAAGATACTCATTTGATTTTTTGGCACACAGAAAAATCATAAAGTAAGCTATTCTCTACATTTAACAGAAATTCAACAATAGTATACCAAATGTTCCGTTTTTGACGTTACATTTTGTAAACTTCAAATCGCTAAAAGTTGCATAAGTCAAATGGAACACCCTGCATTTTTTACATCAAGTTATGTAAAATTAAATCCTTTTTTTATTGCAATTTTATCAAATTAGCCATGATTAGAAACAATCAGTAATGCCAGTCATTCTCTTATGTCAAAGAATGCCACTGCGTTTAAATTACACCCATGAAGACTTTTTGAATTTGTTTATTATTTATGGAGAATGTGATAAATTAATATCAAGAACTTGTAGTACATTTGTTACTAGATATCCACAAAAACGGAAAATAACACCAAACACTGTAACATGCCTATTAATTGGATTGAAGACGCTTTGCATAAACTAAAATAGCTAAGATAAAATCAACTGAAAACATAATTCCATTTTAATTTAATAATTGTTCAAAATTCCGCCCTCGAACCTCCACACATTTTTCGCACCTTCGGATTAGTTCTTCATGGGTATTGGGTAGCTCTTCTAATTGAATCCTGTGATAAGTCTTGAAATGATTTCTTACTCTCTGCATACAATCTTCAATAGTTGTTAATTGGCTCTCATAAACTTTATTTTTAATAGTTCCCCAAATAAAATAATCTAAAATTAATAAATCGGGTGAGCGAGTAGGCCATAGGAAAGGTCCATTATTGGCGAACCCATTGATCGTAAAAAGTTTCTTGTATAAAATTATTTATCAAATACGCGTTATGTGGGGGCACCGTCGTGCTGATAAAAAATGTTGCTATGTTCGGCGAGAGGTAAATATTCTAAATAGTTATTATTCAAATTTTGTAAAATATTTAGATCTTTCACCTAAAAAAAAAAAAACAAAAACAAAAAAATTAACCATACATATTAGCAGAAGAAGAAATCTTTATAACTTATTATTTAAATTGTCCTGATAAAATTCTAATGCTACCATTCTATCGTTTCTTATAGCACAGTAAACATTAAAATGCCAACTTTCTTGAAAATTTCGCTCCCTGAACACATGAGGATTCGAGTTACTCCAATAATGCGAATTGTGTCGATTAAAAAGTCCATTTTTGGTAAATTTAGCTTCATCTGACTATATAATATTTCCCAAATAAGAATCGCCTCCTATAGACCTATTAGAATAAATTCACACAAATTTTCTGTTAGGAAATCTGTTTCTTTTAATCGTTGAACCATTTGGAACGAAAATGTGTGAAATTTTTGATTAATTAAGATTCTGTGAACTGAATTCTTGCATAGTCCCGATTCCAGAGCAGCTTGTCTTAATGACGTCATTGGAAATGCATGAAAATATCCCAGAATTGCTTTTTCTACGCTTTCGTCATCAACAATAGGCTTCCGCTTTTGAATTATTGCCTTGACAGAGCCATGGTTTATAACATTATCCAGTATGGGTTTTAGAGTGTTCGGTGACGGTTTCCGTTTTTGTGGATATCGAGTAACAAATGTACTACAAGTTCTTGATATTACATTATCACATTATTCATAAATAATAAACAAATTCAAAAAGTCTTGTGGGTGTAATTTAAACGGGGTGGCATTTTTTGACATAAGAAAATGACTGGCATTACTGATTGTTTTTCTAATCATGGCTAATTTGATAAAATTTTTACTAAAAATTCTTGAATTTCTAAGAAAATCACAAGTTGTAACAAACTCCACACTGCAAAATTATTAAAATGTCAAATATCTCTGAAACGGCTGGGTATAGGCATAGGGTATCCTACATGTTTTTGACTCAGAATATTATGCTCTTTTCGAAAACCCTAAAATATATAGAGTATTCCATTTAAAATAAGCAAGTTGGTATTGACTTTCGGTATAAGCGGAAGTGCAGATGCTTGTAATTATTTTACTTGGATTGGCCACACTGCCATTAGTAGCTCCCTAAATTTTCAAAATTTTCTGGCTCGTATTTTTTCCGATTTTATCGATCGATGCAGTTCCTGGTGAGACACCCTTTTATATTTATTTGTTTGTATTATCGGTACTTCTGTTTACTGCTGGCATTACTGTATTTCCATAGTATTTTCTTAACTTCATGGAAATGAAGGATAAATCTAAGCCAATTTTATGTGTTTTTTTTAAATACCTCATTGACCTACACTGACAGCACTTCTGAGCATTTTGTAGATATATTCCAGTTTAAATTTTAGGACTTGCTTACAGTTACGGCAGTACCTTACCTTTGAACTCCTCGAAGCTGAGCGTTGAATTTCTCAGAAGCTATTTTTTTGGCACATGTCCTACTAAAAATAGTTTAGATATATTTTTTAAGATATCTATTTCTTTAAGTTATTTTTAAATAAGAAAAATTAAAGAGAAACACGATAAAGTAATATTCAAATTTGCAATTTTTTTAAGTATTTTTTCTTATCTATGTACATATGTAGTTTTGGATGCAGTTAAAAATCTGTAATTTTAAATTAGAACTCTGTCTAATTTACGAAGGGAGCTATTTTAATAACTCTTCACCTGTCATAACAAATTTTGTATAACATCAATCATAAATATTAGTTTTTGTGTCAAAAATTATGAGGAAAGTTATTTTTAGCCTGAAAATTATAATATGAAGATTAAGGGGAAAAAAAGTCAGTTATGGAACGGTACTTCGAAATATTATCAAAAGCGTGAAATGAAATAACAACTTGAAATTAATAAAGTTAATGTTAAAAAAACAACAAATGGTATTTTGTTTTTGTACATATATACCATGTAATTACAGACCCTTCTTAATTAAAGAAAAATATCCTAAACAATCTAGTACATTTTGGCAATGAAGTGTCGTCAGACATTCATAATTTCTTAATTATCTCTCACCAAAAATAAAAAAAACTGTCAAACATATTAGCATGGAGATAGGGGAAATTTAAAAGTTTTTCCAAAATTGTAATTCATAATGCAGTATATTGTTAACGGGAGATATTAAGGACGTTTCAAAGTCGTGCTCCAGTAAACAACTTTATCACAGAAGCTAGCAGTGTTTGGCCATTTAAAACTATATACTATAAAGATAGTGTAGCCATATTTGCTACTAATTTTATGGAAGCGATAGAAATATCTTTACATTTAGGAACCATTTTGGTATACCTGTGGGTAAAGTGCTGCTACGAAAATAATGAATTAGCAGTTAAGGGATGTTTGTTACTTGCCTCCAACAAGCAATTTAAATTTGTTGTACATTTTGGCCGGTGGGCACTTTTTGCTTTTCGGTCACTTTAAGGAAAGAATTTTAGAGTTTTTTAGTTTTTTTAAATTCAAGATGACTATGTTATTTCGACAGGTTGAACTATACTTAGCTTATAATTTGATTTTTAAGACTTCAAACCAGAATATTGCAACACTGTGAAAAGAAGTTTTAAGTAGGTCAACACTTGAAAACATCTATATATAAAGTTGCAAAAAATGAAATCTCAGCCCGTTCAGCATCTGTGAAAACCACGTTTCAAAATGTTGGAAACCAAACTAGAAGTGAAACGGAGGTGTTTCATCAAGACTTATGCAAAGCTTTAGTCGCAGCTAACATTTCTTTAAAAAAGCTTCAAAATATCCAATTCAAAGAATTTTTACAAAAAATATTGTAACCAAAACATTCCTGATGAATCTACTATAAGAAAGAAGAATGTGCATGCAGTATATAAAACGATCATACGGAAAATTAATGTTTCACTGGACAATAACAATTTTTATATTAATGTTGATGAAAGTACAGATACTTGTGGTCGATATATCGCACATTTTATTATTGGAACCCTACAAGAAAGTAATCCAAGTAAACCATATTTAATAGCTTCAAAAGGGTTAGACAAAACAAACAATGTGACCGTAATCCATTTTACTCAATCGTCTTTGTCAGAATTTTTCTTGCCAAATGCAATCCCAGCAGAAAAGTTCTTGGTGTTTTTTATCTGATGCAGCACAGTTATGGTAAAAGTGGGCCAAAACTTAAAAAATATTTTAGCCCAATATGGTGTATGTCGCTTATCTTCTACATGGGATAAACAGAGTTGCAGAAACCCTCACAACTGGATATCCCTTGGTACACAAACTAATTTTAAATGTAAAAAAAGTGTTTTTAAAGGCACCTCTAAGAGTGCTGATGTATAAAGAGTGATTGCCAGGAACCTCCGGAACCCATAATTACCCGGTGGGGAACATGGATTAAAGCCGCAATATTCTACACAGCACATTTCTTAGCTATTAAGGAATTAATTCTAGATATAGAAGACAACTCGCAGTATGTAGTTCAAAGTCATTTAATGCTGAAAAATGCAGATGTAGCTAAGCAACTTGTTTTTATTAAAATTAATTTTAGTTTTATACCAGATATAATAGTTTAATTAGAAAGTAGAAATGTACGTTTAAGCGAATCGATTAATTTTGTTGAATCTTCTTCCGCTACCTAAATGTAAAAAGATTTTCGGTGATGTAGGTATTAAAGCTAGAAAAAAAATAGGTGTTACTATAGAAAAGAATGAAGGTTTCAAATCTTTACAGTCAGTAAATAGTATTTTTGTTGGTAAATCATCCAACGAGGTTACACCGTGGCCTTATAGCTTACTACCCAAATTGCAATATTGCCCTATTACATTGGTAGAAGTTGAAAGAACCTTTTCTGTATATAAACATATATTTACTGACAAGAGACAATCATTTTTATTGGAAAATTTTTTAAAAAGTATTTAATTATAAATCCCTACTATACAATTTCAAATTAAAATATTTTTATTTAATACCGGACAAAGGGGATTTTTGTAGACAAAACCATTATTTTTTTATAAATAATCGAAATTTTAAACGTATATAGGTATAACTAAAGCTGTTTCGATATTTGAACTACTAACCGCCGACATTACACAAATAAGGGAGCATAACGCGCCTTTTCGCATTAAATACAAACTGCCATACCAGACGTCACCAATATTTTGACAACCTCTACGCCCCATTCTACAGGGAGGACACGTCCTTCTGTAAATAGAGTAAAAAAATTCAAAATATTCACCTCTCTCTTCTTTGTCTCTTTTTGTTGTAATAAGTTCCTTTCAAAAAAATGTTTTTTTCCAATTTATGAGAACCATCAGTAAATTGCTGACCATTATCACATACACAAATATTTTTCTACGTAAAAATAAGCTGAGACTAAACATTCCTGCTTCCCATCTCAGTATTGTTTCAAGGCGAGCTTTTTTTTACTCTCAGCAAGTTGGCTCGTCGTAGCAAACGTTAAATTACAAGTTTTTATAAACACCATTTTATACAATATGCATATTTTTTCAGCATCACCTTTAAGTCGTTAAGTGCAAGCTTGTGCATGCACTGATTTGTTTTTGTTGCCATTATACAATAATTGTATAATGGCAACAAAAACAAATAATTAATAATTATTATTAAAATTATAGTTTTAGGAGTTGTATTAGTTTAACGTAATATTTTTAAGCCCGGATCGGCCCCGCACCGCCTGACCTGATAATTGTCCCGATGCTTCCATATACGGGGATGCTAGGTCGGAAAAAGACAGAGTGTCCGGCGAGGGACATATACACCTTGTTGTTTTCTATTAATTTTGAATAAAATTGTTTTGAATTTTTGAATTTTTGTATTTGATATTTGAACTGAAAATATTTCAATTTGTCATTGTTAATTTAAACAAAAATACTTATAAGTTTTGTAATTAGCATGTTCATTATTCCCCTGAGATAATTATAGGCGATGCATAAAACTCCTATAATATGTGATTGCATATACTGTAAGGTTATTGTGGACACGTCTTCAATTCAAATCGTCCAATTTTCGCTCAAAAATTCTTTCATTTAGCCAAGACATTAAATGACAAATTTTGTCATAGGTTCAAAATCACTTGTAAATTCAAAATATCCAATAAAAAATTTAACATTTATTTCCAAAACTATTAAACATATGTTTAAAAAACAAGTAAAAATTGCAATTTTGCACAAGAAATTCAAAAGGCATTTCATATATATATTCAAACATTTTTTGATAGCTTTCGACGTAAAAATAGCTCCATAGTATCTGTTGGTTCTTGGACTATATACTTGGACCAGGTCCTGGTGTTTATAGCACATAATCAAGGTTTTCTTTATTTTCTCTATTAAGCTTGTGCAATTTTGGATCCAAATGGTACCTGAAAGTGGCTCTTCCTCGACAATGATTTCTTATGGCATTACTAATAAGTATACTAAGCGGCAACATTCTTTCTCAAATAGCCTTTTTTTTTTGGTTTGCTGTTTTACTAAAGTTTTGTACCTACCCATTTCATAATGCTAATTAAAAGTAGATGCCCTTAGCTTTGATTTGCATTTTCTTTATGTGTCAGTGTTAATTTTTCTTCATTTGCGAGCAATTTGACATCAAAATTTTGTAAACTATAAAATCACAAAAATTACAAAAATGTAAAGTCAACTCATTTTACGTCCAGAACATCTGCACATTTTTAAGTACCTTGATATCAAAAAGTGACATATAAAGATCATGAAACCAAAATTATTAGTTACATTAACAAATATATTCTAAGACGTAGATAATTTAATGAAGTACACTAAAAATAACAGAAAAAGTTTGATTTTGTTTTTTAATGCAAAAAACAAATGCTACAGTTAAACATTTATATGATGATGAAAGCAGTACTCTTCCCCTTTAAACCGGTTTTATTTTCATACAATTCAATTATTTCTTCAAAAGTTATTAAAGTTTTTGTGACGAACGAACAGAAAAAGGCGTTCGCGCTTTGACTCGCGACCCCACAACTTTGATTCTTTTTTTTACGCGAAATCGGTTGCATGAACGAAGTTTTTTTTAAGATCGTTTTTTGTATAGAATTTAGTGTTCTTTAATCTTTATCTGTATGATTTTTCTATATTATGCATTTTAAAAGTTCCAAAAAAAACTCTTTTTAGGAGTTGATGTCATTTTACGGTAGCCTTGAGAACTTTTTTTATACTTTTCTGCCGGCAAATAGCTACTTCTGTGCAAAATTTCACATAAGGATTATTTAATCTCAGGTCAAAATCTTTAGGGACTGGGCTATTATTTGTTTCCTTCATTTTAAATTGGATACAATGATGAGATATTCCTGTTGAGATACACCAGGTCGATTTTTTTATTTATCGCACAGACTATTATGACCTACCACATAGTATTGACCACAGCATTACCGTATTCGAATTATCGCAGCCGGAGGGAATAATGTCAGACTGGTGGTGGTCTCTTAATGACTCTGTTGCATTTCTTTCAATATAGTATAAGTACTTAAGAAATAATTAAAATTTAATGATTACGTTTTTGCATAATTACTAAATTCAATTTCTAATATTAAATAATTACATAAATGTACGGAAATTAATATTAAAATAATAGACGAAGTGTCTCTGAAACTTAATTACAATAACAAGCAATTTTATTTCATATTTAATTAAGTCCGTATTTAGACAGCACATATGCAAATCATAGGAAGATGTACACCAGCCTTTACCATATAGTTGGTATTTGGTTACAGTAATGTTTGCTAGTGTCTACACATAATCAGGGTTTGCGTTCACTATATTTCACCCTCAAAGAACCTCTGGATGAAAACGGTCTGTTCGTATACCAAATTATTGTTTGATCTAACACTATTCGGTTCAGATTACACAAAGGCCAGCTCTGTCATCATCACATCAACGTTGATGAGGCCTAGTAGGCTCAGGCCTTGCAGAAAATCTGA
Source organism: Rhamnusium bicolor (assembly GCA_029963845.1). NCBI lineage: Eukaryota > Metazoa > Arthropoda > Insecta > Coleoptera > Cerambycidae > Rhamnusium > Rhamnusium bicolor. Next base: position 274,588 of record JANEYF010003114.1, read on the forward strand.
CTATATAAAGATGCTTTAATTAAGGTACTTTCACAAATCATTCCGTTTAATTGACTGGGATAATAAGTATAATTAAGAACTATATTAATTTTCAGGAAGTTTGCGGTGGCAATTGTGGCACACAATAATTGAATTATTGAACAAGCATAATAAATGCTATTTTATATTTAATTTGTTCTTGAAACAGTTTCTACTCTGGTGTATTTAATAGTGTACACTGTACGTGCTTTGATAATAATTATTAGATTGCGTGTATTTTATAAACTTAGTTTCTACACAACCTGAAGGATTATTTCTTATTTCTTTTGCTAACTGAAGTAACTTACTCACGTAATACTGAGCAAGAAAATATTGTAGAATAACTACTCTTTCTCACATTTTAAGTAATAATAATAATATACATACATATGTACATATATGTAACTTGAAAGTGTTAAAAATTGCCATTTAATTCCAGTTTGTTGTTTTCCGTGAGGAATTGTTTCTGCCAGTCTAGTTCAGATGGCGCCACTGATTTCTATTGAAACAACTGGTTTGGTAGATTTTTGCACTTATAAACAATGCCTAAATATCTATTTGTCGTTATTGCTCATACTCTACTCTCAAATGTATGTCTCTTTCCAAACTATAATCGAGTTTAGGTAGCAGAACACTACTGTGCTACTTCCTTCTTACTAGTGTAGCGTTCGAAAGACAACATCTGTCGAACATCGGTCTGGTAAAATTGATATGTTTTCGGGTATTATCGTGTAATTTTATGATCATTATTATTTAAAAAGTTGCTATATTGATTTAACGTACCTTTGAGGTAATTTTCATAATAATATTGTACCGTAATTATCTTAATTTACGACTTGGGCGAAATTACTTTTCGGTGACCAGTTCACATTGATTGTTCTGTAGAACAGCCATCCTTAATATCAATTAGTATCGATTTATCGTATCTTGTTGGCAATTTATCTAATATCCCTTTGATATTGTACTAATTTGGTGTGCTAATTTAAACTAAATTTCAGTTATTGTAAATCTTAGATTTATCCGGTAATGGATGTCGCCATTTTGTATCGTAGTTAGTTGTTTTCTGTCTTTGTTAATATTTTAGATCACTTGGTTACGTTGGTAGTTCTGTGAAAAGTGGTGACTGGTGACATTTGGAGTTTGGTATCTCTTTTTTGGAGGAAACCTATTTGTCTATAACCTTTGTGAGAATTACTTAACGTGGTGCATTTGTTTTGCGGTGGATCATTTTATACCAGTGCATATACTTACCAACCATACCCCTGTCACGTAAGGTTTTTCTAAATTTAAAATATCGAATGCTTACTTGAACGTTTACTTAGTATTTAGTCAGGAACGCTGCTCTAGTGGAACCTTGCCTAGTTCTCTGGCGAAGATACCTGCCTAGTTATCTGGCAAATGATTAACTATTGATTATCTGCAGTAAACATATAGTCAATCTATATATCTTTATTTAACTTTATCTGGAATTCATTATTACCTCTCTCCGAGCAACTAATAAATAATTTAATTTAACGTTACCTTTAATTATCAAATTGCTTTATATTTAGCAAATATATATTTACGTTATCTTTCTAGTTGTCTGTCTGTATACAGACATTCTAAATTCTATTTTCTTGAAGATTACCTTCTTTTAGTAAAACATATCTTAAAATATAGTGAATACATATTTCACTTTGTTTATTATCATAGCTACACCTACTTTATTTGTTGGACTAGTATTTTTTCTATTTAACGTAACTTTTATTAATACTTAAGTTAGTTGAAGTCTTCAACTTACTAAAATATTGTGGGATGCCGATCTTAGTTTGTTTAATTAGCAATTTACTCTGTAAATTTACGTTAACTCTCATATTTTGTTTACGTAGCTGGACAATTCAAACGTCTCAGCTTTTTATTTTGTTTTGCCTATAATACTGATCTCATAAAACTCTCCCCTTTTTATGTAAATACCTGGACCAAGAGAAGAGGATAACTGGTGGATCGAACTGATTATTATATGCTGGGTGGAGCAGAAAACGATATTTTATACAACTGGCATTTCGTCTCAAGGGTAACTGCAGTACTGACAGTGGTGATTGAAACTGACACTGAACCCATTAAGCTTAGCCATTGGTGGATTCATCGCTGGACTAACACATTTAGTTACGTAAGATCTTCGTCCCCAGTGAACGTTTATATTTGGTCAGAAGAAATTTGTAAGAGATCAGTATTTTTTTTTCTTTCAATAACGTCATATCATTTTTTTTGTGTGGTTAGTTTGTTGGTCTTCAACCACACTTAGATTTTTTTGGCTGGCTAAAAGAGTCCTTCTGAGCCAATGTCAATATTGTACATTTTTCATACCAATCTTTATTATACTTTTATTAAATAACATATTTTTATTCGACGTCCCTCCCAACAGAATTCAAGTATTAGCGTTATCTGTACCTTTTAAAGTAAACTTTTAATTATTTGGTACTTGCAAAAGTCCTGGCGCCCAGCCTTGATTTTGGTGAGAACTCAAATCAATCTTACTGAGCTACCGGTCAATAAGTACAACCCCCAGCTAATTGTGTTATGCCAGCAATTGGACAGGGGGTGTTGCAAAATGTTAAAAGATAAATTTACACGCGAGTCTAGCGACCTTCTTATTTACTTCTCATTAACGATGTTTATAAGTGCAAAGAAATAAAACAATTTGATGAGTTATAGTCGAAGTTTCAAAAAAAAACCGTTTTCTTATCTTCAATTTTTAACTCAATGATTTTTGGCTTGTTGGTAAAATTGTTGTGTTATAAAATTGCAGTGAATCTATAGAGAATTAAAAGTTACCGCATTAATTACAAAAAAGCTGAATTTTTGTATACACGTTGATTTTAAGATCGTAATCAACATCGAATATTTTTTTGACAAAAAAGAATGCAGCTTCTCCGCCACTTTTGAATAATGATGCCCATAATCAAAGTTGTCCTTATGTCTCGCTTACTGGCGTTAAAAATAGTTATTATTATTAGCAAATATATAGAAAAAAAATCCTATAAAAACTATATAGGTATTTCCCCCTCAACTCAACGGTAGCTGTCAAATACGCCAAGAAGTCGATAATTTGTTTTCTTACTTTGTCTCATATCTAAAATATAGATTGTCCACGCAACTAATTCTGAATAATTTCAACAATAAAATTAATTAGTTTACTGTATGTCTATAAATTGTAGATAAAATTTTGACGCCTTTGTCCTCTTGATTGTGAAAACAGCAATTGAGTTATGTCAGGTATACCATCGGTAATTATTGCTGGAGAGGATATCGACTTATTAGTTATTTTGACCACTACATCTTCCCTTCCACATATCTAATTCATCAACAATACAATATGGAGCCTGGTATGACGACCTTGCAAATGAACTAAACAAGATTAATAAAAAAGACATTATACATGTGTTAGTGTATACAAAATGTAGTGCTACTGTAATCAACGATGTAGTGTTAAGTGATTTCTCTAAGAATTGCTGTAAAGGGTCAGATGAATCTGATAAACTTGACGAGGACAAGTTTCATGACAGCTGCTACTCTGCAGGACACTGGCCACAAAGGGCAATGTTTAGGGGGTAAGGTAGCTTGTGAATTTATTGACACAGAAAATAATGTACTCAACAAGATGATATTACAGGTCGAAAAACGTTTAGCTAACCAAGAAGAAATTATTTGGTTAGTAAAACAATCGCAGCATTTGACCACACATGCACCATATGTGGGAGTTGAAACAAATCGACAGGTTTGGAAAGGAAAGGAAATCTTCGACCTATGAATTTGACTGCATCATCTGTGAGTGTGACTGGTGGTAATACGTCTAATGGTACCGTCCAACCTCTAAATTTTCTTGCGACATCTATGAGCGGGATTAGTGGTAATACGTCTGATAAATCCATTCAACTCAATACAGTAAATCAAGCAAATAAATTGAAATCTATTGAACTGTTAAGCAAAAAACCCCTTGGTTACATCAAAACAATCACACTTTCAGAAGTAAATGTAGCTGTGAACAGTGCAATGGCTAACTCACAGGTGGCTAAGCGCAGTGAATCTAATGATTACAGTCATTACAGACACTCAGCTAAGACAGAAGCGAAGGAAGCCCATTATAGGTGTGGGTGCCAACTGCCAACACAGACTCGACTAGCTTAAAGACGGTTCCTAAATTAGGCTATCTTCACGTATATAGGATTGATCCCAGTACAACGTTTCAAAACCTATGTGATTATCTTAAACAATCAGCTCCACTGATACATTTTACCTGTGAGGTCTTAAACAGTAATTCTAAAACTAATTCGTTTCTGGTCTCTTTCCCTATTCGATATCTTAAGGAAGTATATAATCCTAACATTTGGACAGGTGGGGCTTGTGTAAATCGTTATTTTTTCCCCAAGGAGACCAAAACCAGCTCGGATAAAAATTTCCAGGCAACAGCCTTCAATACACCTCTGAAGTAATGCAAGCTACTATTGACAATTCATGTATTCATGATAATCATACATTTAATCAACTAAGACTATGTCATATTAATATTTGTAGTTTACGAAATAAAACTGAAGAGTTAGCCTTTTTACTTGATACGCTTGATTTCCCAGAAGTGGTGTGCAGAACAGAAACTTGGTGTACCAACGATGAAATAAACCAAATAAACTTTCTACAGTTTAACGGACTATTTTTCAAGTACGATGAAAGTTGGTGGTGTGGCAATATTTATAAAAAACAATTTAACATTCAAAATTAAATCTTTTGAGTATATGCTCTTATTGAAATTAATATTAATTATAATAGATTCTTAATAGGTTGTTTTTACAGAGCTTCTGGAGCTGATTTTGTAAAATTTTTTGACAAATTATGTGTAATTCTTAATAAAATTCTTAAACCTGAAATCACTACTTTTATTAGTGGAGATTTCAATATTAATTTCGATGCAAATTGCAATGACAAACGTGCTAATGAGCTAACTAATTTGTTTTTATCGTTTGGTATGAATAAATGCATCAATGAATACACTCGAGTTCATAATAATACAAAAACTATCATTGGCAATATTTTTTCTAATGTTGATATCAATTTATTAAATCCTCAAATTATTTATACTGATATATCTGACCATTTTATACAATTAATAAATTTTAACTTGCTAACAAACTATACATATATATATATATATATATATATATATATATATATATATATATATATATATATATATATATATATATATATATATATATATATATATATATATATACCGATATTTAAAAGATTTTTTAATAGTGAACAAATTTTAAATCATTTTAAACTATTGTTATCAAAAGAAAAATGGGAGTTTTTGACAACCAGTGACAACACTGACGCCAAATTTGAAGCTTTTTTTTGCACCTTTATGGAACTCCTGGGTATAGCATTCCCCCTGGAAAAAACAAAAAACCGACGTGTAATAAACCATGGCTAAACAAATACTTTATAAATCAGGGTAAGTTTTTAAGGGACATTTTTAAAATGTATAAACTATCTAATGACCAGGAAGTATTAATTCGATATCAGATCCTAAAGAAAAATCATCAATAAGAAATTAGTCAGACAAAAAAAGATTATCATGAATCACTATTTTTACCCTCTCAAAATAAATCTAAAACTGCATGGCAAATAATAAATAACGAAAGTAAAGTAAAAAAAAAGAGAAATAATTCCACCATCACTTGTTGACAGTGACGGTTGTGAAATATTAGATCTTCAAGCGGCGGCCAATATTTTTAATCAATGCTTTATTAATTCTGTGGACAATCTGAGTGGTATTTTGTCGATTAATTTTTCTTTAAATAATACCACTATTATAGATTCAACTTTTATTTTGACACCGGTCACTAGTGATGAAGTTCGTAAATTAATTTTATCGATATCCACTAAGAACTCTTCCGGCGTTGATGGTATTTCTAGCTCATTGCTGGCAAAAGTTGTAGATTTTATAATTTATCCACATACTGTTCTTATTAATCTTTCTTTTCAAGAGGGTATATTTCCAACCTTATTAAAAAAAATCTCTGATTATACCCATTTAAAAAAATGGTGACAAATGTTCAATAATTAATTATAGAGGCATAGCTTTATTATCTGCCCTTTCAAAAAGCTTTTCATGGTAGACTTACACTATATTTAGAAAAAAATACTATACTAAAAAAAGACAGTTTCGTCTCAGGAAAGATCTTTCTAAACTCATTGAGGGCCGTTGTGACCTGCCTTCTTGTAATGCCTAACAAAGACTCAGGCCCAAGACGGGGTTCCTCGGTTCCAAGTCTAGTCAATTCATCAGCCTTCTCGTTGCCTGGAAGCAGAGTGCCAGGTGTGGGTCTCGGGACATACCAGAGGTATATCCCGAGACCCACATCAGTCTCACTTGTTTATGCCTGGCAAGCTCTTTTAGGGCATCCCCACACTCCTGGACGAGAACTGATCTCGTCCTGGGGGAACACACTGCTTTTAGAGCAGCCTGACTATCGGAGCAAATGTATGTCATCTGTTCCGCCCCATTCCTAACCTCAGTCTTACCCACCACCGCACGGAAAACGACAAACTGGAATGAAATGACTCGCAATTTCATTACAAGATTCAGTACAGATTACATCAACTTCCACCATGCATTGTTTGTAATATTTATTGAGTTACATTTAGTAAGTTACTAGTTGTTGACCTGTGCGTCATAAAACCATGTTGCTGTATAGATATTCTATTAAAAACTTAATTATAAATAACTTTATAAATAATATACTCTGCTGGTACTGACAGTATAGCTACTGGCCTAAATTTTTAATAATTGACCATTTATTGTAACATCTCGTACTAGTCATCCAACCATTGTTTCAGATACGCTTAAGGCTTAAATTTGGGTCTCAAAATTGAACAATAATTTTTAACACAAGCTAGGGTTATCTGTTTTGTTGGAGTAGTCACATGTATTTTTTTTGTCTCTGTGATGAACTAGTAATGCTAATTATTTCCTGCAAGTTGTTAATTTTTTACGCTATAACGAATTTTCCCAAACCTGTTTAGAAATTGTTCAACATAAAAGATTTGTTTTTAATGTAAATAATATTTAAGATTTAATTGCAAAATTTCTTAAGCAACTAAGGTGGTCTGCAGGTATTTTACTATAAATGTCAAATTCATGTACACAAATTTCTATAATACTGCACTAATTGTGCAAGTAACCATGAGCGTTGAAATTTGTAGTAAGTGTGGGTTTGACCAAGGAAATTAACTTTCTTCTCTGGTCAGTATAGATGCCGCGAAGTCCTAAACAATGCAATAAAGTTTGACGTGACAAATTTAGTAGCAGCTATAAAAACCAGTACCTGCTAACGCTTGTAATAAAGTAGTAATTAATAATTACTATCAGAAGTTAATGTGCACAGATATACGAATATCTCATAAAAATCATAACTCAGAAAAATTATTTATTATTGCAAAAAATAAAATAGTTAGGCGACAAAAATATGTCATTATTAACCTTAGTAGAGGAAAGTCGCCAAATATGGGCTACCGCTTTGTTTTTGGTTCATATCTCAAAAAAAATGTATTTAAAAAGCAAAAACATTAAACCATAGCTGCATTAGATAGTCGTGAGCAACTGCAATATTATTTTGATTTGAAGAAAAAGTGGTTGTGACATTTTGAAATATTCGTGAGGATGCACTACTGAGGAAATTTAAAATTGGTCCTAAATATGGGCTACGACCAAATATAAATTAAAAATCAATGTTGTAAGAGTAGTATTAATATAAAACCAAATAAGTTAAGAAACTTATTGGTTTTATTTGTTTTGAATTACAAGAAAAGTAACAAAAAAGGTTTATTAAATAAATCTATTTATCTATTTACATAAATCGCAAACCTAATCATCCTTTTCGGCCCCTGCGCATTTATTATGGGCCCACATGTTGCAATTAATACACTAGACTCAAATTTCACCGCAATGATCTCTTGAGAAAAGTTAGTCGCAAAATAGACAATTTACATCACCGTCGTTTGGTCTAGTCAGGGAGTCAGGAAATTCATTGTAATATGTCATCATCTGCGAGGACAAAACCAGAATTCTCCCCCTTGAAATCACTGCTAAAACCAGGCACCTTTCTTTTGCGCCTGCTTTTGGCTAACAGATCCTGTCACATTGAGCTTTTTTTAACTTTTAAAACTTTCTATACATTTCCTTTTGCCTTTTCAAGAAATTAGGTCAATTCGTCTTTGTAAGGTAAAGAGATCATTACTGAGCATTGGCTTGCCTTATGTGCATGATTAGATTTTTTTTTACAGAATGCACAAAAGAAATATGAAATGGCGATATGATTGAATTTTGTTTCTGTTGTGAAGGTCCAACTTAGGATGTAGAAAAAAGTTGATGCGGTGACGAAATTTTGATCCCAAATTAGCAGTTTTTTTTATATAGGATCATGTTCCAGAATTGCAAATTGCAAAACTTATACGGTTGCAACATATTTACCATTTATATTTCTCGACAGATATCTAAAAATTGGCAAAATGCCGTTTCCATAAAACTTCCCAACCAAAAACCGATCTTTTTATCATCTACGAAATTTATTCAGTACATCATAAACTCCTTGGATACAATTGTATACCAATAATCGTTTCCATGTAATTTATTTCTAATTTATCAAATAGATTTAATGGGAGATGGATAAATTCAATTGGCCCTTAAATGAATTCTTCTACAATTCTTAATATCATAACTAGACTCCGTACAACTTCTGTGAAAGCCCATAAATCCAGGGATCGTCTTTCATATAGGAAGGTCTTTCCTATATAACACCGATCAACTCATTTTTGATATATCTTAATTTTATATCAAGCCATTGATTATATGTGCCATTCCAAAATTTGACAATTTGTTTTCCAGTACACCTCTTGTTACATCTATCTTGGGACACAGTGTATGTGTAAAGTTGCCATGCTTTATGATCCACGTATCCCAATATTATTTATGTAACTTGTCTGGTCCATGCCATAGTACAGGATATTTCATGAAATGTTAAGACACTCGAGGTATGTATTTGAATTGCTCTGTACAAATAATGTTATTGTCTCTTATCCCATGTGCCGTGCCAGCCCTGCACGCACGGAAATTGTACGGTGTCTAATCATCACACCTTTTTAAAAATATGAACTACAGAAACAATTAAACAATAACCTTGAAACAAACAAATTATTGAGGTGAATTATTAAATCTGTATTATGAGAATACATAATTTCTATTATTTGTATTGTTAGGCCATTTTTTTTGTCACGGCAGTTAAGATACGAACATTGTTATTGAATGAAAAAAAAAAGTACCTGGAAGAAACTCATTGAAGCCAAATTATTTCTTAAAAATATCACTAGGAATTATGGACAGGAAAATAATCGTCACCATTATTGAAAATCATTGGTAAGATTAAAGTATACAAGCATGCTACTACGTTCATTAATATCATATAACAATCCTACCTATCGAAGGTGGTGATTATGAAACATACATTTTCTATGATAAAATTTGTTTATTTAATCCTGAAGTGGGTTGGAACCTTTGATGTGAAGATAACACTGACATAGTTTTCCACGAAACATTAAAACACTATTTACTGCACTCGACGCACGATTTAGTCATCTCCAGATGATGCCAACTTGGTTGGCGAAACTCGCAATTTAATTGTCTCCAGATGATGCCAACTTGGTTGGCAAAACGCGCGTCGAGTACAGTATATAGTGTTTTGGTGTTTCATGGTAAACTACGTCAGTGTTTTTTATTTAATGTTAAAAACCGTTAACTTATTTTACTGCCACATTGTTTAATTCCCTTTTGTACAGTCATTTCGTAAGGCTTAGCTTTATCTAATTTGCAAGTTTCTCACTTTTAAACTAACCAGTCAATAGCAGAATTTCCAGACGAAAAACCAAAGAATTATGCTCACCGCTAAACCACAAAATGCCTAGCACAGTAACACACGGCTAGCTTGAACTTAACCCTCAATTCATCATCAGCTCGCGAACACAACTTATTTAAATAAGATTCATTTTTTAATCACTTATCTATACCGTGAGACTTTGACAAATTGTGCTTTTTGTACTCCGGTTCCTCCTTTGTTGTATTATATTTGAAGTCAACTTAGAGATATTTATTACGTTATGGGAGAGAATATGATTTATAAATCATTTATATTCGATTTTCTTTGGAAAACTGCAGTGTGATCTTAATTCTAGAAAAACAAAATATAGTAGTGCTGCGGATTACATTTTCTTTTAACATGTATTATTTCGGTATAAATTATTTGAACATTTTTTAGGAAAACAATTTAAACTATTCTTTGTTTCATTTTATGGTTAATTCCAAACGATTACAATTTACTGAAATAAACATTGTTATTACATTTGTTGCTTAGTCAATAGTCATACCAAGGAGAGTAACAACTCTCATGATTTTGTTTATCAGTGAAGTATGTAGGTACTTTAATAAAATTGCTGAGATGCAACAGAATAAATGCTCTTAAAATGTATCTAAAAAAATTATAATCAACCACAAATGCAATTTGCAAAGATTGTTTCCAAGATTAATGAGGTAAATGAATCTTAATATATTAACTGCACAATTTATACACACCCCACAAGAATTATCGCATCACCATAAATTGACATTAAATTTGATGTTAATTTTCTTCTGAAGCGTTTGTTTGATTTGGATGATCTTTTTTTTTGGAAAATAGGTTGACTCTTCGGGAATGTTACTGTGTACTGATTTTTTGAACAAATATGATGATGTTGGATTTTGGTCCAACAATTCGTAACACCCTGTGGTGTGCACAGCAAGTTACTATTAATAGCTAAATTTAACCTCATCTTTTCGTAACATTCTCTTTTTTGATTCATTTTTTTATCTATATTATTAGAGACGATGTACAGGATTAACAAAAAAAAGAACAATATAAACCCTTTTTTATTAAATTTTTACAAAAACAGACAACAAACAACAACAAACCAAATTTAGGGTGCAATAATTTTTAATAACGTGTATTTCCCCTCCTCGCTCTAATTACAGTTTGTATTCGCCGTGGTAGGCCTTCAATGAGATTGTGTATATATTCCTCATCCATATTGTTCCAAATCACATCCAATTTATTTTAGAGTTTATTCAATATTCTACATGGAATCCGATCTTGCTGAATTGCCCATCCTAAATGATCCTATACGTACTCCATCAGATTAATATCTGGGGTGCGAGCTGGCTAATTCATTATAGTGGCATTAACTTCATCTAGATACTCGGTCAGTATCCTGGTCGCGTCTAGCCGTGCATTATCATGCATTAGTATAAAATTGTCACCTATGAAAGGGTCCTATTGGATCACATGAGGTTCTAGAATATCCCTTATGTATCGATCGGCCGTCATCCTTCCATCATTGACTGCCAATAACTTCGTGCGTTCGTGAAACAAAATCTCTCCCCATACTATGTTTGACCCACCTCCAAAACTTTCCGTTTGACGAAAGTTGCATTGGAAATGACGCTCACCTGGCCTTTTGTATACTGGCATACGTCTATCTGAGAAATATAGGCAAAATCTCGATTCATCCATAAACAGTACATTGGACCATGGCGTGGATCATTTAGAGGTGTGTTTTGGTGGAGTATTTCCAGATTACAGAGGCGTACATCAATTGCAGCCGAGATATGATTTTGATAAGCCTGAGCTTGTTCCTTAGGTTGAGCTGGCTGTATCTGCTCACCGTCACACCAGGAAGAACTTTGCTCGTGTCAGTTTTGTCTTCTCTACGATATGTCTGGAATTCACTTCCCATGTTAGGGCTCAATCTATGTTTCTCCTCAAGTATCTGACGGTGTCGTGCTATTTATTTTTAAATTTTTTATTCAAAACGTAGTGTTCTTTTCGTGTTTCCTTTTGTTATACATTCATTCCTCCAAAAATTAAAATTCTAGAAATTGTATCTTTCATACACTGTGTATATTAAAGCACTACAGATGAAAAAATCGCTTTACATTGAAAGGGCGGGGTTTAGACAACCGCGCATTCAAAGTCAAGTGCCAAGTTAGAATCGTAGACTAGTATTGGACGATATAATACATTTAAGGAAGACTGAAATATGGCATCGTATCCACGCTCAGTGTGCACTGTTGACCGCACGACATACGATAGTTAGATGGAAAATGACGAGTTTTCTGCCTCTACTTTACATTGCAATGTTGCCATGTACGGACCCATGTATGATTCGGTACACATACTGTATACAAAAAATAAAATCTACGGTGAACCAATAGGGAAGCGATTATATGGCGATGATCAACTTGTATTGTATTGATGCGAATTTAAAAAAAAAATAGCCGCCACAAACATTAAATACGCATTTATTAACGTATGCAATATTTTTTAGTGTAGTAGTTCACGATTGTTTCAAACACCTTAAGCTCCTTAAATTTTGATTAAAATTTGTTTTCTTGTCATAGAACTAGAAACACTCATTGTACAGATTAAATATACTTTTCCAAATACTTGCGCTATATTTTCGTGTTTACGTTTGTGTTAAAAGAAGTGTTAATTGAGTAATAATGTATTGTTAATGCAGTTTTTATTTGGTACAAACTAACTAAATAAACATAAATGTGCCTAGATACAGCGCTTTGATATTAGAGTTTTTGTTTTATATTTAGTACAACTTATTAACATGTCCATGTCAATGAAATAATTTATCCCAACACACATTAAGTATTTTAATTAACGTCGCGGTCGATTGCATATATTATATTATCATACCAAACTATATTTGGATGTTTATTAATAACAATTAACAATAATTATATTAATTTATATTAAAATTGAGATTCGGTAAATATTAATACATGTTATATTAATTGATACATAAATAACTTGGTCTTTCATACATCTGTATAACTACTTTTAGTTAAATTTAATTAAGACTAGGATTTTAAAACTGACGGTTCTGAAGTTATTTCCGAAAAACCGAAATTGAACCCCCATTTTTCAAGACACACGGCCTGGATTTATGGATAATTCAACATTCTGACGACGAATCGACGTTGCTGTTCGCAAATAAAAGTCGGTGTGCGACGTATGCAAAACGTCGTACTAACCCATATTTGTACAAATCTGGCCAGAAAAATATGGGTCGATTCGACATAGAGGACCAACTTTGGTCGTCTTGATTACCGACTAAATGTTCACCAAATTTTACGCCGGCTTAAGTTGGTTGTCAGGCTATTTCGTAATCGTCTCTCAAGTCACCGAAGTAACTCCCAGAAAATCCTAGGATTTTGTGATGAGTAAAGAGAGACGAGGACCTACAGTTTATTGTGGAGTCCGAACCACATATAGGGCATCGACAGTTCTCTCCCATCTTAATCCAATTGTTTTTTAGTTTGGGAATGTTTCGGTATATATTATATTATATCTGTAAAAGCCATCCCTGGAAACCGATCGGTAAATGCCACGTATGTTTATGATTAGTGCAATTATTTTTACTAACAGCGACGTCAAGGTTAAATAATTTTACCTGTACCAATTTTTAGTAGGCCTAGGTGCAAAAATCTTCACTAACACTAACGTTCATTCCAAACAATCACGCTAATATCGACCATGAGTTGCAATTGGTGTATAGGTAGGTAGGTTTCTTGTGAGTGGGTCCCTGTGGATCCTCCACTGCGGCCTGGTGTATAAATCTTTACCAAATATCTACCTGCAATATAAACATTAATATTGAGATTATGTTAAGCCGAGGCCTAAAAGACCAACGTCCAGCCGACATTGCTAGACGACTACGTCAGTCAGCAACATCTATCCAACATTGAAAGTTTACTCAAAAATTATCTAAACCTACTTAGTCAGTTATCAACGTGTAATCAACGTTGGATAATGCTTTGAAAACATACCCAATGTATTAGGTAGATTTCTGACGTCAAATCAACGTTGGTAAATGTGCTAGACGTAAATAGTAGCTACTTGACTATTATTTGTAATAATTCTGACTTTGAAATAATAGAAAAGTAGTCGGTAGTCGGTGAAATGTTACTTGGGGAGACTTTTGATATTTTTCATCTGTAGGATTTAATTAACAACTGTGCTCCACTTCCTGGTAACTTGTTGGGGAAAATTTCTTATAATTCTTCCACTAAAAAAGAAAACTTGATTCACGCTATTTTAGATGCATAATTTTTAACTTTTTTTGTTTTGTTTTTTTTCAATTACGGTATTTATCTGTATCAATTGACGTCGCCGTGCCTGGTTTCCTACATTCAATTTTCGCATAACATACTTTTGTTTCGAATACATATTTCATTTAAAGTATGGTTAAATCGTATTTAATTAAAAAATGAAAATTTAATTACCCTCGTCTCCACATTTGTGCCCTTTGTAATAAATATGACTTGCCCTATAATTAGAGATGATAAAGTGATATTTTGCTTGCCCTTTACTGGGAACTCATAAATTTTCGAAAATGGGGATTCTACATGCGTATGACCTATATTTTTATATCCTGTAATTATAAAAATTATATATAAATTTAATGCTGTTTAAATGTCATCATAAATAATAGAGGAATAATCAATTGTAGTCCATTGTTTACTCGGCCAAAAGCTACCGGGTCTGAGGTTTCAAACTAAAACAAGCGCAGACGGTATACTTATTTTTTTAACGTAGGTAGGTTGATCCCATATGAGTAATTATTCATGATAAAGCAAAAAGAAAAATTCTCATAAAATTCCTTTTATTAATGTGACTGGTTTCGTGAACAAGTAATTACTTCACACATCAGACACAGGAATTTTTATAAATAAAAAACCAAATTTTAATTTGACTACCCTGGTTTTTTTATTTATAAAAATTCCTGTGTCTGATGATGTGAAGTAATTACTAGTTCACGAAACCGGTCACATTAATAAAAGGAATTTTATGAGAATTTTTCTTTTTGCTTTATCACTTATTTCTTTTTTAACAAATTAGGTATCTTCTTTGTGATAAAAGTTTAAAATATGGAATGAAATGAAATATAATAACGTTAAAAATTTTTGCTAATTATTATTTTCTAACTTTTACAAAAACTTATCAGAGATAAGTATAAAATATGTTTTTTAAACAATTATTTTCTCTGTTATTTGCCAAAACGCTGAAACTTGGATTATAAAAAATATAATATGCACATTATGTTCAGTACGACTGACTCAGTTATATTTAATTCGAACTACTCTGTTCAGTAACCAAAAAAAAAGAAAACAAAAGTACTCGCCAGTTGAACAATCACTTCAAAACTTTAAAACATATTTCTGCAGCTTTGCTTCGTTAAGATGGCTCTTAGAAAGCCTCCAATGTAATTACAAATCTTAGTAAATCCTAATATAATAAATATTAATAGCTTCAGAGAACAGAATAATTGAAATTATATAGTGGAAATACACCGCAGGGTTATTATAAATCACTTCATTCCCTATTTTAAACTTTTATGAAGAAAGGAATATCTTATTTGTTTTAAATTATTGTAACTCTACGGGGAATTTCCACTATATAATTTCAAGTATTCTGTTCTCTGAAGCCATTAATATTTATTACATTAGGATTTGCTAAGATTCGTAGTTACTTTTGAGGCTTTCTAATGGCCATCTTGACGAAGCAAAGATGCAGAACACATGTCGGTGGATGTTTTAACGTTGTGATGTGATTGTTCAACTGACTCGATAATGTTATTTTTAATTCTAATGTGTTCAATGTGTTAATTCTAATGTGTTTAATTCTAATGTGTTCAGTAAAACCAAAAATAAATAAAACAGAAGTACTCACCAGTACTTCTGTTTTATTTATTTTTGGTTTTACTGAACACATTAGAATTAAAAATAACATTATCGAGTCAGTCGTACTGAACATAATGTGCATATTATCTTTTTTTATAATCCAAGTTTCAACGCTTTTGCAAATAGCCGGGAAAATAAATGTTTAAAGAGACTTACGTTCTAGTTATCTGTGATAAGTTTTTGTAAAAGAGAAAAGATAATAATTAGCAACAATTTTTGCGGTGTTTTATATCATTTAATTCCTTATTATTTTTCACTATGTACATGTTTTGAGGAACCTACTCACTGCCATTATATATACGATAGGTTAAAGCATTTTAAAATACTACTATTTTTATATGCAACCTTTTTTGATAGTTTATGTATAACTTCACTCTATTAGTAATAAAGAATACTGTTAATATAATGAGAAAGTTATACTGCAAAATATTAGAACCACAAAACACATTTCTTATATACATAGTTTTGGGAAAATGAATTTACCCCAGACCGCATACCAACTTTATCGAGTGCCCTACGGCTTCCAACAAAAGTTTTAATTTCCATAATTAAGGGGACTTTTTGGAAGTTTTCGTCCATTGTGTATATTCATGTCTATAATTCACGCTTGTGTGCGTAGAGATGCATCCATCTGCATCCTCACCACCCCATTCAATCAATCGTACGCTAACTACATACGATTGATTTATATCAGGGGATTGCACATTGTATGTGATTATCATCATTAAATAACGGGGTGTAAACGGACTGATTTCTGTTCTGTTTGTACACGACTCAAATCGGAAAGTCGAGTGCCCTGTTACACTCTCACGTGTAAAATGAAGCGTAAAACTTTAGGAAACGTGTACATGGAAAGGGGCATTTTGATTATTATTTATTAGAGTGATAAATATTCTCACTGGAGTTAAATTTTCTCATAATGTAATATATGGATTTAATGATATAATACACAATCTATGATAAGTGATCTACAAACCGTCGTCGGCGAGAATATTAGAAACATATTTCAGATTGAAAAATATACTAAAGAGTTTATCTAAGCATTGAGACTGTTTTTTAAATATACAGGGTGTTTCAATTATGTCACGACAATCCTCGAGGGATAATTCGTCTTGTCAAAAAAGAAAGCAAAAAACAAGAATAACGTTTTTCGCAAAATGCGTCTTAAGCGCTCTACGACACTTTGAAAATATAACATTAAACAGACTTTTTAAATAATTACTAAAGATCGCGAGTAAATCGTACATTCCAGGTCCGTACACATCGGTATACAATATAGTGAAAAACAGATGTTTTCGCAGAAGCACAATTTTAAGTCTCTAACTGCGGCACTCGATTTCGCTATACAGGTTGTCAGACCGACTCACAGTGGTCAATTTTCTAGACCTAGCTTACCATAAGTCAGAAAGGTGAAGTATAATAGAGCGACCTCTATTATACGGCCTCCTAATGACTATGCTTCCGGGCATCAAAAAGAATTCAATTAAAATCGATTGTTTGCACGAACTTGGCGCAATTACGCATCGAAGTGATTTGCGAGTTAGTACGCTGTTATGTTGTGTTTGAAAGACATGTATCTTTTGTTTAGTGAACTTATCGTATACGTACATTAATTTAGAAAGCTTCTGCTATGAAATACGCTAAAGAAAATAAATATTATAGTTATTATACCTTTAAAAATATGACCATCAATGTTTGTATTGTTTGTCACTTTCTATAGAGATATAAAAAAGTTTCAACTTGCATCACGGAATTTCCAGTTTAGCACTTTAGTTTGACATGTTATCCAACACATTAAGTAGGTTTTACTGTTTCCTTTTGCCTCCTGCCTAACAAAATTTGTTCTTTACAGATCTACCACCTTCTTTGATTTGCATGGATTTGTTCCAAGTTTTGCGCCCAAAAAACTTATTGAGGCACGGGGCTTCTAAAGATGTTATATATCGTCTAAATAAAAGTCTACATTAAAAATTATATAGACAATACTCGAGTTACATTTAAAAATGATAATTCGATATAAAAAGTTTTTTTGTGTAAACTTTTAAGACTCTGGAAAATTTGTCAATCTTAAGAAAAAACTTTTAAGGCAAAGCAACATAATAGTAGGGTGAAATTTTTTGATGTATCACAATATGTAGAAGACACCCTAGTACGGATTATTTCACCACCACATACGCTGCAAATGAGTTGTCCGTCCAGACTTTTTTTAGAGTCTACATCACGGGCTAAACGTGAAAGAATTCACCCACTACTTCAAAAACATTCACCGGAAGAACTTGGTTATGCGACACAAGCATGTCTGAAGAAAAACGAAACGTTTCCAATGAAATAAAGAAATGTGACAATGGAATCATCTCGATCTGTAAAAAAATCAGAGAAGCTTGTACTCTCAAAAGTCATAAATCTGCGTCAGGACAATTGAAGAGTAAACGATACACAGCTGACGAAGCCCTAGCAATCTTTACTGACTGTAAGTAAACAAAAGCACAATACATTTCACTTCGACAAAGTGCAAGATTAAAGGAAGTTAATTTGGATCCTCCTTATTTTCGAGTTATGGAAGCAAAACAAAAATGTTACCCGCAAGAGAAAACTGATATCACTAAAACTACTGTAAATATTGATTTGCAAAGTTTATTGGATCTTACAATCTGATGATTAGCTGTCGTACAAAAAGATGTAATACTACAAGTGTTAGAAAGGTCAGACAATAACGGTACATTCAAAATAACACATAAATGGGGAACGGACGGAATCTCTATCATAGTTGAAATGTAATTGGTTCACGTCTGACGCTACTGAATTACTACGGCGTTTGGCCCAGTTTAAAAATCAGTAATAATTAATTTCTTATATAAATTTATACGATTCAATGATTTTTTTTATAGGGAAATCAAGGCAAAAACTCCGTCATATTCCAATTAAAAATATAAATGAACTTCTAATATTATTTACAATGAAGAAAGAGCTAAAAATAAAACTAAGCAAGGTGTAGCGAGCCGTCCCTGTAATCTAGAAATAGTACAGTCGCGGTGCGCGACTGCAACTTAGATGTGATGGAGTAACTAGACAAGGAGATGGACGGAAGTGGCCAATAATTCGAACAGTGTAATAAAAGTGTAAGTGATAAGGATTGATACACTTTTCTGCGTCCGCCCAACGTTGGGCGCCAAAATGTAACAAGCTACTTACTCCTGCCCTCAAGGTCGTCTTCTCTGCAGTATATTTTCTATAGTCGTATTGTCTAAAATATTAACATTTATTTTCAGTTGCTCTAGTTTCACCATTTACTTTATAACTAAACTATGACTCAAACGAAAAGAAACTCTCGAAGCCACGCTACTTGAAGGAGTTTCGTACTCTCAAGACACAAAAACACTGCCACTTTTTATCATCTGTCGGACAGAAAAGTATATCAATCTTTATCACTTTTTTTTACTCTGTTCGAATTATCGGCCACTTCCGTCCATCTCCTTGTCTAATGACTCTTATTCCGTCACATTTCCTAGATTACAGGAGCCGCTCGCTATATATTACCCCCTTTTCAATTTAGTTTGTTTTGTTTTTATTTTTATTACTCTTAGCCATTGAGTTTGGTGATTAATTGGAGGTTTTTCTTTAAAAAAAACTGAAAAGTGGCCAATAATTCGAACAGAGTAAAAAAGTGTCAGTGATAAGGATCAATATACTTTTCTGTGTCCGATGGACGATAAAAAGTTTTTTGTGTTTTGAGAATAAGAAAGCTCCTCCAAGTTTCAAGTTGAAATCTAGACGCGTGGCTCCGAAAGCTTCTTTTTGTTTGAGTCATAGTTCAGTTATAATGTAAACGGTGGAACTAGAGCGACTGAAAATAAATAAGAGCGCAATATTTCAATGTTCACTAAAACATGTATTTCTGTAGCAAAGTATTGAAATATTTATTGAGTTATAATGTAGACATTTGGGAGTATTATGTATGGAACAATACATCTGGTAAATGGCCGCCACGACTTTGCTGTCACATGCGTAAACTTTTGGCAAAATTTTGAATAACGGTGTTGCATATATGTGGCGGTATTTCGTTGATATAGCGTCTAATTTCGCCCTTCAATGCTTTGGTGGTCGCGGACTTGTTGGCATAAACCTGTGACTTCAGATAACCCCACAGCCAAAAGTCCAAAGGTGTTAAATTGCAAGTGCGTTGAGGCCAATTCTAGCCACCAAACCGACAGAGATGACACGACCAGGAAAAGATTCGTGAAAGACCGTCAATGTTTCACTGGCGGTATAGCAAGTGGCACCATCCTGTTGAAACCACATGTAGTCCAGAGCAATATCTTCCAATTGAGTCACAAAAAACTGGGTTATCATAGCATGATAACGTTCGCCATTCACCGTTACTGCATTACTTGCCTCGTCTTCGAAGAAAAACAGCCCAGTGATTCCTCCAGAGTACATTGACACCAAACAGTGACGCATTGCTTTCTTATGAATCGTGGATTTTTTGAGCCCCAAATATGGCAGTATTGCCTGTTAACTAAGCCATCGAAGTGAAAATGATTTTGTCTGCAAAATCGGCATTTACTTCTTGTTGTTCAAGGATCCAATTGGTGAACTCTCTTCGCTGTGCATGGTCTGTTGGCAGAAGTTGTTGAGTTAATTGGACTTTGTAGGCATGGAGATGCAAATCTTTAGTGAGAATACGCTAAAGAGTGGTTGGTGTAACGTCCAGTTCTTGTACACAATGACGAATCGACGTCCCTGGACTCTCGGCCACGCTCTCGCGAACTGCCCTGTTGTTTTGTTTTGAACGACCTCTACGAGCTTCTGTCGTGTGCTTCACATCACTAACCGAACCAGTACTTTCGAATTTTTCGATTATTCTTTACACAGTAGATGAGTGGGGAAAATTATTTCGACTGAAAATTGGACGCACTTTACGAATCGTGGCAATCAAACTTTCACCATTTTGATAATAATGTTTAACAATCAGGAAGCATTGTTCTATTGTGTAGTGCTCCATGTTTACTAACTCCCACCTGTCTCCCATCGACCTGGCATGTCATAATCTTGTGACGTCATGTCAGCCAAACTGGCGTGCAATTCAGATCTTGCGCTCTTATTGAAACACATTATTTTGAACAATACGACTATAGAAAATCTACTGCAGAGAAGACAACCCTGAAGGCAAGACTATGTAGCTTGTTGCAAAGGACTGAGCTGATTTAAGTTGCTGAACCTAATGTGTGGATTCGTTTATAGAAATATAGTATTACCTTACTATTAAAAAAAATTAATAAACATGTTCTATGCTATTTAAAAGAAACAAATGCAATGACTCACCCAAAAAAAGTAGCAAAAATTAACTGGTTTTAATTTTTAGTCGCTTTGTATTTAATTATTTATTATTACGTACTTTTATCTTTCATCGTTCTACATTTTATATTTCCGTTCCAAACAATACATAATAAAACAAGGGCGATGCAGTGCAGTTGGAAGTAAATTAGCATATTAATAGTAAAATAACAAACAACCTGACTAATATTTTTGTTATTTTTGTAAACAGTTTCGTGTTAACGATAACTTCCTAGATTATAACACTATATCAAAATAAAATAACACCATAAGGATATTGCACCTTGCCTTTAGCGTTGCATGTGCAACTCACATTATTCCTTCTCCATGCTGATATACGGCCCTGCAACTTGAAAAATACTAAATAAAATATTAACTATTTCGTATTATCTTTTCGTAACACGAATTCTATTCAAAATTTCTAAATATAAGTCATAAAATATGTGCGATGACAGTCTCTTATAAAACATCCTTTGTAAAATATAGATTGCTGAAATAATACAGGGAACGTAATGCCATTCTGGTTTAATTTAAGATGCATTGTTGCACAATTCATCACTTTCTTACATTTTCAACCATTATAACCGAACAAGCTAAATTAATTTACATTTGATTAATTATCCCATTATAAATACCATAATGGTTACCTTTTCGTAAAGCAGGGAAGAGGTGGTTGTTGTGATTCCATTTTATAGCAACTGAACACACCTCGATTTTGGGCTGCTACAGAAAATAATTATATGATATTATTTGACCCACGTTTCCTTTTTTAATCAAGCGTGAACCTCAGCAAACAAGGGTAAAACATAATTTAAACTACCTTGAACATTATTTAACAAATAATTTATCAAAAACTTAACATGACAGATCCATTGTTCTATCTTATTATTTGATTTTAATTTACAAAATTAGTTTAATTTATGATAATAATAATAATAATGATAATAATAATAATAATAAGCGAGTTCTCGGCACCTGCAGAGAAAAACATCGCCTTGAAGGAGGAGGAGAAACGGACCAAATATCGCGATCTCCGGTACGAGCTCCAAGTGCTGTACCCAGGCTACTCGGTCAAAATGGTCGTCCTTATTATCGGTGTACTCGGAGGGATAAAGCCTACGCTGCTCTCGGAACTGAAGATCATACCGGCCTGCCAAAAATCAGCTGAGTGGCTGGCAGGCCAAATGCAGAAGGCGGTCATTCTTGGTTCTCTCCGTCTGCTTAGGGCACACGATTCCGGAGCCTACAGTCACTAACCCTGCGGGATGTGGGGAGTGGCCGAGGTTAATGTGCTGGCGCGACTCCCGTGAGGCGTCGGAGGCCACGGGAGGACTGTCCAGCGTCGGGCAACCGAAAAATAATAAGCAAAAAGAGCAGCAGATGAACTCGGTGGAGCATTCAACATCAGGCGAGGTAGCCGACTAGGTGTTGATGTAGAGTCAGTCACTGAACATCAGCCAAATAGTCTGAAAGCCCAAATTAAAGCTGCCGAACAGGAAAATCTGTTTTGGCAGCACGTCGATGGTGTCTTCTCTAAGAACATAGAAACACTGGGTTTATCGACCAGGCTGACATTTGCTTTTCTAAGGTCAGCCGGGCTTAAGTCGGAGACCGAGGGAATAATTATGGTCTACCAAGATGGTGTTATCAACACATTGGTCTACCGTAGCCGCGTGTGGCGTGTAGAGGTTCCTGACATTAACTGCAGGACCTACCGCTAGGCACCGGAATCGCTCATGCCCTTACTCGCATGCCCCGTATATACGATTTCTGCCTACATCCGTCGACATAACGTGATGTTACGAGTCCTATACTACCATCTAACGCTGAGGCTGTTGTCGAGAAAGAGAAATGCCGGATTTACTGGAACTACTCGTTCCCGACGTCCAAGCCAACAAGCCTGACATAGTCCTTCTCGACCATCAACTCAAAGTGATGTATGTCATCGAGTTTTCGGCACCTGCGGAGGAAAACAGCACCTTGAAGGAGGTGGAGGAATGGACCAAATATCGCGATCTCTGGTATGAGCTCCAAGTGCTGTACCCAGGCTACTCGGTCAAAATGGTCGTCCTTATTATCGGTGTACTCGGAGGGATAAAGCCTACACTGCTCTCGGAACTGAAGATCATACCGACCTGCCAAAAACCAGCTGAGTGGCTGGCAGGTCAAATGCAAAAGGCGGTTATTCTGGGTTCTCTCTGTCTACTTATGGCACATAATTCTGGTATCTGCAATCACTAACCCTGCGTGATGTGGGGAATGGCTGTAGTTAATCCACCGGCGCGACTTCCGTGAGGCGTCGGAGGCCACGGGAGGACTGTCCGGCATCGGAAAATCCGAAAAAAAAAAATGTTAACCCGAAGGATACACAAGGTACGTATGGTAGGTCAGTATTAAAAAAAAAGACAATAATGTAAAAAAATTACATACAATTAAATATTTATACATGTACAATAAATAAATGTAAATAGAAAAAACAAAAACAATGCATCAGACTTACCAGTGCCAACTGCGCCTTTAGATTGACAAAATATTGTCTTGGGAGGTAATGGAAATAGTAACGATTCTTCAGACCACAGTTTGTATATTTCAGAAAGTTTTAGTAACCCTCAATTAATTGCTCAAAATGAATTGAATGATTTGGTACGTGACTTGGGGCTGTCAAAACAACAAGCAAAACTTCTTGTTTACCAACTTAAGGAGTAGAACTTACTGGCTAAAGAAAAACAAAGATTACGACTTTTAAAAAAGGAAATGCAACATTTTTTGCATTTTATAATATGGAAAATTCACTATGTGCGTGTTTGACGGCTTAATGCAGAAATTTAATATCGAGCATACCCTTGTGGGTAGCGCTTATTCATGGATTCCTCCAAATACAGTTTAAAAACTGTATGACTACATAATGTAAATTTAAAACCATCTATACCAATTGCCCATTCAGTAACAAAGAAAGAGGATTATGACAGTATGAGCACCATTTTAAATAAAATTAATTACAATAAATACAAATGGCAAATATGTGGAGAATTAAAAGTAAGAGCCATTTTAGTAGGGCTTCAAGGAGGCTTTACAAAATGTTGCTGTTTTCTTTGTTTGTGGGACAGTCGTGCAGTAAAAGAACATTATGTGAAATGAATTTGTCCGGAAAGGAAAGAATTTGAACCAGGAACTAGTGATATTAAATAAATGCGTGCCTTTTGTAGACCCTAATAATGTTCTTTTGCTCCCTTTTCATATTAAATTTGGGTTAATGAAAACTACTTAGGAGAACATTTTCCTAATTAAGTGACGCCAAACTCAAAGAAGGCATTTTTATTGGGCCTCAAATTAGAAAATTGTGAATTGAGTCTTTATTGAATATCGATACTGTTCGTGCTAAGACTAAATACCTGCGCTATCTCTGTCACTCCTTAGACCACATTCAAAAGCAGCTGTTACAACTTGTATCCAGTACCAGGTATGAATGCCGCATATACACCAAAGCAACATTTGTCATCAAGAAAGTCGTCGACTTCTGTTAATATTATTGTAACGATTTGTCAACGTAAGTCGAGTAACACCTACTGTTAATCATCAAGCCAACAATCATGATTTCCCCTTTAGTCGCCAACAAGTTGTGGAACGAGTCTCTCCACTAATCAATATCAACAACTCCTTTTGGTGAAATATCACTTGTTCAGGTGAAGGTGCATCTGGACGCAATAGAGAAATATGTTGCCTTTTTCTGTATTTCTTTATTCTATATTTTCTGTATTCTCTATTCTTTGTATAACTTTATTTTTAGCACAAGTTGGCGACGAATTTAAATTTTTTAGCTCCAACTTTTTCACCAAATGCTAAAAAATTTCTAGAACAAAAATATTTAACGAACGTTTAGCGAGACTAAAAATATTTTTAAAATGTTTAGAGATAAATTGCAGCCTATAACCATTCTTTATCACCCTAAGAGCAACCTATCTACCTATGCAATAAAAAAGACGGTGCTAATTGTCCTCAATGATTTATAACCAGTTTAATAGTTTTTGTGTTAGATTGGTACTATTGGTATTGAGTATAATAAGAATAGACAACGCTGCCGAATACAGTGACTTACAAAAATGTTATCCTTTCCAACCAGATCCTAACCTTATCGTTTTCAAATTTAATCTGGGTCATTCACCTGCGTTCCTAATTGCTACCGGGTTACTAACATTTGTAACTTGGTTCCTCATGAAGATACTCTTCAATATTAATTATATCAAGGTCTTCGGAAATTCAGTGTACCGTGTTTCAACCGTTTCGATTTGAATCTGTTCAGGTTCATGATAGCAAATTAGGTAATGTGAAATTGACATCACAACAACTTTTATATGGTTTATCATTTAAGACAATCAGCACCATATTTTATTACATGCTATTGGGCGTAAAATTATAGATACTTGTCGCAATTAACAATTGCGTGCTGGTCTGAAGTTTCCACCAAAATTACAAAATTATAACTTTGTTAAAACATTAGCACTTTTGTTTTTTACATATTTGGAGATGCTAAATAATGAAGTTTCGTAATTACCACGGATTTTTGAGGTGCTGGTGTGAATTTGACACCAATGTTATAAAAATTTTAATAACTATCGTAAAACAATTGGCGCTTGTAATTGTATATATTTTGAGGGTGTCAAATAGGTGCTAAAACATGGACTTCGCAATTGGCACTGATAATTGTGGTTATAAGTTCACAGATATTCACTGACATGTTTCTTTATCAAATAATATCTGATAGTTTTTTTTGTGGGGATTTCGGTCAGGTATAACTAATTTTATTATTTTTTTTCTAACGACCGAAATGTTAGAAAAAAAAACGTAAGGGAGAAAAAAGAAAAAGAAAAAGAAAGACAAGAAAAAGAAAAGGAAAAGAGAAAAAGAAAAAAGAAGAGGAAAAAAAAGTAAAAGAAAAAGAAAAAGGAAAAGAAAAAAAGAAATAAAAAAAAATTCAATAAAAAATAAAAAAAAAATAAAATTAGTTATACCTGACCGAAATCCCCACAAAAAAACTATCAAATAAGAAATATATAATATAGCTATTGTTTTCACATTATAATTGCAAAAGTCATTCCTGCCACATCAGCTAACACAAACTAATGTTCAAATAAAAATGCCGAGTAAATAAATAGTGTTTGAGCTTATCTATCGTAACAGTTATGTTTCACTCCTCTTCTATACGAGCAGCCCCAGGTTTAAATCCAAGTTAGCGAGCACACCTACTTAAAGCATCATTATTGAAATAGACATAAAATTCTAGTTTTCATGTTTCTGTAGTGCTACCGAGTGAGATTAAGACAACGTTCTTTAATTTAGTTGGCCACTGACAAAAATACTGATCAACTTACTTATGTATTTATTTTCGTCGGTGGTTGTTCCTTTTTTGGTTAAATAGGCTGACCTAAAGAACGGTTATACGATAGTACCTATATTATTATTTTAGAAGTAGGTAGTTTCAAATTATATGGCAAGAATAAATTTAAATTTCTAGAAAAATTACCACGTATTGAGCTGTAACTATAGTTTTGATATAAAAAAGAGTATCACATCACATTAAATTGGAACGAAGTAAATCGAACAAAATGGTTTTGGCAAATACTAAATACTTAAAGTACCGGAAATCCTAATCGAAACTCGAATTAATGTCTTGGAAAAATCCACAGATTAAGAAGCAGGATTTTACCTGAAAATACTTAACGATTATTGTCCAAATACTCTTGTATAACAATGGTCTCCTACAATTGTTCTAGTTTTGATGTGAAAAAGTTTGTAGTTGTATAGTCACAATTTGCATATATTCCTGTGAAGGATACATTCGGATTTTCTATATTTTATAACTGTAGATACAGGGTGTCACACAGCTTGCAAATATATCTGACAGCGTAATTCTCTCTTTATATCAGTATCATCGTTTGACAACTAGGCAGTTAGTTTTACAAATACTAAAATCAAAGTTTGCTTGCTTGAAAACTTTAATTCGTTATATTTACATTAAGGTTAAAGAGGAAATTCTATCGATTGTGTGATAGAATAGCGCGCGTTATTTCATTAGTTGTTTAGCTAGCGGTAATTATGAATTACTCCGAAATTACGTAATTTTTTTTAACCCTTTATAGGGCAGTAGTTTTTTTTAAAGAATTTTTAATTTTTTTTGAACAAGGTCAATCCATGGGATCTCTAAAACTTCTTATTATGCTTTTTTCTTTAATGCTTCATTAATGCTGTAAGGGGAGGTTAATATATAGACCGTTGCTCATTTCATGATCATGAGCAGCGGTCTCACAATAAACCATTTTCATGCATTGAGCTGATGGCAACAACAGCCCTCTTTCCTCTATCTTTCCACTTAGTAACAGATAGTTCATCTGACATTGCAAAATCATATTCTGACATTTTCAAACGCTTATCATCTACGCGTAACTCCTTTGGTTAGTTCTTCGTCTTTGTCCGAAACGTACCGCATCCAAAAGTATTTACATCAAGTAGTTTTTTAAGTAAATAGAATATACTGAAAAAATTATCAAAGTAAATGGAGTATCCGTTGCCCTGAAATTGCTCACTAAGTTGTAACACCACTTTTTCTCCCAACAAAAGACCTTCATATGTATTGTCCACTCTTTTTCTTTCTTTTCCTTCACAAACATTGAAATTAAGCAAATATCCAGATTGAGAGCAAGCTAGAGACCAGATCTTAATGCCTCTTTTTATAGGCCTCAAAGGCATGTACTGCTTTAGAGTAGTACGGCCTTTGAAGCCAACCATACTTGCATCAATAGCTAGATTACGAGATGGTTTGAAACATTGTAAGAACTTTTTTTGTAAGTATTCTATAAGGGGGCGCATTTTATGTAATTTGTCAAATAATATTTGATGCATTTTTTGATTGTCGTTTAAATGTAGATAGCGTAATATTTTAAAAAATCGCTTTTGTGGCATTATTTTTGCTACTCGTTGTACATATAAATGTTCGTCAGCAGACATCCTTAATCTTGGCAACGTAGGGATCCCCATGATTATCAATATACCTAGAAAGGCGTTAAGCTCTTCTTCAACAATATCTATAGAGTTGCCGTTTTGTTCTGCATATATTTTAGATTGCTGTATATGTGCCAGTATGTCATCGGAGAAAAAGTTTTAAATATTTCTATGAGAAAGTCGAAATTGACTTCTAAATTTGTTCCATATTCTTTATTGAATTTATAATTCTTAAATGTGGCAGGATCTGAAGCATCTTTGGTCCATGTAATTTTGTATTCATTTTGAATTTCTTCTTCAAGATCTTCCTCGGCATCACTGTCTCCTGTGGCTTCATTTTCATGAATGCTAAATTCGCCTAGCAAATTTTCAGGTAAATATTATGCTAACGTTCGTTTCTGTGTTTTTACTGACATTCTTTTATGTGTTTTTTTACGTTTTTGCTTTGACGATGTCTCAGACTCTTCCGATTCTGAGGTATCTTCAACATTAGGAAGATAGTGACGGTCAGCAACATAATCATCTGAGTCAAAATCTTGACCTGGCTCTGGAAAATTGGCGACAATCATATTTTTTTAAATTCTTTGAGGTGTAATGCAGTGAGATGTAGTTGGTGTACTTACTCTTATGCTTGAATGCGTGCTTGTAGAAGGCGTGTAAGCTGTACAGCCATCTTCGGCATCGTTGTCACCGCCAAAATCAGAGTTTACCGCCTGTTCCTCTGTTATGCCTTCAAGAAGATCATATACATCATCTGCTTCAATGTTTTCTAAGTCTTATATTCGAAATTGAGACATCTGTAAAATTTAAATATCTACTTTAGCGGATTTAGTAAAACATTATATTATTATTATTATTATTATTATTATTTTTCGGGATGCCCCTTATTATTACTATTATTATTATTATTACCATTGATTTTATTGCAAATTGTACTATTCACTACTATTTAGAGATAGCTATTTATTTTGCTTTATAAAGTCTAACTTGCAAACAATAACGCATTCTGAATATTACATTACAATGCACTTTATAGGTTATGCCAACAAATAATTCAAAAGCTTGTAAGCGCAAATAGTTTAAGAGCAAAAATCATTTATGATACAATTGTTGTACATTACCTTAGAGAAATACTATAAAATTTCTGGGTTAAACACACAAAAAACCACACAAACACTTGTTTTGTCTAATAACACCTGAATAACGTATATCGTGCTAAACGAGCATTGGTAAGAATAGAAACCACTTGTCGAATAACTGGCGCCAAGATTGCAATGTGGCAAGTCTATCAACCGCTGCCTGTTTACTATACTATTTGTGCACATAAGGTCGAATTTAATAGTTCATAGCCTATGAGAGTTAGCCATAATGCAAGTGGCATCTATAGAAACCACTGCCCTATAAAGGGTTAAATCGCAACCACACAAAAATTGTTTACATCTACCGGGTATCCCAATATTCCGTGTATAACCTATATACCGTATAACTTTTATACCATAGGTTTTTGCGGTCAGAATAAGTCGATTTAAGTAAATTTACCTATATTTCAAGTTGACTCGTTTAGCCGCCAGAAGGCATCAGCGTTGACCAAAAATTTTAGTTTTCTTTCAAATCACTTTCAAACGATCTGTACGATTTTATTGAAATTTGGTACGCTAATATTTCCGTACAGATTGTAACCAACGTAATTGCATTAACAGAAAAGCGAAAAATATCCCTACTCTTCAATAAATCTGCTCGTAATTCATTTGGAGGTGATACTATAGCTTCAATTCTTTTTTATCATAAAGATACATGGTTTAGATAAAATGTATCCTATTTTGTAAATTTTTTGTATTTATGACAATTTTGGCCAAATTACTTTTTTAAATACAGCATCAGTAACGTATTTTCAATTAAACCCTGACTTAATTATTTCATTTCAATATTAATTTATTATTTGAAAACAAAAACTAAATAATGCATTCTATGTTCTACAGAACCTTGTAGTTGACTGCCTTTTCACAAAAGCTGTTCAATATGATCATCGTTCTCAATTAGACCAATCAGATTAAGCAAAAATCAGGCCCATTTTCACGATAATTTCCAACCATTTCCGACCAATACCATTCGATTCAGTTTTTTTTTTTTTGAATTCTCATGGTCAATTTTTCCGTAAGTTATATGAGCAAGAATTTAATTTATAAACAATTAAAGTTGTGAAAATTATGAAAATCGATGTTTCTGAATATTCAACTTCAAGCGCTGCGAAAACGGCAACAGATAGAGAAAAATTGCTCAGAACATTTTTTATAGAGCGTTAAATTCCCTTCAAAAAAAGTCTACGACGGCATATGTCTACGATGAATAGTTAAGGCGTTACAATGAGTTAAATGTTTATTATTTTTCTACTGCGTACTGGTCAGCTGTATACGTTGTAAAAATAAGAAAATTATGAAAGATTTACAGCAAGTCTACTTTAAAATGTTCTGCGCAGGAGGCTATTACGCGGCGTACGAGTCTGTTGATCGCGCATGCTAGTTACATGTACAGCTGACTGATATACAGCAGAAAAATAATAAATATTTAACTCATTGTAACGCCTTAACTATCCATCGTAGAGATATGCCAACGCGGACTTTTTTGAAGGGAATTTAACGCTCTATAAAAAATGTTCTGAGCAATTTTTCTCTATCTGTTGCCGTTTTCGCAGCGTTTGAAGTTGAATATTCAGAAACGATTTTCATAATTTTCACAACTTTAATTGTTTATAAATTAAATTCTTGCTCATATAACGTACGGCAAAATTGACCATGAGAATTCAAAAAACATACTGAATCGAATGGTATTGGTCGGGAATGGTTGGAAATTATCGTTTTGAAATACCCTTAATTTGACTGGTCTAAATGTTGCAGATGTAAAAAACATGTTTTTGTACTTCACTTTTGTTTGATAAAAACCAAAACAGGCCAACATATCAGTTTAAATGAATATTTTTATCATTTTAGTTGTCTTTTTCAATTTACAACAAATTGTCATTATTAATTAGTTTTGTTGATTAAATTATTCTAAGATGGATAATACTCGTAAATACAGTTTTGACGAACAAATCGATATATCACTGCTAGAGTTATGCACAAGAAACTGCCATAGAAGTGTAAGAGTATATCATTGAAGATATTCGATTCGTCCAACTCCAAACCATCAGACTTTAAAAAAATATTGGAAAATATTTTTGAGAAACCTATCAGTCAGTGAACAGGGGTAATGCCGGACGGTCGCGTCACTCCTTGTAGGAACACAAATTCTGGAATTGATGGAAGAAAACCCGGGAACCAGTGTCAGATTAATTGAACGGCAGACTAGAGTATCAAAAAATAGAGTCAACCGAGAAGTCACTGATTCATCCTTTTCACACAATTCTTGCAGATTATTCGACAATATGGAGCTGGCGATGTAAACTTCCACAAAAAAATTCTTTTTACGGATGAATCATGTTTTACAAAATGTGTACTAATAGATCTCCATAACCGACATGTTTATGCAGACGAAAACCCTTATGCCGTTAAGAAAAAACATTTTCATCGTGAATTTAGTATAAACGTGTGAATGGGTTTCATCAATTACTTTCTGCTTGGTGTTATCAGATTGCCAAATTGCCTCAACAATGGCAACAGTTATGCAAAATACTCTGCCGGAATTATTTGATGATTTACCACGTAATTTACGAGATTAAATGTACCACCGCTGTTTGCTTGTAGCGTAAGAGAACATTTAAATAGTCAGTACCCAGACAGATGGATCGACAGAGGACACGATGCTCCCATGTCATGGCCACCACGTTTGCCAGATTTGACACCCAGTGGTTCTTTCATTTCTGGAGCACTGAAATAGAAAGTGTAATCTATGAGTATTGATAATGAGGAACAACTGTGAGACAGGGTTCGAAATGCTGTTCACAATTTGCAGAATGAAGGCAGCCTGAGAAGTGTGCAATTTAATTCCTTGTGTAGGATTGACATATAACTGAAAACGGTGGTCATCTCGAACAGCTTTTGTAAAATAGTATTCAACTACAAGTTTCTGTAAATTAGAATGAATTATTTCATTTTTGTTTTCAAATAGTAAATTAATTTTGAAACTAAATAGTCAAGTCAGGATTTAATCGTTAGTAATGTAATAAGAGAATAATTAAGCCAAAACTAAGGCGGGTGGTATTTTAAGCACTCCTGTTAATTCAGTTCTATGGTTACAATGTCATAAAGTGACATCTGCATGGAAGTATTAACATACCAAATTTCAATAAAATCTCACAAATCGTTTCAAAGTTATTTGAAAGAAACTAACATTTGTTGTCAACTTTAATGCCCTCTAGCGGATAAACGAGGCAACTTGGAATAGTTATTTTTTATTCGTGTGTTTAAAGTCGGCCTATTTCCGTTACTAATGCCAATCATCGACGCCAGGAGATAAGTTACCATTAAATTACTGACTGCGACTACTGTTGCTTAACTTTTCGTAGCGAAATACGAGTATGATAAGGCAGCTCTACGCTCGTCTTCTAATAAATTTAATGATACAGACACTCTGTGACACTCTAATATTTTTCATCAACCGAGCACTAACTGATTTGTGATTTTTAACGACCATTTACTAGTTGATAGATCGAATACGCTTTTTTATGCTTCTAAGAATCAGTTTTTTGACAGTTTTGACACTCGAAATTTATTGTATACTTTTTTAATATATGAATTACTAAATGCTAGTTAAAATGTGTGAAAGTGATAAATCAGAAGATGAAGAAACTATGGACAACCACTTAAATAAAAGTTATACTACGATAGAAGACTTTAAATCGGAAAATAATTATAGTAGTACAAGCTACATGGGACAAAATTCTAATGAAGTTTCACTTGCAAGTAAACCAATTGTATTAAGAAGATCTCAGAGGGTAAGGAAACGTCCGCGACAGCCTACCTATGGCTTGCTGGTAGCTAAAAATATGAGAACATATAAAACATACGCTTCACCTTTGTTCAGCACAGTTCTTTCGTTAGATAATTTTATCACAGATTACAATGACGAAGGAAAATCAAAATATTATTCTTATGGAACTGAAATGCAGAACTTACAGAAAAAGTTTATGGCAGCTTCAACAAAGGACAAATTCAAGACAAAACCAAACAGAAAACGACGAAAAGATAGAGGTTTTGTTAAAGATAAATCAGCTAAGACACGAAAAAGGGTTGCAAGGATTGCAAGGCTTGCAAGGGCTGCAAAAAAGAATGTGAAGAGAAATAGACAATGTACAAATAATTATGAAGGTGCTATTACAAGATCTAGGAAACGTCAAATGGAACATCATCGTAGATAGTTATTGTTTTGTAAATTATCAAGCAATGTGTAATTTTTTGTCACTGTAACAACTACATGTACATTATTTATAAAATTATGGCAAATTTTGCTAAATGAATTTTATTACATTTTTAGAAATTAAATGAAATTTCCAATGTACTTCATCAACATTGCCAATCTCTCAAGCAAATCCTTGTTTTTGAAATCATTTTAAATTTAATAGTTCAACTTTAATGATACATGTGGCTTATATTTTTTAATACCAAATATAATCAATAAAATAAACTGAAAGATACCAGATAAAGAAATATATATTTTATTTTTGATCACAACTTAAAAATATTTGACAATTTACTTAAATAATGAAAACAGTACTAAAATCTGATGTTGGTAATACAACACTGCAAACCACTTATCTTCAAAATAACAATCAACGGCCCACGTTCTATTGCTGTCTGACACCAGGGAGGTTCAACTGTCCTGATGACAGTAATAGATTGCGGCATAATACTCTGTCACTATTACAGGGCATATTTTTATCAGATCTCTAATTTCAATTTCTGAACCGTTGTCACCAAAGACTAAAGACATATTTTTGCGCTACGAACGCCTGAAACTTGTTTACTAACTATTTGTGATGATTGGTTGAATACAAATTTTCAGCCGCGTGATTGGTTACAACAGTAAACTGTTTGCTAACGTTCGATGTGCAAGAATAACCCTTAATGATACAGACCACGTTATCGTCAAACTTTGGTTATGTTCTGAGTTGATTGTGAAATTTTTGATCTGAGCTTTTGTGTTCTAAGTGTTTTATTTTTGATTTATCTACTAGAATCTGTAGTGTTTTTGGATGTCCTAAGCAACCTGCGGAGACATCGTTTTCAGGATACCTAATCCTTCAAAGGGGTACATCTGTAAAGCTTGGCTGGTATGCTTGGGAAATTCTAAGTATGAAATTATGGATTTAATGCTAGCGTACTCTAGAAGACTTCTCATTTGTGCGAAACACTTCAAGCCAAAGGATTTTGTGACTCCTTCTAAGTTGAAAGAAAATGCAATACCGACCTTATATTTACTGAGTAGGTAAATAACACATGAACTAATTTTCAAATGTTACATTATTCTTATGATCTTTCTATTTATCACACAATCTTTGTCGGGATATATATAGTCATTTATTTCTGTATTAATTATCATGTTTCAAGATATAATCCAGGTTCCAATATGATAAAATATTTCTTAGATTTTATTCATTAGTTATGTTTTACTATTTTACTAACAACTTGTATTATAATAATTTGTAAATGTATGCATTTCAAAATATATATTTAATCATGATTTTTGTTTCTTTTATTTCCAGAAGTAAGTATACCTACATTAAAGTCCAGAAAAGGCAACATATAATTTTT
This sequence comes from Rhamnusium bicolor, assembly GCA_029963845.1. Taxonomy (NCBI): domain Eukaryota; kingdom Metazoa; phylum Arthropoda; class Insecta; order Coleoptera; family Cerambycidae; genus Rhamnusium; species Rhamnusium bicolor. The sequence continues at coordinate 309,559 of JANEYF010003114.1, forward strand.
TTAATTTTTATTTTTTTAAAATGGGTGGCGCTCTTGGCCAATATTTTACGTTTGTGCTTTTAAATATTAAACTACAGGTAAACTAAAAAAATAAGTTTACCTAATATATTTATTTAAAAAGAAAATGAGATTGCATCCTACTTGTTAAATTTGTTTTTTTGATAGAAATGGTAGTAGGGGTTCAATCAAGTTTGCCGTATATTAATTAGTACCGATGTCACCAAGAGATGGCGCTTTACAATTTGCCGATAATGCAGGCCTGTTCGCGTTCTATTTATTTCTTTTCTATTTCTAACACTAGTGTCTAGGGATCAAACCGCAAGGGTCAAATCGCACATGTGTGATGGCAATGTATCGTAAATAGAATAATGGGGACTTCAAAATTTAAGATTATTAGGATGAAAACCAACCAGAAAATTTATACCATAATCTTAAATTTTCACCTGATCATTGTTACTGGATATTCTAGTTTTTCACAAAAACCAAATTACTATGCATTAGACGCGCATGTCATCAACCAAATTGATACCATCGGGATATATTTACAACTATCTGAGAGTTTTAATAATATTCTGACGATGGTAACTTGGTCGTTGAAACATCGAATGCCGTATAGTATTCTAGTACTTTTTGAGAAACTAGTTTCCTTTTTATTTTCACATCAAAGCTTTCAAATCGCCCACCAGGAATGTAGAAATAAAGTAAAATTAATATAAATATAAAATATTTATTCTTGTTTAAATAAGAAAATATAAATGAAGAACGTAACACTTACAATAAACTGAATTTTGCTTCAAACAGAAAATATTCATAAAAATTGTACTTAAAATACTGACATAGAATATGCTCTGATTATTTCGTATTACTTGCATTTTTCTTCTTTTTTCATTCTTGGGGCTTACTACCAGATGAATAATTCTTGGTTATCTACAAAATACAGTTTTATCCAGTATTTTACTGGAAAAATAAATCTTTGCGCCTGTGACTAAAAGATCATCATTTTTTGACAACTAATATAAGACAAAAAGATAAATATATAATTTATTTTACGTGCAGCTCCGGCTTTGATTTGGGGGTTGTCTGTTTTATCAATAAAAAAAATCAAGTCGCCAATTTCCGAGAACTATTTTTGAGATGTCAATTTTTTTACTTTGAAAGCAGATACATGAGAACTATTTACTTTGTTATCTTAATTTCGTGAAATTTTCTCTTTTAATGTATTGCATGTGTTTGCTATACTCAACCAATCTGGGGATGTTTAAAACAAAAATTATATTAGCATTCCACTCTCTGTGTATACCTATCTAAATTCTTTTATTGATTCGATTTAGCCTTTGCAGTTTGGTAAATTAATCTATTTTTTTTTACTCTTTTTAACTAAGATCGTTTGATTTGAGTAAATGCCTTAGATAGTCCAAGGTCTATGTAACTGGCACACTCAGAAACAACGAACAATTATCAAAGAGGATTAAAGTTTCACCCTATTGCAACTGAATCCTATTGACTTTATTAATAAAATCATTAAAATTGATGACTAAAAAAACTAGTCGTGCAGTGGATAAACTTTCGAAGTGCGCTCTCAACCATTTTAATAGGTGGTAGATTGGTATTTCAATTGTTGAAACAATAGAACGACTGATTTTCCAGGTTAATGTATCTTTGACAACAATATAATTTAGGCACGAGTCTACATTAGACTGGATACATGTAATATTTTTTTATTTCTTAGAGCTGGAATAATAAGATTGTTTCATAATTTAAGTAAATATCTGACTTTAGTTAAAATTTTTGGTAACAGGTTTCTAGAAAGTTTTTTGTAAAGATTATTATTATCAGGTTGTCCACACTTTCACAATAATTCGTTTGGTCTAAAATAAAAACCTTAATACCTTTTTCAGCTTATAAGTAAAAACAATCTTTCTCACGTCATTGTTGGCTAATTTGTCTTTGCTTTATTGATTTTGACTTTCCACTAACTTTAACAATTCATAGACAGATGAGTTTGTAGTTTCTAAGAAAACCGATAGGTAAAGTTAAAAGAGAACACCCTCTATGCCCTGTATCGAAATTAAATTTAAATGGTCAGACTAGAGTATTCAAGAATATAGTAGCAAAAGTTTAAACACAAATCCCTCAAATTAATTTATTAAGTTAAATGGCTTTCAAGTAATTAGTTAATGCAGGTATCCGTAATTGCTCTTTTAACAGTTTTGGCCATAAAACTTTACACTATTCTGAGCTTAGTTTATGAGATGATGTAAATTGTACAATTAGGTTGAGGAGTTTGAGTGTTTGTTTACTGCGAACAAATTGTTGTAAATATTAATTATATAATTAATTTACAGAAATACAACTTTTTAAAACTTTGATAATAGTAATTAGATACATTACAAAAACTATCAAGAAAACTGCAAGAATTTTTTTAAATATACAGTCATGATGTCATGAAAGCATCAGACATTGTCAGTTTTGAATGCTAAGAAACCAAAACGTTAACAATTTGCATGCAAAGAGGAGACTAGATTAATGTTGTACATATATACAGGGTGTTCCAAATTTGAGTATTACAACATGAGATCTCGCATATTTAAAAAGATAGAAGTCAAGTTTAAATTCACCTCTTAATCTTATTTTTCTCTCTGAAACCATTTTTGAGAAAATCACCAAAAAGGGAAATTCGAGAAATTTGTATATTGCTTCCAACTTTTTTAATTTTACTTTATTTAGTAAAATTGTCATAGATATAGCAAGCGAATCTTATTAGAAAGAACATGGATGCACACGACTATATTCACAGGGTCTTGCGTTACCTTATCTTCAGATGTTGGAAAACCTATTTTCCTGTAGGATATATCCAGACCCCATACTACTGTCATAACCAAGCAGTTATACAAGATACTTAAAAAAAGTGTTTTCTTAAACACCTCTCTTGTCATCGAAATAACCTCAGAAAAATCCTATGAATTTGTATTGGGTGAAAAGAGATGAGGCCCTACAGTTTACTGTGGAGTCCGAATCACATCTAGGGCATCGACAATCCCCTCTCCCATCTTAGTCCGAAACAAATTACACAGAAAATTTCTCCAGGATAGAATCGAACCATCGACATTCGTTATCGTGTAAAGCCCATTACCCACTCGACTACCATGCCCTCAAACGTTCTTCTGTGGCCAGCAAAATAACCTGATCTTTCACCAATTGCACAAATATGTATGAGACAGGATAGGCCAGATTGATTATATTAGGCTAAACTTATCACCGGTTCTACCAATAGACCTTCAGCACACACAACAATAAATTTAAATAGCTTGGGACATAACACTTTAAGAGGATATCGACCACCTAATTCGAGGCATGCCTCGCAGCGTTAGAGATTATGTAAGATTGCATGGCACAACAAGTGAATTTTCTTTTAAACCATTTATTTACCGTGCTTCGGTCTATTTCCGATATCAAGATCAATCACTAACCAGGAGGCGAGCCAACCTCAACTAGGAAATTTCGCAGAGCCATTTTGTCGAGGAGTAGAGATTTTTTTCTTGTACATATAGGCGGTCCCTGTCTGATTTATATCCCCTTCGAAGGATGGTATATCCTTTACACGTTCATAGCCTAATATTGCGTAGCTTCTGCATTTTAAGCTGATATATACAAAATACTTAAAGACGAGCGAGACCGCTGTATTTCGCTGGCCTGGTTACCCATCCAATTACTAGCCTCAATAGATACCCTTAGGTGATCCAATTTGAACTTTAGAATTTGCTTTCTGAATAAAAATCAAAATATTGGAAAATCCGAATTTTATTGCTATCAGTATAAAGTACAAACTTAGCAGTTAGCTATAAAATATGATGTTAGCCAAATGCCCTCCACGGCTCCGCTGACATGATACCATTCTGTTAGCGAAGTTTTTCATAATGCTTTCGCATAAATGCGGCTCTATTTCAGCAATTGCATGTTCTCTTTTAGCTCTGGAATCGTAGCAGGTTTGTTGACATAAACCCTTTTCTTCAAATAGCCCCACAGAAAAAAGTCTAATGGGGTTAGATCGCAAGACTTCGGTGGCCAATCGATGTCACCCCTCTGAGAGATAACACGACCAGGAATTTTATACGCCTTTAAATGCAGATCTTTTGTCAAAATTCGTTGAGTAGTACCGTATGAAAGAGTCAATTGCTGCAAACGGCGATGAATTGACGTGGTTGGTTCTTCACGCACACTATCACTTACGCGAGCAATATTTTCATCTGAACGACCTCCGCGTTGATACCGGACCCTTGGTTTGTCAATAAGCATACCACTTGTTTCAAACTTTTGCACTAGATCACGAATTGCACGCTTACTTGGCACATTACTGCGTCCAAAAAGTGGTCGAAGTTTTCTTAATGCAGTAACTGATCACCTGTTTTCATAATAAATTTGTACGATATTTATACGTTGCTGCACTGTATACGGTGCCATGATGAATTTACCATGTGTTTCGATACCAACTGAACAAATGCAAACTCCCAACGTTCACACAACGAAAATGGTGCGTAATTCAAATCCTGAAATTCAATTTGGATCACCCAAGATAGTATATCGAGTTTGACACGATGTAAAGTCAATGCTACTGTCGTCCTGACAAGTCAATTAAATTTGAGGTAAATAATGTTGTCTACTCATTAGAGCTCATAATTTACATATTTATGACGTCAAAATCAGGACTGGCTGCAGGTTATGTATGAGTGCGTAAATATGTTCATGCGTGTATTAGACAATATATCTTACCTTATAATTTCTTTAGCGAATTCCGTAATATTCAAAGTTGATAAAGTCAATTTATCATAAACACTCACTCAAAGAGGACTGGAGGTATGTAACACTAAGCTAACAAATAACCTAAGTATTTTTCACTACCAGTTACCTACAAGAATAGATTCACTAGAATAATAAACAAACATAAGGTAACACCGAAACTATAAAAGTGGCTTCTGCCCTCAACGACTTCAATGACCATCTCCTACAACAAAGTGGCCTCTCGTAATGGCGACTTCCGTCTATTGATTTTCTTACGCACACCACCTAAATGTTATCTCCTTTTCTCTTTTTTCTCAAAGGTGTTTATAATATAATATTGTCTGCATAAAGGCCGTTACTAGAACTGATACCTAATTTTAGATATTTTATATTCTTTCTATGCCGAATTATTTAGCAAGAAAACAATAAAATATGTTAACAATTACTAGGTGCTGCATATTTTGTGTCACAGTATAATTTAGACCGTTCCACTTTGTTCTACAGCAGTTTAATTATATTCAGTGTCTGAAAGCAAATGTTTAAAAATACGTTATATAACGTTTCGCGACACCTCCTGGATGGTACCGGAAGTAATATATTTTATGCATCTATTCTTGAGCCGTACCTATACATGAAAATAAATTTGAGGAGCAATTAAGCAAAATGTCAATATTTGTTAATTAACTTACCCCAGCATAATTAATGAAATGTCAAATTTCAGCATTATTTGTCTGTACCGGTAGGATTATTATAAAACATTGTCTTTAGACTATGGTGGGCCGGGGTTGAGGGTTGGTGCTATTATATAGGTAGGTATCGGGACATGAAACGCACCCTACATTCACAAAATAATAATTAATTATTAAAGTCTTTTACAGCAGGGCAATCTCTAAAATGTCTTCAAAGTAATCTACAAATGAGGCTGAAAATAAATTTGTTTTACACGTGTCGTTATTAAGTGATAATGAATATTAGATGTTTAACGAATATACTAGTAGGTTCTCTCCCCAAATTTCCTTGTGATCGACAAGTCGAATATGAACAGTTGACATATGACTAAAATTACACAGATGGCCTGATAAATATTTGTCTGGATTACTGCAATCATATCAGTGTTTACTCAGATGTTTTCTTAAATTTTATGAATCGTATGTTAGCCATAATAGCACTACTGCAAAGTGCCTATAAATGAATTACATACCATTCAGACAGTTTTTTTATGTTTAAATGGGCAGATTAAACATAAAATATTAATTGTAAAAAGGCAGAATTTTTTATGGACGTAGATCTTACGTAATCAATAGAGCTCGTATCTCGGATGACATTTCCAGAGAGGGTTTCTGAATTACACGATACTAGTGTTACGATATACAGTGATTTTTCCTAGTCATCATCATTATTATTAAACTATTTTATTATCAGTTGTAAATCATAAAAAGTTCTCTAATACGTTAGTAAAGTTACAATAGTTAAAAACTTCGGCTACTAACTATTATTGGTACACAAGCTCAAACATCGTTAAATACAAAGGTTTCATTTTACAAACCCTAGTGAAAATCCATGCAAATGATTTCTCACAGAAGAGCTGAGATGTATCATTTTTTATTGAAAATAAATAGAGTAGGGCTCAGAATTTAGGTATTGATGAAGTCAGCACGTAAATATTCATATGTATGACACAATATACCTCACCTTGTAATATTTTTAACAAATTCGTAATAATTAAAGTTGATAAAGTCAATGTATTATAAACACTCAGTTTTTTCATAACTTTACAAACAACCAAGTTACTGACATGTCTAAAAGTCGAAAAATCGAACTTTTGTTTATAACTCGAAAACAAAAGACGATAGCAAATTTTTATTTTCGTCAGTAAATGTGTCTTAAACAAAAAGAGATCGAGAATGTGTCTTCAATTTTTTTGTATTTCCTACAGTTACTGAGTTACCCTATACAAACTTCGAAATTTGCCCACCCTGTACTGGTTTGAAACCTCTTACCGCTGCGTAGCCCTTAACAAGGAACCAATCAAATGTCTTTACAGTGGAGGCGTAACTAGCAATTAAAACGCCTGTGGCTAGTGAACAAAAATCTATTGGATCTTTTAAATATATTTTTTTCAAAACATTTTTGTTTTTCGTCCAATGGCACTAAGACTTTTGCACAGGATAGTCGACGTGGGCTTTGAGGGGACATTTTTCCATTTATTTTTTTTTATATCTACATTCTTTCACGAGGTATAAGGAACTTTTTTTGTTTTTGTCAGTTTTGTCAAGTTTTACATAGGTATTTAATTTCGACCTTTTAAAGTCTCCTTCAAAACTATTTTCTTCTTTTTGAATTTCCCAGGTATCGGTCTACAGATGTCCTTTTAAATGGCAAAGAAGTAGACTTTTGCACGCAAGATAAATGTATCTCTGAAAGAGTTCACATATTTTAAGTATGTGACAATTACATCTTACAATACAAATTGTTTTTTAAAGAGAGGCACTGGAGATTAATTCCAGAACATTTTACAACAATTAATAATAAAATGCCTTTTCTCTTGTGATCGCTGCAAAATATATGTGTGTGTTAGGTTATATTCACCAATACATTCAAATGTCTTTACAGAATTCTGATATCTCCAGCCGTTCTCGAATTACGAGGAGAAACATACAAAAAACATCGTCCGATTTTAGTCAATTTTTTTCGATGCATCTCATCGGTTTAATAATCTCCTTCAATAATGGTGATCATTTTAACGATTTACTGGTTCAGGAAAATAAAATAGAGCGAATGAAAGTTTACAAGGTAGAGGGCATAATCTTTTTCTATGTATATAAATTATAGCCTAATAATAATAATTATTACCATCAGATCAAAATAAATCGTAAATAAAAAAAGTGACGCCCAAGTTTTCATGAAACTAATTTGATGCCTAATAATTATAATTATTAGGCATCAAATAATTATAATTATTGGGCATCAAATTAGTTTCATGAAACTTGGGCATCATTTTTTTTTATTTACGATTTATTTTGTTCTGATGGTCTTTGCCGAAATTACTGATTGCAATCTTAATTGAGGTGTTATATCTTCAACCATCTCTTGTCAAATTTTTTTATAAAGTACATCAATTGCGATAATAAAATATTTAAAACATCCGTAGATCAATAAAATATAAATATATATGACTATATTATCTACGCCCATGGTTTCTACCATCACTACAATTCACAGCTTTTCGATATAAGTACCTATTAAAAAAAATGGCCTGTTTCTCCTTATAGAGACCAGTTCCTAGATATGGAGCACATTTCAATATTTTTAATAGAGTACGCAATGCATGTTATATGAAACATTCGTGTTCATGCTTATGGAACTATCGCTATATTAGTAAAGTGTTTCAAGCGAGTGCTTTGTTTGCCAATCAAACTTTTGTATTTATTATTTTACTAATTGGAACTGGATTACTTGTATTGAACAATAACAAATACAGCTGTTATTCCCTACTCAAAATCTGAACGGGCAATAGTTAGTTATACAGGAAGTGTCTGATAGGTAAAATAATATTGAGAGTAAATACTTTCTAAATTCTACAAGTTTACAACTTTTAATTATTTCGGTAGATGGATATATGTAAATAATTTTATTAATTCTGTATGCCAAATCCAAAAAATTAGAATAGGTCAAAGATAATAAATTACAAATTAAAAACATATAATGATATAATAAATAACAAAACAACAAAGTGTACACTACTCAGACAAAAAAATATATATAAGTAATTAAAACATAAGAAGGAGGTAATGGCAACAGGAAATGTTATGAAAACAATATTAAGAAAACAAAATATTAAGCCAATGAACTTTTAATATTTTGATATAAATTATGCCTCAACTGATTTGCAGATTATTATAGCGCAACAGCAGATTCATCTACACGTTCTTTAATTAATTTAATAGGAACTTCATCAATGCCGAAAAATTTTTATTTGTCAGTTTTAGTATGACATTATTTATTTTCTTTGTGATAGTGTTTACATTAAGGCTGGGAATTTTCCAGATTTTAGTATTCGAATATTCGAATATTCGAATACTCGAATAATTCGAATTATCGAATAGGTAACCGAATAATCCGGATCTTCGAATATTCATTATTAAAATGATTCGGTTATTCAAATAGGTATAGGTTATGAATATTTTGGTATGTACCTAATATAATGTATTAAAGTTTTTGCGGTTTTAGACATTTTAAAGTGATTACTCGCTTTCAACAACAAAAATATAAAAATAAAACTTGCGGGAATTGGTCACACAGAAAATGTTTTATTGATTATTCAAACTATTATTATACAACAAACAAACTACTACTACTACTACAACAATATACAGGGTGTCTCGAAAATAGTTGCAAATGCTTTATCAGTGGCTTCTACGACCAAAAATAGAAAATAGTTTCTATAAACATGGGTCGAAAAATGCTTCCTAAGGAAGCTACAGCCCCTAAAGGTGGACTTCTGAGTAGGTTTTTATTTTATTGAATATCTCTAAAACCATTCAAGATAAAATAATGAAAATTTTAGCTATCATTATTCTTTTTATGTATAAGTAGTTTTTCCAAATTTGATAATAAAATATGCAGTGTTTTCTACGTAAAAAAGATACTCTTGTTGAACATCGACAGGATGCACCGTCTGTAAGCAAAATCGATTAAAAAAATTTAACCCCAAAGTATTGGGAACCAAAAATAATTTTTGGTTAATAGCTGTGATTTAATTTGATGTCAGTGCTGTCCACAAAGTTGATAAATTTATACGAAGACATGTGATTTTTGAGCTTGATCCACAAGTTCTTAAGTTCTTATATCGTCTATTTATATATCTGGATTTTAGAATAGATACCTACCTATACCTACTATCTACCTGCTTTGGTGGGATGCATACATCATACCTATTTGTACATGATTTAATAATATATTTTAATATTCAAATTTACTCAAATATAATCAAATATTCGAATCCTCGAATATATTCGAGTATTCGAATATTCGAATATTTCGCATAATCGAATAATTTCCCATTAGAATAATTCGTATTCGATAACTCGAATATTCGAATACTCGAATTATTCGTATTCGATTCCCAGCCTTAATTTACATTATTAACCAAATCGTTTAATTTATCTACAAACATTAACAAAACCAATTGTTAATGAAGCCGAAATAAAACTGAATAATATAAATGAAGACTTTAACATGAACTAATTAAAACGAAATACTAGTAACTGAATGCTTTTACACTCAATTATTCACGAAAAACGAAACAATTCGTTTTAATTAGGTGTGATTCGATATATATTGCAAGTATTGTTTATCCGTAATATGATGCAATTTTGATATATTCCTTTAATTAAAAGCCCATCAGACTCTGTATGAAAAGTATTTACAATAAAAGTTGTGCTTTCTCATCATAATTACTTGTACTCATCTTTAGGAGTGATTTGTTGGGTTTGGTAGGAAAGATTGTGGAGAATGTCCCATGCCGAGGTTCAGCATTGGGTATATTAGATGATATAATAGAGGATATGTGTGAACTTTGCTCTTTTGTTTGTTTTTATGAAGAATATGAATTTGAAAAAAACATTGTTGGTACGAAATCGTGTAAAATTGAACATGAGGAAAGTTGTATTTTTCGTAAAACTTTTTTGTGCTTTGGAATATAATGCATATAAAATAAATACTTTTTTAACTAGTAAATTTAACTATTATATTATTTCACAACATAATTATAGAAATGTATAAATGCGTTTTGACACCATCATCAAGTTGCTCAGTTTCTGAAATTGCGGCTCATTTAGTTGTATATCATCTGATTTTTATTGTGATTTCAATCATATACAGATAATACCACAAATCATTTCACTAAAAAGTCTCTTATGGTAATGATTTGCATGATCTAAAACGCTGACATTGTCAAAATTAAAATTATGGTCACATGAAAAATGGTGGTGAGCTAGCATAGTTGTATCTGTCTTATTCTTATATTTTTCTTTTCATGAATTAATATGTTCACTAGTTCTAGCTTTTAAATGTTGTTTGGTTTGACCAATGTAACATTTATTACAGTCTAGACAAGGAAAAAGTGGGTAATATGTTTTCTTCAATGAAAGATAAACTTCCTATGGGATTCCAGTCTGACGTTGTGTATAAAATTCCTAATAATAGTTTTAATTAATAATTGTGTTTGATTGTATATTTTATATGTTAAGTAAATAAACCTATTGTGAATTTCCAAATATCAATAATTGAGAGTGAGTTAAGTATTAAAAAAATATGTATGTTTGCTTTATGTTTGTTCACGTGTTTATTTACATGGTTGAGCCACAGTATTTAGGGTAGTTTTGGCGGAAAATGAAAACAGTGAATGTTTTTTACTACTTCACGCATTCAAAGTGTAAATGTTTTGAAAGCCTTTACACTCCAGTAGCTACAAAATTTAAATAAATTTTAATAAAATGGAGTAAAAACATACATGCATGTAAATTACACATTATATGCACGAATTGTTTTTAATACGTTTTTTTAAATTTTCAGGGCCAGCTGTTTTTACCGTTTAGTGAAAATTATTCAGGATTTTTTAAAAGTAGAAACAGGTCTCAAATTGGCTTAACTTTCTTAAATTTAGTATGATTATAATGCTTAATTATTTTCTAAAATCATTTATTTAACTCTGTCTTTCACACTACTGAGTCGACATAGAAAAGTAAGAATATCAATATATTATTAAGACAATATTTTTGATATACCGTATGAAAGCTAACTGTACGCCCCGGTCCAAGTAAAGGATGAAATACTGAAATAGATATACGACGCACCGTATTGGCTGTGGTAATAAATTTAATCTACACTACTCCTCTCTTCGAGACTCACTGATAAAATTATATAACGCTGCTATGCAAAAGTCCGTGAGCGCTCCACACTATGTTGACCGTATATCTATCCCATTAGTTCATCCTTTACTCAGACCGGAGAGCACAATTTGCTTCCATACGATATATGCGTTAGAATGGAGCAAAAACAAGGAAATAAATTTTTTTCAATAAGACGATTTGGCACTATAGGTCAAAAGTTGTCTATGGACTAGTATAACACAAAATTTTTTTGTTAATTTTCCAATTTCATCTTCATTCCCTACAAGCGTCCTAAAATGTTTGTTGAAAATCGTAACTTAAAACCAAGGAAAGAAAAACTAGTACTAATTATCATAGCCAAATTTTGGCAATTTCCTACTACATCTTCATTCCTCGCAAACGTCCTAAATTATTACTTTTAAGAAATAGTTGTTTCGAGTTGTAGCTGTGGTCAAATTGTATGCTAATGGACTTTGGTAGTAAGAAATGAATTAAAAATGCAATTACATATTTAAATTCATTTAATTTAACAGTTATCATACTTAAAAAAAAATTTTAATATTGCTTATAATCAGACTTCGAAATCTTTCTGTCCAAAAGTCTTCCTCTAACAAATTCACCACGTTCCAACGAATTACATGCCTCCTATGAAGCGTCGCTGACAATTTTTGTATGCTTTTCCATGGTCTGTGTGTGGCATGAAAGATCAATAATTAGTGGAATAACAGGGGAACGTAGACCAACAAATCCTAGCAAATCTTCAATTGACAAATGGAAAGTTAAAGGTGGTTCAGTATATTGAAAGCTCGACCGTAAGATGACAGCTATATAATCTCCGACAGTGAAATTAATACTAGGAATAGTAAATTTTCTTCTTCTTTTTCGATAAACTGTTAGCTCTAGTAGATATAAGACGGCGAAGAACTATTGCCATCATCTGTTTTATCATTTCTGCCACCGAAATGTGCTCGAAGTAAAGATGCTTCTAAAACCTCTTGTTCTCCTGTAGTTTGTGACGTACACTTTTCCATTCTCTTGGCACATTGCTTCTCTCAACTACTATAATTACCTCTTCCAAATACTCTTTCTTTAAATTATGCATTAAAGCAGAAGCTATTGCAGCAGCAGGTCTGTCTGCCACTCCATACGTATCATAAGCCCCTGCATGAGTAGCAAGATTTATTCTGGTTTGAACCGGTGCTCGATGTAGATGGTAGTTTCGTACATTCAATAGGTGGAGAATTTGGTTCGTTAACGTCTTGATCCAGTCCAGAGTATATATTATACTTGTGTTAGGTTTAGTTTCCTCAACATTCTGCTACTTAAATGTTCTAGCAGCAGTTTTTTTAATTTGAGAAATCGCTTCACAACAAGGGGTCATAACCATAAGTCTAATCGACTTATAAACGATCTTTCTATAATGGGAACCCTACGAGATTTTTTATAGCGACACAGAAGAATCTTTACACCTACAAGCTCCAATGTCAAAAAGTTTATTCGTTTCTTCCTTCATCTTAATTACTTTATTTTTAAAAGAATTGATTTCTTTGCAGTTATAGCACTAACACTTCAACAAGTTGTTCGATTTATTTTGTTCTCTTCTTATCATGGCTATAATTCTTACACGATGACGTAGTGGAAATGTTGTCTTTTTCCAAATATCCAAATTTCCTCATAAATTTTACTGACTTTTGGTTTGTATTGTCCAGCATTTTGTTTTTGTAAACGAATCCAACTGTAGTGTCGAAGATTCTGTTCCCGCGTTGGCAGAACTTTATCACTAGTTTCCTGGGATTGCATTTTGTTTCGCGTATGAGACATTATCATTCAATTACGATCAATCTAATATTAAAGTGCAATAAGTACTAAACCACTATAGCTAAAACAAATGATTAATAGATGCAAACAGCAAACTTACCTAGGCATAGGGGTTATGTATATCTAAACAGGCATTGAAGAAATGATGATTATAGGCCGAATTGTGAAACTTATTCAAATAGTGAAGTAAGTAGACGCTGTAAACATATCCCAACTTAGAAAGTCTGCACAGCAGAAGGAAGTTTCAGCTACTGTTAGAGTAGAGTAAAGTTTGATGTGGGAACAATTCAGGAAAATTTGATCTTAAAGATAAGTGTTTGTATCTATTTCAAGCGAAGGAATGGGGATCTGCCGCTTGAGAATTAGTGGAGAGTTTTAGTATCAGTAAAAAACTATGAAAAGCTCATTAATCAATTAAAACCAGGTGTACTAAGGACGAATTTCTAATTCAAGTGTATGTCAGAAAATTACTCAGTTGGCATTGAATCATGACATTTTCTACTTTATTTAACAAACTAAAAAACTCAACTAAGAAATATGCTGCCAGGCTTTATCCTTTAGCAGAATCCGCGTTTCTAGAAGATGCTTTAAAATTTATGGAGAGACATTGTAGTACAAACAATTTAGGAAATAAAATTGACTCATCTAAACATTTTCAAATAAATGTTATTGAGCAGTGAGCAGAAGTGGAAGGTGAGGAACGTGTCAAGTTGGCAAAAACGAGTTTTACGGTTACTAAGGATGCAAATATTGGATGGAATTCTGGAACGTAGCAACAGCAGTGTGAACCTGAACCATATACTGCAACAACCATTTTTTCAGCAAATGCAAAGGATAGTAAGAAACCTTATTATTATAATCGTAGTTTATTTTGCGAAAATTAAGATATGGGGTGTCTAATTTATGTAGTGTCGTCTATGGAGTATTTCTTCTATGGAGTCTGGTTTAATCTCAATGGTCACGTTAATTCTCAGAATTGAGAGTGCTGAAAAACCAGAACATAATGTCCAAGTCCCTCTTTATCCGAAAAAATTTGGTGTTTGGTGTACCATTAATGAGAGAAGAGTTATTAGTCCAGTTCTTGTCACGAAACAATCCCTACTGAGATATCGTGAAGAGATTCTAATCTCCTTCATTAATCAGGTTATTGCCAATGAAACGATTTTTCGTTATTTCCAACAATATGGGGCTCGCGCACACACAATAACCGCAATAGGCAACATGTAACATTGATCATCTTCAAGTCAGAATTGCAAAGAAAATCGAAAGAATTAACAATAATCCCAGTCTTCTGCAAACTGTTTTTGATTGCGTTAAAAAATGGATGTTTTTTGAGTGATCATTATTTGTATTAATCTTCATCTAAAACATCAGTAAAATTGCTTGCTTGATATGAATTGATAAAAATAATTGAACAATTAATTATACGTATTCGAAATTCGAATAATTTAACTTTAACAACTTCTATTTACTTCCCACAAAGCAAGCAGTTTACTCTTTCCCATGAATACAAGTTCATTTTTATATCAACTTTCAATAATACTCCGACTAGAAGTAGAGATTTACTCACTTTAGTTAACATACAAATTTATGTAAGACTTGTAAGGAATGGGTGAGTTTTTTCTCCGTGAACGTGACTCGGTAAATGGTCCGGATATAATGCGTGCACGATGCGTGACACTGACATTGGAGATTACCTTAAAATTACAACATGTACTGGGTGGCATCTGAAAAAGTATTAAATTACTTCCTATGGAATAATTGTTTGCTCTCAAAAAAGAATTTGATGTATATGGTTAATCGAAAATTAATTTCCTTTAACGTTGTTGGTTGACATATTAACAGCATTTCTTAGATGAAATTATATGACGGTAGAAAAGCTTACTCACGTGATTTAGAAGCTGAACTAATTTAACTATCGGAACAAACAATTGATTATGTTAAGTCAGTTTTATTGCACAAATCCTACATGGAATACATACAGTGTGCTCCAGGACTTCATGTCAATAATTCAGAAGCTTGTAGATTGGACCAAACAGGGCCAGTATTTCGTATAAATAATTTACCTACGGCCGCCATTTGCTGATTTACAAGCCCTCAAATTTACGGGCTGAAAATGATTTTTTATTAATAACTATTTAAGTTATTGGGTCCAAACTTCACAGTGGTTTATTGTAATTCTGTGGTCACATGCAATAGGGGGATAAATCAACTTACACCCAAATTCATTTTTTAGTAAAATTAAATTCTTATTTATTAATAGCTGTGAAGTGCTGCTAGAAGGAGATAAGTCTGTGTGAAATAGAGAGTAGGAAATTCATGGGTCTTTAAAGTATAAGTATACTTAACTCATCAGAAAAATGGTATTTCTATAATCTGTTAATTTTCGATTCTGCCATAGGGGAATAAATCTACATACTCACGAACGATTTTAGCTCACTTGTCGCTTTAAAAATATAAACCATGACACTTTTCGGGTGTGTACCATACAATATTCTTTCTGCCGCTGTTCTTGCAAAAAAAATTCATAAAATTCATGTGACAGATGTCAGACGCTGTTGTCTACAGTACTTAATTAGGTATCTACCCTACTGTTGTCAACCAAAAGTGACATAAGGGATCTGTAAAGTCTTTACCGATCCCTTGTTTCACTTTTACCAGGCTAGACCAGTAAATATATATTTTCACCTAAAAGAGAAGACCTTAAACAGTTAACTTTTTGGATGGTTGAGGAAAAAAATTATGTATGTACCATGTACCAAAGTACCTTTACTATTCTTAATATACACTTTCGATTTAGCCAATTATGTTGAATTTTGTAATATACAATCTTATGCTGAAGACACTCAGCTTTAATTTTAAAATGTCCGATTTCAATCAATTTTCACGCAAAATTAATAAAGATTTGGCAAGTATAAATGAATGCTGTTATAAACATTGTTTAAAAATTAACCCCTCGAAATCCGTATCACTGCTGTTCAAAGGGTGCGTATAATTTGGTTAAAGATAGCTTTACTTTATCTATCGGCGGCGAATCATTATTAATAGTAGACCATGCTAAAAATCTGGGTATAAACTTTGATAACAATTTAAGATTCACTTTACATGTAACTCAATAGGAAATACCTATTTACGTTTTAAACTTTTATATGCTAGTAGACATATTTTGAACTTTAAAACAAGAAAAAAGTTTGCGAAACCGTTGTTTTGTCAACCATAAATTATTCCACCTCGCCTGTTG
The DNA here is from genome assembly GCA_029963845.1 of Rhamnusium bicolor. Classification (NCBI taxonomy): domain Eukaryota; kingdom Metazoa; phylum Arthropoda; class Insecta; order Coleoptera; family Cerambycidae; genus Rhamnusium; species Rhamnusium bicolor. The sequence continues at coordinate 326,290 of JANEYF010003114.1, forward strand.
TCATATGCAAGACCGAATTCATCTGCTGCTCTTTTTGCTGCCTTGAAAAACCCTGCTCCCACTCCTACAGTTTCGTGATGTTTTACAAACCGCAAGGTGGATCTGAGCTCCTGAGGATGTTACATACCATACTCAGTACTACTTTACCATGCGTACACTCCAGGCTCAAGAGTCCTCGGCCCCGTTGATGTGGGAGGTACATACGAGAAACCGACGATCTAGGATGAATACTTCTGTGAATATTCATCCCCTTGCGGGTATCTCTGTCTAATTGGCGCAGCTTATCTACCGTCCACTTTTACTCCGAATAATAGTTGCAGACGCCTTGTTCTTCTCCGAAAGTTCGGAAGACCAAATCTTTTGGAGACGGTGTCTGTATATAAAAACAGCAGACTTTTTTAAGTGACAGTATTTAAAGTCAATACAACAGAAAATATACGGCAAAACTTTCTAATTTTTTTTCTTATTCGACTATTTTCGTTCCAATATTAATAGCCACTGTCTGACACTGGTGTAATTTGTACAGCAATAACTGAATTTAATAGGATAAATTTCTTAATACAAAATCACGGCGTACTTTTGAACAACACTCCATTTTCAAACTGTCAAAGAATATATCTAACAAAATTTCATTTAAAAAAGCTGCCGTATTAATACTTGTTTGGATTTCTTCTTATCGAACAAATATAATGATCAATACATTTTGCCGTACCCCATATTATTATAATTTGCCACTTGTTATTTCTTCATCGTTCTATGCAGGTTAATATTACATGAGAGATGTTAGCATATTGTTAGTTTCCTACATACAGTTTTTCGTTATATAGATAGACATTTCTTGCATGCAACATGAAATGAAATTAGTAGTAGCTAACGGATCATTATATTAATTATTATTAGATATATACTTTACTGCAATTATACAGGGTGATGGCGAAATAATATGACTGTAATCAAGACGGAAAATCAAATAGTCATATCGTACATTTGCTGTTAGTTATTTATACTGCATGATGTACTCGTACCATATAGAGAATACGTGTAAGTAGGAGGAAGGTGTATATTAGGATTTGCTTACAGGCATCTTTTTCAGTTCTGAGGTCTGTACTTAACAGTTTTTTTTGTTATTAATTTAATTTTTTTTCTATCTTTTTATTTATTTTTTTTTTGTCATAAAAACAACTCGACAAATTCAAAATTATTATTCATGTTTATTATTCTAAAGCATAACTACTATTACCGTTATACATTATTTGCATATATTCTGATATTTTTTATAAGAGCAATTTCTAAATTTTTATTTTATCTTAAAAAAACTGCTGCCAATTACTTGGAGATCAGAACTTCCTCACCCTAATAAAAATCGACGTATGGTGGAGTTTATAATGAAAGTAATTTTTGACGTTTCAAAAAGTCACATTTTTTGACGTTTCAAAAAAGTCACATTTTTGACGTTTCAAGAAAGTCAGTTTGACGTTTCAAAAAAGTCACATTTTTTGACGTTTCAAAAAAAGTCACATTTTGACGTTTCAAAAAGTGACTTTGACGTTTCAAAAAAGTCACATTTTTTTATGTTTCAAAAATTGGGACCGATTTTGCTCATCAACGAACTCAATCTCTCCCTTGACCTCTAGAATGTGTGTACCAAATTTGAAAGCTTTATCTCAAAAACTGTAGCTGCTATCGCGAACCAGACAGACACACAGACAAAAAATTTGTTGTGTCTGAAATTTTGTGTATCGTCATAATTCGTCGAGATTCGTTCAGAAATGCAATAAAAATTTTCAAATTTTTTTCACGAATACATAACTTCCTCACTTTGAGGGATGAGGAAGTAATAAGGCAAGGAAATTAAACCGTTGAGTTAAGATTTTCACCCGGCATTATGATACAAAAACAGAATTATACCATATACACCAAAATGGAAAATGACGCAGCTACATCGGTGTTTCGAGGTTATTGTTCCTCATCAGTACAACATAGAGTAAGAGGTGGCTTCTGGAATGGGATAAATTTGTAACAAAAATTGAAAATTAGGCAGGAAGTAAGAAAATAATACTTTATTTGGCCATCTTGTGCGATGTGACACACTTAGGGGATCACTCACAACAGTTGACATGTCGTATATTTTTGCTACATATCAAGTAAGATGACAGCATCTTTTAAGTCTCCTCATATCTGCCATTCATTCTTTTTGTTTTCTTTTATGTGGAGAGCATAACTGATTTGTATGGATGGCAGTCTGTTTCATTATGGCAGAGTACCAAGTTATTTTTAATTTTAGAAGGTATTTCTAACTACCTCGATACATGGAAACTTAAACATTCTGTTGAAGTAAATTCCAATCTTGCAAACGAGATGTCAAAAAACTCCGTTTTTTCTTTTGGACAGTTCCAATTCCTTACGAGATTCCTTAATTCACTTTGATTAGCTTTGTGTGGTGATCTTATAAGATTGATGGCTGGGCTAAACGTCCTCTACAATAATATCCAATTCTTCATACAAATCAATTTGTATGCTTGTAGTGGATTCGATATAGGCAGTTCATCACTATGGGGAACCGAGCGAATGGTAGATGATAAATTAGGATATTATCATCCTTTTCTTCTTGGTAATACCATGCTTAATAGAAGGTATCATGCAAAAATATCAATCTGTAACATGATCTTTAGGTTCTCGCCAGATTATAGGCACAATAAATAACATTCACCTGTTCCACTTAGCCACTACGACGATTGTTCCCGCAATTGCTGCAACGTATGAATCGCCCAATTTTGTCGTGTAATCAAAATACAACTGGTTCGAATTTTTAAATATAGGAGTAATACACAATCAAGTAATATTTTTAGATATTAACAAAAAGGTACCAACATATCTAGTATTCCTAGAATAGTAAATATATCTGAATTTATGATAGAACTGCCCGTTAATAGGGTATAAAACTACATTACACTTTATCACCTACATCAAGAAAACCAGTGATAAACTTGAATGTGTTTTTGCCACATTGTTATTTAGCATGACAAAATTATGAAGAATTGGTAATTTTCACTTTGGCTATAGGCCAGTGTTACTATTTATTAAAAGCAGTTAAAACACCAACACGCGACGGGATTATTCTTGTGTATTTAATGAATAGTAATTTTATTTCATAATATAATATGTAACTAACACCAAAATTTAAGATAGTCAATTTCTTTTGGGAATGTAACTTTCAATTAATTAAATGGCATATCCAAATGGTGTGTCTGTAACACACCATTTGAATGTTTCTGAGAAAAAAATGCATTCAGTGTCGCGATGCCTTACTTAGGTACTCTAGATTCATCTATTTCAACGCTATTTCTAGAACAAGCAAACAGATGCAAAATAAAAAAATTTAAGTACCGTCTATTGTTTTTGAGAAAAACACTGAGGAAGTTCGTCTTTAATTACCCTGAACACGGCACTGATATCAATTGAGTGCATGTGCCATTCTCTAAAAGATTTATAAATGAATTGAAATTTTTTATTTTTTCATCAATTTATGTAAGTAAGCATGCCATAAAATCGATAATAATCGAGTAGTCATCAGTTCGCTTAACCGGAGTTAAATAGGAACCATAAAAAATTATGCAAATTTTTTTTCTTTCGTTATACCTACCCTGGATTTTTATTCATGCTTGGAATCGTTAAATGATAATTCAATTTGGTACTTGGTGGAAGTAAAAGAGTTATAAATTACACTTTAATGAAATGCAAATTGAAAAACAGTAGCAGCCTGCATTTTAGGCTAATCTATAGGTAGGTACATAAAACTTTGAATGCAGCAGTTTTATCTTAAACGCGATCTAAGTTATCTCGCAATCGTAAATCATTTTAAATAAAATTATCTACCAATATGAGTTTTTAGCCTAATTTTCAATAATTAAATTAACTGTAGATTAGTTAATCGAGAAGCGCCAGTGATGTTACTTGAGATTTCTCCAAAATTTACAAAATATATATATATACATATATATATATATATATATATATATATATATATATATATATATATATATATATATATATATATATATATATATATATATATATATATATATATATATATATATATATATATATATATATATATATATATATATATATATATATATATATATATATATATATATATATATATATATATATATATATATATATATATATATATATATATATATATATATATATATATATATATATATATATATATATATATATATATATATATATATATATATATATATATATATATATATATATATATATATATATATATATATATATATATATATATATATATATATATATATATATATATATATATATATATATATATATATATATATATATATATATATATATATATATATATATATATATATATATTATATATTGGTTATCGATCTATCATGATTTGAAGGTGTAATTCAATGTAGGTCGGGGTATTTGCCCGCTGAGTAGTTGTTTCCTTCAAATCATATTTAATCATATATATATATATATATATATATATATATATATATATATATATATATATATATATATATATATATATATATATATATATATATATATATATATATATATATATATATATATATATATATATATATATATATATATATATATATATATATATATATATATATATATATATATATACATTTACTCTGGGGGTTATAAAAGTTTTAAGTTTTCTAAAACCCAAGATTATTGCAATTTAATAAACCTGGCAAAAAATCGAAATACCCTCAAGTGTCTGGTCATTCAGATGCGTTACACCTGTTACAGACTTATTATGACAACAATATTTCATCTCTGCGCAGTGTTCCTATCATACAAGAGGTCAAAATTCCTGTGAATGCATGTTCTTTAAATATAATATCGAACGTAACGATCAGCAATTTTTAAAGACATATGTTTCCCATAACTTTTGTTCTTGTGTATCTCCTGTACCCTCTATGAAGGCGGGAATATACCGTTATAATCTCAACACTGTTACATTCAACCACACCGAGCCCTAAAATAGACTGCCCGAATTTGTAGTGAACTGTGTTGATAAATGTATTAGTGCAATTATAGCGTGTGTAACGCAGAGATACTCTTTGTGTCTCTGATATGATCACGTTATATGAGACTATTATGCCCGGCTTCACTGATTACAAATGAAAAATCTCGTAGTATGTAAAGGTTATGGTTTGAAACTAGGGCTAGATTAGGTTAGGTCCTTGCGAGTGAGTCCTTGTTGTCCTCCACTGCTGGCAAACCTATTGTAGCTTACTTATACTTATATTTCACACAATACGCTTAGTATCTTAATTTAACTGGTAATTTTATTGGGTGAGAGTGTCTCCAGTTCCTTTGTCAACAATTGCCCTTTGCCAAATATTGGGAATCGAAAACTATCCACAGCGGGATATGTGCACAAGACGTGGTCTGCCTTCTCCATCATCCTCCAGGCATAGGCGGTATTTGGCGTTTCCGACCAGGCTGATTTTATGCAGATGATTGTTTAGTCGACAATGCCCAGTATATAGAACAGCTAGGGTTTTCAGTTTTACCTTGTTTAACTCTAAAACTCATTAGTTCTTGATTTTGAGGGGGATGAACGAATTAACTAATCGTGGTAATTATTGGCAATACTGGAGAGTTTTCCTTTTCAGCCCAAGTCAGGATAACCATCTTGGCAGTACTTGAGGGTATATCAAGTATCGGTTTGGGTTCGATGATCTGTGATCCTGCTCTTTCTCTGGCCAAAGAAGGGGCTATTTCATTACCTTCCAGACCAGAGTGGCTAAGTATCCAGACCAGAGTGACTTTATTGTATTTGCTTAAATTACTTAGAGACTTCTGACAGTTCCATACCGTTTTACACGGAGCAATAAAAGAGAACAACTATCTTGTTTTCCTCCAACATCTGCTTCTGCTCATCAACACTTATATCGAGTATACTATCAAGTTTAAGTGTGGCTAGGCAATCAACTGGACCCAGAAGACTGGGGTTGGAAATTAATAGATAATACTTTGGAGCCAATTCAAACTTTACTCCTACCTGCTCCGGAAAGACTTCTTAACACTATTTTTAGCAATTGCAAAAAAGGTTGTAGTGCAAAATGTGGCTGTAAAAAAGTTGGATTATTTTGTTCACCAGTATGTACCAATTGTCAAGGCCAGTCTTGTTCCAATGTTGAATCAAATGCAACAGATAAAGATTTTTATGATATCAATGAGGAGACAACTAATGTATCTTTTTTCAGAACAATTTTCAGATATCCAGCAAGAAGAACAAGAAGAAGAAGAAAGCGAAGAAGACATTACTGTTGAAGTAGCATTTGAAGGTTATCAGTCTGACTAACATTACAATAATTCGAGCCACTTAAATCATTTCCACTAGTACCATTTTTTAGTTAATAGAATATTTTTTAACAAAACTCATTCACGATAGATCGTGGAGTATGCCTATCGGGGACACCACGTTAAAAAAAATGCGCAAAGTACACTACCTCACAAGTGGTGCGGAGATGTGTGCATATTATGTAGAATACGACTTCTTCAACTTTTAGAATCGCGATTTCTCAGGAATGGTGATTCTTAGGAAAAAATATTAAGAACAATTTTTGCAGATAATATCATGGTCTACAACTTTTCTCTGACCTATTTTTATAATAAAACTTACCGATTACCAGAAAAATGCAAAAAAAACAATATTTTTGACCTTTGACCTTGAATAACTTTTTTTAGCAGACGTGGGATCGATGGGGATTTTTGACATTTTATTTGTAATTGTGTTCCCAAGATATGTACCAATTTTCAGCTCTATGCGAATTATTGTAAATTGAAATGTCTCCTTTGACCGGATTATATCAGACATCATTTTAAACATTTTTTATTTGTAATATTAATATTAAAAAATAAATACTTCAGTAAATAATAAATGTTTCAAAATATTTTTAGGAGAAAAGAATATTCAAAATCGTCAGTGCTCAAAAGTTTAAAAATTTTAAATTCCTCAGACCATGAAACCTGAAACCTTTTCCTATTTGTTGCATTTTCTTAGTGCCTTGACTGTAGACTGAAAATTTTGTGTACTTACATCACTAATGTACAGTATGAATTCAGTACTTTTAAAATGTAATATTTGTCAGTTACTGAGTATAGGCACAGAGATTTGGTCTACAGTTTTAAATACCTACAAAAGCATAGGATCAGCTATTAGCTATGATTGGTAAACTAGTCAATTCATTCATGAATTATTTCGCCCATCTTTCAGTCCATGTGCAGGAATTTCTGGGCTGGGCAAAAATCGCAGCAATTATTAACCCTTCATCTCTCTTTCACTGGACATGCAAACGTGTGTGATCAGTTATAATGGATTGTATTTTTAACACGCTTTTATTAGCTTCACCTGTATGTTTGTTTGTTTGTTTGTTTGTAACCGACTCTTTGGACTCGATTTTGACCCACTTTAAACGGACAGATTTAATTGAAACTTTGTACACTTATGAAGAACCGGTACCAATACAATAATTTGATAAGTTTATATCATTATCCTGATCAGGATCGCCAGTCCTTTCCTCACGTATCCTCTGCGTGAGAACAAGAGGCTTAATGTTGTAAGTATATTCGGTAATTCTCAGTTCGGTCGTTGGCCGAGCGGGCAAGTCTTAGTCGACACGGAACGACGGACTCCTCGGGCGTGAGTTCAAATCCCATGGCTGAAATAAAAAAATTTTTTTTTTCAGAAATATCTGTTGGATCGTAATATGTTATAATATCAGCATCAATAAGCAATATAAATATAGTTTAAAAAAACTACAAAACACGCTTTCATAGCACATCAAACTAAAAAAGTGAAAAATAATTATTAATATAAACTGAAAACAATAATGAACGAAAAATACTAGTATTATTGTGAAAAAAGCGTGGGGCGCTTTGTGCCATATTTTTCGTATAACGAGCAACCCACGCTTTTTTCACAATAATACTAGTATTTTTCGTTCATTATTGTTTTCAGTTTATATTAATAATTATTTTTCACTTTTTTAGTTTGATGTGCTTTAAAAGCGTGTTTTTTAGTTTTTTTAAACTATATTTATTAGTAAACCATTCCAGAATAATACTCTAGACATAGTTTAGAGATGGGCAAACGAAAATGCAAACATTAGCCAAGTCCACATTGGCTAAAGATACATTACGTCGTCAAAAACGACTTAACAATGAACCTAACTAAATGTCACAGAAAGTTCACAATATCCTGGAATTCTCATATGTAATGAATAAAAAATAAGTCATTAAAAATGAGATGGTATTACTGTACCATTGTATTAGGTTTTTTTGCTTTTACCTAGTAATTCAACTTTATTCGATGATAATAAGCTTCAGTAATTTTTTGGAAAACTTGTATATAACTTTAAATTTTTATTAGTATATTGAAATATAACTTCTTTGTTTGATCCAAATATTCCAGGATCAAGCAGATCTTCGCAATTAATATAAAGAACAAAATAAACTAAATAATTGTATTTTTACGCATTACCTGTTTTATAGTGCGTTTTGAATTTAAAATAATATGTATGTATAATACATCAGGTTATCTCATTTTTGCAAATAGTGTACATTAAAACAGCACGATGTAAAATGTTGGGAATACCAAAATGATAATGATGTAAGTATTTATTCTAAAAACTTAATGATGTTTTTGAACTTGAATTTCTTTGCCAAAAATTATAATTAGTACTCTTTAATGAGTTTTAAATAATTCATTTTGTTATTAACATGAAGTTTTATGGTCAAAATACAACTTGAAATATTTTTTTTATTCAAATTGTTTTTTCCTTGAATATATCTCTTTTGAATTCAATTATGAGCCATTAATTGAAAACAATTGTTTTCATGTAAATTGTTTAATGTACTAAGAAAGGGAGCTCTGGCAGTGGATTCATCTCGCATGATAAATGGTTTTTATATTTATGGGCTCGCTACCCTTCATATTATAAAGTGTTAAAGACAGGAAGTATAATGCTAGAACCACAACATGTGACTAGTAACATTTCTTGTCAGACATACCTGGCAACAAAAAAATTAACGAGCACTAAATATTTTTATCTGACAACTATTTATCTTCATTTATTCCTAATTTAATCAGACGATCTTTTGTCTATAACACATTCGAACGGAAAATAAAATTTTCGTATTAATTATTATTTTAATTTCTTCATCTCCAAGTTAAAATTAATATTTTTTTCTGGCAATTCATGATTTTTTGTATTTAAACACAGTTACTAGAAGGGACCTAATAGGGTCATTTATTATTGAGATTTAACGGAATTGCGAACTGTGAAATAGTTGACCATTTTTGAATCTTTCGAAATGATCTAATACGGACGCTTCCAAATTTAGAACTAACACATAAATATAAACCAATCAAAATCTGAGGTAGGTGACTTAAAAAATTCAAATATTTCAAACTGCTCTGAAATCCTAAAAAATTAACATGTCAACCAAATTCTCGTCGTTTTGAAGAATAAGTCTTCAGCTTTGATTTTTTTTAATGTTGATATCAAGAATCAAAATGCAAATTTAAAACTCTTTGGGGCTTTTTAGTTCCACCAGTGGTATAGTTGAGGAAACCTATATTGTGACGGGACGTCCGGGGTAAGACGCTAAGGAATGCAGAGCCGGATTTAACTGTATTGTTCGCTCGTTTACTTTTTTAATGTAGGTTTTTAGGCTCAGTTTAGCTAGCAATAATTTAACAATTGTACAAAAAAGTATTAAGTTGAAATAAAAGTATTGAATTTACCGTATTGACTACACATACAACAGTTACAGTAGTCAAGTTCGCTTAATATAAATTGTTACTACCCAGCAAGAACCACGAGGAGGTATGAGCATTTCTTGCCAGGAAAGGGTGGGTATAGAATATTAGCCCTTAGCTGCGTAATATAGCAGATCTGCTACACTTAAATTATATTTCATAAAATAGCTCTATTGGTAATATATTGAAATATGTATGTATGACTTTATAGGTCTCTTTATACCTAAACTTACCTTATTTAGCTTTTTCTTGAATAGATGTCGCTCCTGGTAATATTAAAAAGCAGTGCCATCTCGACTTGTGTCTGTGTATGCACTTGTGTGTTTTCGTCGTTTTTGATAGTTATATTGTGAGACTTTTAAAAAAGAATTTGCATCGAAAAAAATTACTAGGACTTATTCCAAGGTATGTACTAAAAATGATTTTTATGTTTTTTTACAATGAATTTTATTTTGATCATTGAAAAAATTGCGATTTTATGTTTGTAGCATATCTGCTACATCTAACACTTGAGCAATATTCTGTATGTAGCAGATATGCAATAAATCACACACATGTCGTTGTTTGTCCACTCTAGATCTATTTTCGGAGCGCGTTTTAAATGTTATTTTAGCATTAAATTAATTTTTTTTTAGATATTCACAATGGATTCAACAAAATCGAAAAAAATATAATTGGCGCAAGAAGACGTAGACTATTTAGCTAATCATCTCTCAGATATTAGTGAAATCGACTCCGAGGATGAGGATAATATGATGGACGATGATGATCTGCCTGATGTATCTCATGAGGAGGTTTTGGAAGAAATGCTAACTGGTGGCAATTATTTTGATATTGAAAATATACCTTTTATTTTTTTGGATGACGAAACTGAACAATCTGAAAGTGCCATAATAGAAGCTTGATTTACCCGCAACAACCAAAGCAACAACTTCAACAGCAACAACTCGAAAAAGAAAACAACCATTAGAACGAAAAACAAAGGATGCAGAGAATAAAAAAAGAATAAAATCAAATATACAAATTGTAAAAGATAAATTGACAACTCTTGATTGGACTGAAGAAAATTTAAATGTAACCCCAGAAGATGTGCAATTTATGGGCTACAGCAGCCTACCAATTCAATTTTATGAACTCCACACGCCATATGAGTTTTTTATATACTTTTTTGATGATGATTTAGTTTCTAAAATTGTAGAGGAGTCCAACTTATTTTCTACTCAAAAATTTCCCGAAAAACCTAAAATTTTGAACAACTTAGAAGTAAAAAGATACATTGGAATATGCATTATTATGTCGGTGATTCATCTTCCAAATGTAAGACAATTTTGGTCAGCAAAACTGGGGCATGTGTAATAAAAAAACCTTTTCACAAACAGAATTTGAAAAAATTCGCCAAAACTTACATTTTAACGACAACACGAAATTGTTGCCTAGGGTTAATGAGGGCCATGATCGTCTACATAAAATAAGACCAGTCATGAACCATCTCATTGGAAAATTCCAAACTGTTCCGTACGAGTCCAATTTGTCAATTGACGAGCAAATGTGCCAGAAACTACATAAAGCAATACATGCCTGCAAAACCCCACAAGTGGGGCTATAAATTGTTTGTATTGTCTGGGATTTCAGTATTTTCTTATAATTTCGAGATTTACACTGGACAGGAGAACCATGAACGCAACAGACTAGATTCTGAAGAAGATCTGGGCTCAAGTGCAAATATAGTAGTAAGATTATTAAGAAACATACCCTCTAATAAGAATTACAAGGTTTATTTTGACAACTATTACACCACCGTGCCCTTACTTTCTCAGCTAGCTAAACGAGGTATCTACTCACTTGGTACGATCAGAAGGAACAGAATCCCCAATTGCACAGCACCAGTTGACAAGGCCCCTCAAAAGCTTGGAAGGGGTACATGCTACGAATACGTAACCGAAATGGATGGTGTCCCCATTTCGTATGTAATTTGGAAAGACAATAAAATAGTTTCTCTGTTGTTAGCATTTTGTGGAGCTCAACCAATTACAAAGGTAAAAAGGGTATGACAAATCCCAAGACGCACGGGTTGAAGTTGACTGTCCCAATTTAGTCTCCGAATATAATCGTCATATGGGGGGGTGTAGATTTGCTCGATTCTCTAATTGGCCGTTATCACATCAAAATCAAATAAAAAAAATGGTATTTTCGCCTTTTTTACCATTTTATAGATGTTGCCATGGTAAATGCATGGTTGCTTTACAAAAGAAGGGCCCAAGAAGAGGGAGCACAAACTATGGGTTTAGCCGATTTTAGAATTAGGGTTGGCTCTTCTCTGTGTCTAATAGGTCCTCAACATTCATCACAGAGGGGAAGAAAATCAGACATAGAGAAGGAGCTTGCAAAAAAGAAGTGCTCCTCAATGTCGTGCATTCCTCCAAAAGATGTTAGGAGGGATGAAACGTCTCATAGGCCGGTGTACATGGACACCCACCAAAGATGTAAGTATTCCAAATGTACGGGATTTTCTTTCATAAAATGTAAAAAATGTAGTGCAGCATTATGCTTAAATAAAAATAAAAATTGTTTTAAAAATTTCCATTGTCAATAAATATATTTTTTGTATATTGGTGTTTATTTATATTAACTATTCGAACTATTTATGTGAAAGCTGTGTCAAATGTACCAGAATTACTACAACTCATAAATGGCCTTAATGTTAAATGTAGTACATATGCTACAGCTCAAAAATCAAAAATATGTCAACAAATTTTGGAGATTGAATTTTGTAAGTATTTTTTCCTTACTCAGCGTCAAAAATTACATATACCATATTTTTTTTATCAGAAATAAAAATTTTTGCAGTTAAGGGTTGGTATAGAATAAAGAGATTATTTAAAAAGTAACAAGAAATCTTTAAAAAACAAAATAAAAACAAAAAATATACTCTCAAAATAGTAACAGAAAAAATATTTTTCTCAATAAAACAACTAAAAATAGATTCTAATAGTAAAGTTATTACTATAATAAAAGCAGAAAGACATATTTTTGGCAAAATGAAAAAAATAATAATAACATTAATAAATAATAACATCCTGAAAAAAGCATGCTTCTCAAGCACTGAACTACTAAAGCACAAGAACGGAATTAAATAATGCAGTTAATTTACTTCTTCACTTCACTTTACCTCACCTCACATTGATTCTTCCTCTGAATCCTCGCCCTTCTCGCCCTCTTCTTCATTTTCAGATGAACTGCTTTGCAGACAGTTACAGCAGAGACAATCCAACATTGTTTTCGTAAAGCAGGATTCTCTTTTAAAGATAATCGAAGAACCGTAGAATCCTATGATCTTTGAGCAGAAGATTACCTGCCTTTGTCTACCATATCTGTGATGTGGAAAACCTCCGAAGCAATAGGCATTGGTTGTAACGATTTGGTAACGAGTTTATTAATATCGATACCAATTTAAGATTAAAAAATGATAATAACCTAGTTTCTGATATACCAGCATAAGCCGAAACCGCGAACATTTCTGTTGAAGAAGCAGAAATAATCAGTAATCAAACAAATAATGTAACAAATTATCAACAAGCCATTGGTTTGGTAAAGGATTAATAAGAATTTTCTAAAAACTTTAGGGCAATAAAGATGTTATTTGACAGAATTATAATTTCAAGATAGCATGTTTAAAACGAAAACGCGCCAAACTACGTTATTTGAGTGTACCATAATTAATGTTTATAATTTTATTTAATATGTAGTTATATTATGTACCCTATATGTTTTAACTAATAAACACGTACCTATATTAAATAAATATAGCATTTGGTTACAATTTCTCATGAGGGGACACCTCTGTTTGGCAGACATATTTTGGCATTCCGCTTAAGAGATTTCACTGTACTAAACAAATTTACTGTCGTACTTAAAAAAAGTGATAAATTTAACAGAAATAAATAACACATTATTTTCAATTCAAATAAACTGTTTTTATTAGGTTGGAAATAAATCTAGTAGATCAATAGAAGATAGCAACAAACCAACAAATGTATATAGTATGCGATAATTTGCATAAGTTAAAAAATTCTGAGGAACGTATGTTTTATATTAAAAATATGCATTTTTGAAATAAATCTTAAATAAGTATTAATTTCTAAAACGTAAAAGTTCTACTAACTATAGCACACAAATACTCATACAGTTTATTGCACTTCATGAGAAAAACCGATAAAAAAATCAATTGATTTCAGCTAAGTTCTGTAGCACATTAGAAAAAGCAAGGCTATTCATCTCTAGCAACGCTCGATTGCACCCTTTCTTCATAACGGCTTGATTTAGATAGGTTATTCTATTATTCATAAGTACACTAACTACGCTGCTTACATGAATATTTATGTTATTGCTTGTTGTAATAGTTGTCTCAACGTCCCTGACAATGTGCATATTAGAATCTCCTCCTCAATTGTGTAATTCAAGATTGTTTAGTAACACTAGCAGTAATGGTTGGGTGTCGAAATGATTTGTAGCCACTTTTATAAACGATCTACTGTTGTAAGATATTATTTCATGAGTTACTGCTCAGACTACATCGATGTCGTTAATCTTTTCAGATGTAAAATTATATCTACAAGTGAAGTTATCTTTAAATAAATGAAAATGTTCTGCTGGAGTATTGATATCTATGTTTAAATTTATTGCTACTATATCCATGTTAAAAGATTAATAACACTTTTAAAGTAGTCAGGTTTGTTTTATCGATTGAGCCGTATTATTTTACATTTTTGAGTGGTAAAGTCATAACTCACCAGCTGACATCGAATATAGAACTGTCGGACGTACTGTACAATTTTTGTGATTCAATAAAACAAATTGTTTGTACTTTCCAAAACTTTTAGTCGATAAATTAACAATTCTTCCGTAACTTCTAAATGGCTTTAAAATTACAGTTACACGTTAATAAATCATCAGATTAATTTACTGAACTATCTTCGAATGCATTTACATTTAAAAGGATATACACAGTGTCCTAGTATCGTTTTATATCTACATATTAGGTACCTCTGTTTCCATGATTAGGAAAGCAGAAAAATTGTTTAATGGATAATGATTCTTTCATTAGAAATGATTTTTGGTTAGCACTGGAATACTAATTTTTGCACAAAACCAGTATATAAGTATCAACAACACGATATAGTGATACCAACGTACAAGCGCTGAATTACTTTGTGGACTTGAGATTGAATTTTTTTTTTTATTTATTTACCGTACTACTCGTTTCAGTAGTATCATTACTTATTTACTATGGTATACTAATTCTGAACTTAGATTAAGAGAGAACATTATACAATAAGCAATCAATCCAACATACAAAAATTAACGTCACAGTATACTTTAATAAACTTGAGAGAATGATTTAGTTGGGAGAAATAAATTCTGTTTCAACCAAATTTCTTTGTATTTGGCGAACTAAACATTTAATTGGAAGAATTAAGGCATTTATTTGATTAAAAGCCAAATATTTAATATTATCAATTAAATCAAAATATGTACCTATTCGTAAGAAATATTTTTTTGAACATTAAATATTTGTTTGTGAACATTAAACATTTATTTCTGAACAGTAATATTTGTTTCTGAGCATTAAACATTTATTTCTCAGGAATAAGACTTTTTACAGAGAATTGCTTAGATTTATTGTTTATGAATACATTAATTTCACGAAAATTAACTTCGTCTTTAATTTATTTATAGTAAACAAATATTAATTTCTCAAAAACTATCCTTTCTACTGAAAATTCCATATATTTATTAATATTAAATAAATTTATTGTTTGTTAATAAATACAGCATGTATTTAATTTAGTTATAATAAAATAAAACTATTTCTCCTCACATCTTCTTTAGGTATTAAGCGACTATCTTATAACTTATTTAAAGAATTTGTTAATTAAATCTCTGCACCAAAAGGATTAGTCACAGGTTGTTTTTCTTGAAGAAGAAGAAGAAGAAAAGAATAATCTGAACAATCCTTTTGCTGCATATTTTATTTAAAAAAATATATAAACAATTTATGTAGATAAGGATAGGACTTAATACCCAAAGAAGGTGCGAAGAAGACAGATTATAAGGATACCACAAATAAATATGTAGACAATTAAAAATATGTATTTCTATTTCAAAAAAATATAAAATTTTTTACTTACCTTATATTTACGAAACTAAAGTTTCCTAGTATAAAAATATTTAAAAAACTTTCAATAGTCGCATCTGCGGTTTTGGCACTAGTCCCTGAAAAAAATATTTTCCAACAGAAAAGTCGAAATCGGCAAATTTGCACATTCGGTGTTTTGTCACGAGACCAACGTTATGGTAGGTATATATTTGCGAAATTAAAATGTCCCTCTATAAATGTATATATAATATATCACTATCAGCATAATCGATCACTCTTATCGACTATAACTTCATAATAATATGTCTCCATAGACACAATGATGTTAAAGCATATATCGGTTATGTTAATTCTTTTTCCATAGGTGTTAAGGTATTTATGCTTAATAAATGCAGCTATTACAACTACTCATAACCGTATAAAATGTCATTTTACATTAAAAGAGGTTGTAACATGGCAAAAAAGTTCTAAAAACTCTGTTGTTTAGCTATGAATTTATGTTTAATTTTTATTATTATCATTTATTCAGATTTATGAGCTAAAATTCAGTTACGTGTGTGTTGGATTGCTTGCCCAATGTATGCCTCTTGCATTTTAATTCATTATGTTTTAACTCTAACGAATGCTCCCTATATCGTCTGTCAGCGAATATAATTCTAGACGAACAGCTACTTTTTAATTTGTGTATATTTATCGAAGTAAAAAATAATTTAAATATTTATATTAATAATACCAAAATAGATATCTGCTAATCGACTAGAAATCTGGTCATAATTATGGATTCGTCCTTAAGATTTTCTAACCATATTAATCTGCATATTATAAGGGCTTTTTGTAATTTAAAACTTATTTATGGAAGCAGAAATCTTTACATTATATCATATTATAATTAGTAAAACACCAATGTATCTGTATAAGAAAATAAACTTCCAAAAGAATACTCATAACTTTCTACTCAAAATAAAATATTACTCTCCATACCTTTACATAAGTCTCTTTATTTAAACGCTCATTTTCATATCAGATTGCAAAAATTTATAATTCAATACCTAGCCAATTTAAAACCTTGACCTATTAAATCTAAAATGCGCATCGTAATATTTGAATAAAAATTTGTAGTCCAGAATATTATACATATTTATTTCTGGAAAATACAATTCATTTTCTTCCTTTTATGGTTTATTATTTTAAGTATCTTTTTACTATATGTAATTATTTTTTTTTACTTTACTTCTTCATCTGTTCTATTTTCTTTCTTTCTTGTTTTTTTTTTACTTAATTAACATATGAAAGTTCAATATAACCAATATTTACTTCTTTTTTTATGAAAACTAGTATGTTTTATCTTATCATTATATTATATACCAATTTAACTACAACTGTTGGGTTGAGTGGAAGAGCAACAATCGCACTCTTGAGTAGTCGAACTCCGTCTTTTTTATATTGTAAGTGCCATAATATTCTCTATTAATTAATTACTTAGTATCTAACTATATTGTGAAAGAAATTAACTTTAAGGATATGTATGCATTATTATTAAATAAAGACATTTATTATTTTTATTATTAATATTAATATTATTAATTTTATTATTATTATAATTAAGATTAGCGGATGAACACATAATCCACATCGTGGGACGCACTATATACTTTCCGATTAGAAATGATTTAAACAACAGATTGTAAAGTAGCATGTATTTTAATTGCGTGTATTCACTTTTGACAAGTTAATAATTGTAATGAATGATTGCGATGTAATAAATATTTAAATATGCGTATTAATAACCTGAATATCACATATACAGATACATACTTACCCATATTATATTATAAAAAGTCCTCAACATCTGGCACTCGCTGGAAATTCTACAAATGTTCAGATTGTTCCACTCAAGTGGTTTTATCTTACATTTAATAATATTCGTATGTTTTACCTGGTGAGAAATGGAGTAGCAATATCATTTGATGTAATAAAAAACCCATTTCATTAAATTCAATAACGTGGTGAAATATATTATGTACAATACAGCGATTGTCAAACTTGGAAAGACGGAATTGTAGCTTCCACATTATATTAAAAGAGTAATATAGGTATTTCGGTATCACGTAAGAGGATTCACGGTTTGTTGAACTTTTTTTTTAAATTTAATGCTGTAATATATTTGAGAGATCTTATTTTTCTGTTACTGTTTTCATCACGTAATATTTTGATGTAGATGTTATCTTCATTGTCTACTATGATTTTATACCCACTGGTTGGCCTAGCAGGTGGTCTCATCCAAAAAGAATTTTTCTGTTATAAGTGAATTCGTAGAAGAAACACTGCTAGAACTCGTTTACTCACATTAATTAATGTATGTTAAATAAAATCTAAAATAGATGACAAAGTACAAGACCTTACTGGGCATAATGAGTAGAGTTCAGATATCGGTGAGTCACGCTAGTGTCTGTAGGAAGTTTGATAAGAAATGAAAGTTTGTCATGTGAATTTGTTTACATTGTATACATTTTTATATAATCATATAAAAGTAAATTCGTTTATGCATTTTCATTAATCATGTAATTTAAAAAATCTTCTATGTATATAAAACAATTAGTTTGATTAAAAATCAAATTTCGTTTAATAATATAAAACTGTTTCCGAATTATGTAGTTACATAAACATTCGAATATCCTCTAAAAATCATATAATTCAAGTTAACATTTACATTATTGCCGCAGCCAGAATATTATGCAAACTTCCGCGCAGGTGCTGCGCTGCGTACATATATGATTTTTTTCATGAATTTCTATCCAATACGCCACTACCTTCACAGCCTATACTGACAAGATGGAGCGCTTGGCTGGATGCAGCATCGTATTACTACAGAAACCTTGACGATTTAAAAAGAGGCGTACTACAACTGGATGCTAAAAAGCAGTTGCTATTACCAATGTCCAAGAAGCTATTGTCGGTCTCAGTGTCCAAAATGATTAAAGAATTTATACGCTCAAGTATTTTACGAATCCCTCTAGCTATATAGAACAACTTGAACGTTGACCAAAAACAGGAGAATTTATCATAATCGATGCGTGAATGTAGTGTTAGATCTTCGACAAATCATGCATCAATTATGTATATGAAGGCAAGATGAACACGTAAACAAAAAACTGGAAAGTGTTTTACACAACAATCCTGATTTTATCATAGTTCATAGAATAGAAGATCTACTACAGGGCAAAGAAGTGGATTGTTTAGGGCTTCAAATAAATACAGCGTCTTTACGAATGTTCCTTTATTGTAAATATGCGTCAATAATATCTGTCGAGACGGAATGTTTGTTTTCAAATATAAATGGATTTTTGCATACAGACGATGGATTTTAACATCAGAACATATGGAGTAACTTTTAATAATATACTTTACTTAAAGAATAATACTGCAATAACTGTGAATCAGTGTGCAGTGTAGCGAAAAAAAATATTGGTGTAAGCTGCTAGTGCCAATATACTTTCACTTTACTACTTCCACTAGTCATTTTTAAAACCTCTATACTACAAGGTAAGCCACTGAATGATAGTTTGCAGTAACAATTTAAAAAATATTTAATTTTAATAATAATTGATATATAAATTAATAACTCAGGGTAGACCAGACACCAGTGCTGCCTTACGTCCCCGGAGATATTGCGTTCGTTGTCAGGCTAATCCAAGCCAACAAGCCTGATATAGTCCTTCTCGACCATCAACTCAAGGTGACGTATGTCATCGAGTTCTCGGCGCCTGCGGTGAAATACATCACTTTGAAAGAGGAAGAGAAACGGACCAAATATCGGTATTTTCGGTACGAGCTCCATGTGTTGTACCACATGTCGTTCTAATTATCGGTGTACTCGGAGGGATAAAACCTACGCTGCTCTCGGAACTGAAAACCATACCGGCCTGCCAAATATCAGCCGAGTGGCTGGCAGGCCAAATGCCGAAGGCGGTCATTCTGGGTTCTCTCCGTCTGCTTAGGGCACACGATTCTGGTATCTACAGTCACTAACCCTGCAAGATGTGGGGAGTGGCTGTGGTTAATGTGCTGGCGTGACTCCCGTGAGGCGTCGGAGGCCACGGGAGGACTGTCCAGCGACGGGCAACCGAAATTAAATAATAATAATAATAGTAATAATAATAATGATTTATTTCCAAAATAACAAACTACAAGATAATTTAGTTTTGCATAGCATATAATAATAAAAGTAATAAATATTAAGTAGGCCTTACATAGTAAATCCACCGATTAGTCGGCCGCCGCCGGTTGTCGACCATTTAAATTCAACTCTCCATGTTACCTATTTTCGACCACATATCATTGAAACTATACATAGTAGCTACCTCTATCGGTAGCTAGAGGATATTAGTATTGTATTCGAGTAATGGCCGTTAACAACTTCTCTATGATTATTGACCCATTTATGTAAAAATTAATTAATAATTTTGTTTTAAATTTAATTATAACTGATGGCCGACAATAGGTCAAAAGATATTAGGAAATTCTTATGTCGGCCGCTCTGGCCGAAAACTGGGAATTTAGTTTTGATAACTACCTATCTCTGTTTACATTATGGCATATATAGATAATAGTCTTCTTTATGAACTTATAGACTTAGATTAAAAAATATTGTAGCCAGTTTTCGGCCGCCAAAATAGTTTTCTCTTGCTAAATTATTCATGGTGTAATGTAAAGGGCCGAAAAATGGCTTGATTAATCTATTTGTCGACCACTATCGTTTTTAAATGAATAAAAAAAAAAAGGTCCAATTATCGGTTACTTACAATATTTGTTTGCTTACAGATGCCAGCTTCAAAAAAGAAGAATGAAAAAAGCAAAAGACGCAAAGCCGTTCAATAAAAAAAAGAAAATTGTACACTTACAGGATTCACTTCTTTAAAGAGGCTCTTTGTGAAATACGAGAAAATGAATTACCTATTCGAGAAGCCAGTAAAAGTTTTGGGGTGCCTAGAACAACAATTCAAGATAGAATTCATGGGGCAATCGAGGATATTGCAAGAAAGACCATTGCTAACAAATGAAGGAGAAAAGAAGATTGTAGATTAGATTAAAAATATGGTAAATGTAGTTTTCTTCTATTGAAAAGGTCCTATTTGATAGAAAAAGTTGAAAAATTTTGAAGGATTCAAAAAAAGAATCATTATTTAAAGGTCTAAAACCTGGCCAAAAATGGTATTACAATTTTTTGCTCCACAAGAGACCGAATCAATCAATAAGGCTAGGGCAGTTATTACGGAAAAAAAATATTCGATTATGGTTCGCAGATCTTCAAAAGTTTTTAAAGGGAAATAACTTTACAGTGTTTGAGGACCCAGATAGAGTTTTTAATTGCGTCGAAGAAGATTTTCAACTTTGCTCTAAAACAAGCAAGGTGTTAGCCACTAAAGGCATAAAAAATAGTTATACAGTAATAAATATGAAACGAAAAAGAAAACATTACTTTTTTGATGACTTTTACTGCTAGTAAGAAAGTCTGCACACCCTTGGTTGTATTTCCTTACATCTGACCACAGAAAGTGTCAATGCCAAAAACGGGGGTTTTGGGTCGTTCCGACACTGGTTGGATGAAGAATGAGGTTTTCTGTGAATATATTTGTAATGAATAATGATTTTGTGAAATGGATAGAAGAGCAAAATTAATTCAACCGAAAAAGCACCGGTATCGACAAAATTGTGTAATGTCTGAAATGAGTACTTTTGGAGTCATTTATTTATTTCCTATTTAAATTTATTATAGTTAAGATGTTTATAGAGTGGTGGTATATAATTACACAATCGGGGGGTTAGGTAGGTAAAACCTTTTTGCCCTATCGTTTTTTGGGACCGCTGTACTGTTATTGTTCCTTTTTCTTTGGTTCTGGTATGGAAGTCATGCGGGAGGGATAAATTGTTGTGGCTAGTTATTTTTTTTTAATAATAGTATTGGTTTATTATTAGAGCTTTGCAGTATAATTTTCTTATAGTGAATTAATTAATTGAGTAATAATAATCTTTTTTTAAAAATAATTTTAAAAAAATAGTCTTTGTCTAAGAACACTTAGATTTGTTTTATTTATCCCACCCCTTGAATGACTGTCAAGGATCACTCCAAGGTATTTTATGTATGTTGCTTCTGAATTGTATGATCTGTCTCTTCAATGATAGTATCTGAGAATTGTGGTAGGTTACTTTCATAGGAGCAGAATGGTAAGAATTTTGATTTGTCTATATTAATAGTGAAAAGATGTGTATCTAGCCAATCTTTTACTATTTTTAAATTTTTACTTACAAGTTTCCTTAACATTTCCCAAGTAGAAGCAGTGAAAAAATACTACAGTATCATCTGCAAACGAAATAATTAAGTCATCTAATTGTAGAGTAAGTAGACCATTTAAATATATCAGAACCATTCCCTGTGGTAAAGAACGATTCTGAGATCACTCATATTTTGACTACTTGGCAACGATTGTCTAAATAATTTGTTAGTAAGTTACGAATTTTACTCCTAAATCCCATATCCCAAAGTTTTCTTAATATTTTTTCATGGCTTATCATTATCAAATGCCTTAGCAAGGTCAATAAAAACACAAATGGAAGGAAAACCTCGATCAACAGCGTTATATAATTTTTCAAATAACTTTACTATAGCTTCGTGTAATGTGTTTTTGGAAAAAATCTTGCTTAGCTTTTCTAATTAAACTGTTTAGTTTATTTTTATATACACGCTACATTTCTTTCAGGATATTATTTTATGCATTTTTAATGACTTGTTGATAAAGACTGTCCCTAGATTTTATTGATCTTATCAAACCAGTCGTAATCCATTCTTTGAGTTTAATTTGTTTTTGTTTTATTTTAATAGTTGATTTTGCTCTATCATTTTTTATTGTAACTTCTATCACACAGTCTTCTGTCAGTAATATATTTAATAATTGTTTCTTATTTATTATTTCGGTATAAATATTATTGTTTTTATTATATGTTATATTTTCCCTATGTATATTTGAGATTGAAATGAGCGTACTATAATGATATATAATATTCGACTACAATATAATAGGTATTAATGTAGTATTTTTCATTGCTTTTAAAAATATATGATCTATGCAACTCAAAAAAATGTCCATGTAGGTTTGTTAATAAGCAATTCGTAGCCATTTTCATATAATGTATCTAAGTACTCATATGCAAAATTTTGATGCGATAGAATGTTTATGTTAGGATCATCAATTACGATGTTGTAATCTGAATTACACATATTTCCAATACAGCTTTTTAAATTTATTATAAATTCATCAACAACAGGTTTGATTAAATTTTTGTATGTATCTATATCTTCTGTACAATAGGTATTAACCTGTGAATATGTAAAGTCTCTTATAAAGGGACACATTTTTTTTACTATGCACTGTTTTATATTTAAATGTATTTTACTTACTTGAAAACGTAAATTTTTTTTGTTGACTGTTATTAATATACCTACATTTAATTTAGAATGTTATTGGTTTTTTGAGTGCTTAATCATCTGTTATTGGCAAATAATCGAAGAACTCTTACCCTACCTTATTTCTGCCCTGTATTTGATTTTTTAGATGATTCTGTTCATTATTTCTGCGCAAACTTAACTGCCAAAGTTGTCAATGTCTGTCAGTAAAAACTTAGTAGTTAGGAACTCTTCTATTTGGAAATTGTCTTTGATATTCTGCTATTGAATTATGATCGCAGAACCCGTAAATATAATGGGTGTCAGCGTATTCAGCGTTTGTAAAGGTGTACGGCATATTGAAATGATAATAGATCAAGTTTTCAACAGGAGAATATTCAACTATACAATGTTACTCAAAATTTATAATTTACTAATCACTGATTTTGCAGGACTTTATACAGTTAAAAATTCAGCAACACTTCACACTGAATTTTTATATTCTACCCCTTAACAGAATTAAACCCTTTTATGGTGTTTATCTTCCTTTCCTTTACCCTCCATTATTTTACTAACATCGTTACACGTAAATGACTTCTGAATATGCAAAATGTATCCATGAGTGAACCTATTCTTTAAATTATTTAGGTTGTATTCCAAAACCCAAGTTACAAAAATTACTATTACCTTAATATAATACAAATCAGAAAAGAAATAGCTGTTATTAGAAGTAAAAATTAATTTTAATGGTATTATGTTTACGCTGAACCTTAGGCTGGATTAAAGAATGTATATTACAGTTTTTTGGAAACATTACAAACCTAAAAAAGAACTCTTAAATGGATTATTAACTTGTTGAGACGCTTTGGCTAAAATATTCCGTTTAATTTCGTTAAAAAATAATAAAGAAATACGCCGGAATAAATGAATAGTTAATGAACCAATTTTACATCCTAAATCTAATAAATTATACACGCAGTTGATGTATGAAGAATACCTACTATGAGAGAGCAACAAGTTTCTGTCTAATTTACATTAAGTAAAGGTACAACAAAAAAATCAATTAGTGGGAAGGTTTCAGTGGAGCATAACCTGGATATATGAGGGCTGTACGAGAATTATTATTAATATACTTTTTTTCGGTGCTTGGTGAGAAGTTTTATATAATTAATTTATATTAATATATATTTTTTCAAGACTGAGAAGTTTTATACATTAATTTATATTTATTATATTCAGGAGCGAGACAACGTAATTTTTTCCTGGTACTGTGGAATATTAAATGTCGTAACCTAACTAAAGCTTAAGTATTTTTGTCATATGAAGCAAGATGGCTATCGCACCTTCTTTGGGTATTAATAGTAGAGGGCCCACGCATTCAAAAGCTCTCAAAATCGTCAAGTAACCCATTCTAGCAAGGTATCTTTTTGGAATGGGTCAACTCATATTTGAAAGCCTTGGACCCTGCACTAGAAGCCACTGTCCTATAAATTACGCCTGCCAACACACACTTTAATGTCTTAAAAGTTAGACCGATTCTTGGATACATTTGTGGCGCTGATTCTAAAATCGACATTGGTTTTGTCTCATCAGCTCTAGTTTTGGAGATACAGCATAACTTTATATGCTAATTCAACTGGTCGTTAGTCAAAATTAAATGACTATTAAAAGTATACATAAATGACAATTCAGTTACCCT
This sequence comes from Rhamnusium bicolor, assembly GCA_029963845.1. Taxonomy (NCBI): domain Eukaryota; kingdom Metazoa; phylum Arthropoda; class Insecta; order Coleoptera; family Cerambycidae; genus Rhamnusium; species Rhamnusium bicolor. The sequence continues at coordinate 351,431 of JANEYF010003114.1, forward strand.
TACTTGTATATATCGATCTTCAAGCAGTTATGTACATATTTTTAACAATGACTTTTTGCACTTCATGCAAAATTTGCATGTTAGTGACACCCACATTATTACTGGAGATATAAATATCGATTTGCTATCAGACAATGATTTTGTTGAAGAATACAAAAATACGATTGAAATGTATGATTTTACATCGTATGTGAATGATATTACCCGGCCACATAGTCGCACATGTCTTGATCATTTTTTGTCAAATCTAAATATTTTACGAGTGATAATATAAAATCTTTTATTATTCACACTGTAATCACAGATCATTGATCAACTGGAATTATGATAAATATGGAGAAAAAAAAATCAAAATAAAAACAAAAAACTTTATTAAAAACACATATCAATTATAATAACTAAAGCTGCAAATCGTTTCTGTGTATCATAGTCGTAGAGTACAGATGTACTTACTGTCGCCGGCATTCACCTAGACCGCGAAACTCCAGTCCAGTCTATTATTAGCTTTCGAGTTGTGTACACGTTAAGTCACTTGGGCGTATTGCATATTATTTTTATTTTTATTTTATTTATTGTACTGTATTGTTGATACCAATTTAATAATAAAGCATGGCAGACGTACGCAGGGGTTGAAAACGTCCATTTGCTGAAAAAGTGAATAAATTCATAGGTGAATTCCCGGATTTATTCTATGATGATGCTAAAATAATTTGTAAAATGTGCGAGAAAGATTTGATGTGCTGGGATAAGCGTGATTGTAGACTTCACGTAAATAGTGTACACTATAAAAATAAAAAAATGGCATGCCAACAGAGTTTATGTTTGATTTACTATTAATGCTGATTACCTGTGATGTTCCGCTGCACATACTCGATAAACAACCATTTCGAGAGTTCTGGAATAAATACAATGCCCAGGTGAAGTTAACAAGTCTCACAACGTTATGTAACTATCTACCAACTGTACACGTAGACATCGTAAATAAGATGAAATGTGAATTAAAAAAATACACGGCTGTGGTTATCTGTTGATGAGACAACAGATTAAAAAAAATTCTATTTTAAATGTTATAGTACCTACGAGTACTGGACCCTCTTAAACCGACAGTTCCACTATTACTAGCTTGCAAAAGACTAAGTCAGTGTACTAGCTAAACAATTACCAGGGTGGTGCTGGAGACATTAGAAAAGTTTGAACTGTCAAAAAGTCAAGTATTGATGTTTGTGACTGATGGCGTCGTGACAATGCGTTCGGTAGGCCGTTCTTTGCAAGAACAAGGTTGTACGTTTATACATATTACGTGTAAAGTGCATGCTTTACATTTTGTGGCAGAAACTATTCGAAAAGGTTTTCCAGAGGTAGATGCATTAATGGCAAGTACAAAGAAAGTGTTTCTTAAATCTCCTAAACGTCTCCGTGCATATCATAGCAAGTGTTCCGGTATTCCTGTACCACCACAGCCGATTCTTACACGTTGGGGAAAATGGTTGCACGCAGCTTTTGATTATGCTGAATATTTCCAACAAATAAAAGCTGTGATACTACAACTCAATCCGGATGAAGAACTATAAACCATTACATGAAAGCATAAAAAAATTAGAAAATAGTGCGTTGTCGTTAGCGGAGTCATTGCAAATAGTGGACGAAGTAAATCTACTGCTACGCGCTATAGGTGACGCAACAAATGAGTGCGTTAAAGAAAAGTTCGCAAGTGTGTTAAATAAAGACACCGGTTTTACCAAATTAAGACAAATATGTGATGGTGCAGCCCCAGATCCGTTAAGTGCGTTCAAAGACTATTTTACGTATGCGTGTATTACATCAGTAGATGTCGAACGATCGTTTTCCAAATATAAGAATACATTTTCACCAAAGCGAACATCACTCATGGAGACAACCATAGAAACATACCTGATGCTGCAAATTGGCTACACATCTTCTCCAGTTTGTGATAAGCAAGCAAGTTAAGAGGGTAAGTTTTACATACATTGTTATAAATTGTAACAGTTTATTGTTTCTCGTATTAGTTAATTTCGCGTACGCCACTGTCCCACGGAACATTTTTGACAGCCCTAATAATAACTTAAAACCAGATTTACAAAGAGAATTTTGGTTAAATATTTATAGTTCAGTTGACACGGATCAGATATTCAGAGAGATGAATTATTTTTTTTGTCATCAATGATTTTTGATACTTCATTTATGGTAACTGATCTTAAAAGTATAGAGTTTTCAATTATATTCTTTTTTATTTGAGATATTTGATGTTTTTGATAGAGGATTTGATTTTATATTATTCACCTATACTAGAAAAATATTTTATAAAAAATTTTAGAAACTTTCTTCGCATTTGTTTCAATATCATTATTTTGATTATATATCTTTTAGCTGTTATTATTTTCTGACAATTTTTTATTATTTTCAAACCTTTTTTGTGTTTTTATTTGCATCAATTAGTTTTTTTGTATAATAGTCTTGTTCCGATTTCTTTAATAATTTAGTTTAATTATTTCTATAATATTTATAATATATTACTAATATTTATTGTAAATGTTCCAGAGTTAATCTCCGGCCCCTCTCATTAAAAATCCAGTTATATTGTGAGAAGGGCCGTTCAACTTCGACGTTATAAGTGAGGAATACTTAAAATATGTGAACATTTTCAGAGACACCACATTTATGGCTTTTGTATAAAAGTCTACTTCTTTGCCATTTAAAAGATCATCTCATATGTGACATCTGCCACCCCGCATATCGATGCGCCTGGAAATTCAAAAACAAAAAAAGTTTTGAAAAATCCTGAAAAGCTCGAATAGATGTTAAATTTATAAAACAAAACCTTATAACTTGTGAAGGGATGTAGACATAGAAAAACACCCCGCACTCACTATTGACTTTGGCAGCTTACTCTTCTGTGCAAAAGTCTCAGGCCCTTTAGATGAAAAACCATATAATATTTCGATATTATATAGTTTTTCTTTATTTCTTTTTTCGAAAAGAAATAAAAAAACACCCCCACACCCATTGTCGACCTTGGAAGTCTACTACCATGTGCAAAAGTCCCAAGCTCTTTGAACGAAAGAAGAAAGTTTTGAAAATATTCATTAGAAGATTGATGTTAAGAGGACTAACCACCTTGAAAATTATCCATTTGAGAACGTTAAGCTCTCGACGACTGGAAGGCAAACTAAGCAAATAAATGAATTAAGAAAAATTTTTCTTAATAGAACAATATTCAAAGGCAGCCCCTTAGGAAGCCGATTTTTGAAATTTTTACGAAAAGTACCAAAAAAAATATCAGAAAATAACGTGATTTTGGATGATTTTCCAATTAAATAAAAAAAAAACTGGACATATTTTCAAAAAAGTGCCTCCTGAGGGTAGTATATTGAACGTTTGTCAATCGAAAAAAAAAAAATTTTTTTCTTCAAAAAAAAAAGTAACCATGTTTGTCATGGGACGTCGAGACCCGAACCTATATCGACACCAAATTAAATTGCGGATATATCTATCTATCTTATTTTTGACGGTATCCGAAAAGTCCACTTAAAAACACAAAGTATATGAACCCGCGCTAATGGGCTATCTATTGGTAAATGTTTTCATTGGGTATTTACAATATAGTACATCTACATAAAAGACGTCTCTGGAATTTATCGTTACCTCCCAATAAGTAACCGATGAAATAAACAACTGCTTGATTTTATTCAAATGATATAAACTAGGAAAACCCTGATGCCCTCAATTTTCAATTCATTTATCTGACTTAGAATTCACTAATTGATTAAAATTTTAATTTTTTTGTCATTACTATTATTACCAATAACAATAATAACAAAGATCTTGCAACATATATTAAAATCTGCAAATAAATTACTTTAATTAAACCAGAAGCTGAAGAAAATATCTATTAAAACTTGATTAAGTTTAATGACTTTCCAGAAAACACAATTTTACATCAAGCAGTCAGTATTTATAATGTTAATTTATGAAACAGTTTTGTATCAAGCGTCTGAAGCTAAAACAGCTTTTTCTCTCCTAAACTCGTTATCAAACGGGTTACTTATAGATGAAAGAGAATACGAAAGAGGCCTCTGGGTGAAAATAAATCCTCCAACGTGTCTCAAGACGCTATAATCATCGAGAACAACAGTTCAATAATGTAATTCAATTTTGAAAATTCAAAGGCGCATGCGTTCTTTTCCTTTTGGAATATATCAGTAATAAATAATAAATGTCAGTATCGAGCTTTTTTGATATCTATATATTAAAATGTGAGAACACATTGTTGATGGGGATTTGGTTAATAATTGGCAAAAATATAAATAACGATTTTGAAAAGATTTATTTATTGCTTCCTCACCTTATTAACTGTAAAGTAATTAATAATAAATTATACGAAATTATACATTGTGATCCTTGAAATATTCATAATGGATATTATATAACAAATAATTTGAATTTCATGAGACATGTTTGTTGTGGTAACCTATACCTACTGGGTTTTTAGTTTTTTTTTATTACGTTGGAAATCATATACTTTTGTTTTTTGATAAATAGTTCCAACCTATGTGTAATCAATAAAGTATGCAACTAAACAGTACAATCCAGGTCCGCACCAGCTCGGTGAAGTTTAGCTAGAGCACGCGGTGGCAAGTATGACTAGATAATCTCTTCATCATCCTGCGAGTTCGAATCCTGCCACCGGCACTGACAAGTTGATAGGAATGGATGTATGTCTACGTTTTGCCATAAATGTAATCCTCGCTCGTGCAGCTTCGGCTTTGGATTCGGGGGTTGTCTAATTTCTGTGGTGTTTATGTTTATGCTTCTTTGACGGCGGTAAAAGGATCAAAGAAGCCGCCGAAGTTTAAAATGATCTATACATTTAAGTATTTCTGGTAAGTCAGAAAGACAAATAAATATAAATAAACTACATGTATTAAATTCAATACATATATAGAAATGCATGACATAAAAATATAGGCATAACGTACAGAGATACATTATATTTTTAGCAAAAAAAATACAGTAGTATTTATATGTCCGTGTATGACACAGGAAGTAAAAATGCTTAAATATGTGTATATATATATATATATATATATATATATATATATATATATATATATATATATATATATATATATATATATATATATATATATATATGATTTGAAACAACTACTCAGCGGGCAAATACCCTGACCTGCGTTGAATTACACCTTCAAATCATGATAGATCGATAGCCAATATCATTTGTCAATTCCTAACCAGACATAGATCGATTTCGAACTTATTTCTTCTCTTCAGTATGCCATAGGTTATGGAACAGACAAATGATAGTGGCCAATCTGCTAGTTATATACTAACTAAGGTGAAGTGAATAGTGGTGAGAGGTATGAAACTTCTCATATGGTCTGAATGCTACTATCCGACCGACATCCTAGATGTCTCTGTGGCGGATAGCGACTTGCATCACAGCAAGTACCGAAAGCGGCGACCCCTAGCCCAGGTGGACTAAACTAATGTTATTAAATATGATTTGAAGGAAACAACTACTCAGCGGGCAAATACCCCGACCTGCATTGAATTACACCTTCAAATCATGATAGATCGATAGCCAATATCATTTGTCAATTCCTAACCAGACATAGATCGATTTCGAACTTATTTATTCTCTTCAGTATGCCATAGGTTATGGAACAGACAAATGGTAGTGGCCAATCTGCTAGTTATATACTAACTAAGGTGAAGTGAATAGTGGTGATCTATGTCTGGTTAGGAATTGACAAATGATATTGGCTATCGATCTATCATGATTTGAAGGTGTAATTCAGTTCAGGTCGGGGTATTTGCCCGCTGAGTAGTTGTTTCCTTCAAATCATATTTAATAACATTAGTTTGGTCCACCTGGGCTAGGGGTCGCGGCTCTCGGTACTTGCTGTGATGCAAGTTGCTATCCGCCACAGAGACATCTAGGATGTCGGTCGGATAGTAGCATTCAGACCATATGAGAAGTTCCATACGTCTCACCACTATTCACAATATATATATATATATATATATATATATATATATATATATATATATATATATATATATATATATATATATATATATATATATATATATATATATATATATATATATATATATATATATATATATATATATATATATATATATATATATATATATATATATATATATATATATATATATATATATATATATATATACATATACATATACATATACATATACATATACATATACATATACATACACATACAAATTATATCAAGACAAATACACTGACATATTATATACAAAGAATTACATAAGATATATTATTTCTTAAAAGGTTAATTATAATTTAAAATGAAAACTGGCTTCTGTCTAAGAGTTATCCTCAATATATTCATTAACTAAATGACATGATTTAGAAATTAGAAAGTTTTAACTTTTTCTTAAACTTTTTTTATTTTTTTTCCAGTGTCATTTTCCAGTTTTATAAAAGAAAATATCGCTAAATTGATATTTTGCAAATAATTTTAAAAATATGAAACATCATTCAATATTTGTAAGAAAAGTCCGTTCTGTCAGAACTGGACAGTTCAGAATGGTTCTGAATTTAATTTTCAAATGCTATTGGTCATCCAGTTTGGTTTGTTATCATTATCAACAATAACGAACAATATTGACTATTGACAGTAATAGGCAGTCATATTAAAAATTATTTCTTTCGCCGCAGAAAGGATTCCTCTCAAAAAATGATTACATTTTAATTGTTTTTTCATCTTAGTAATGGGGGCAGGTAACCGACTGACCCGGTTACATGGGATACCTTGTACCTTAAAAAAAGTTAAATCATTAATATACCCGATAATTTAACATACGATAAAATTGATGATAAAATGACCATTTATTTATCTTTATTTCAAATAAATATAATTCACATTTTTTTTAGTTATTCATCAACCCATTTGTTTAACTGACTGATGTAAGATGTTTAAAATTAGCAAAAATGTAGACGCACAGGTGTATCTAGGAAAATTTAATTCTAAGGAAAAAAGTCATTGCCTTGCCGTCCTTGTTGACATTTTCCAACAGTGTCGTAGATAAAATTGTACTTACTATCCTGAGAATAATATTGTTCATAATTTAACATATTTTTCGGAAAAAGGTATTTTTAAAATACCTAAAAACTGAATAACCTCTGCACACAAACCAAATAAAAATGTTTATTTTAGCCTACTATTTCAAAATGAATGTTCGCCAAGGTCAGATATTTCATCCAAATTATTCCCGGTACGTTGACTTTTTCTTACGTCAGCCCTGCCTGGTATTGGGAAAAATGAAACTGTAAAGGTGAAACCCATATGCTGAACCACTTTTGCAATGTTGAAATATAACAATTTAATTATACGGTTTATTTAAATTTGGGACCACAAAATTCCCATAATTAAAAGATACATATAAAAAAATAACCTCATTTGTCATTATTTAAATTTCTTAAACCGAAAACACGATACTTTTAATCATTTTCTAGTTCACAAACATGACCTTGGCTTTCAAAGTGCCGATTCAACACTCAACTTCCGTTGTGGTGGCGACTAGCCAATTCTAAGGACGTGCATAAAATAAGACAACTAACGTGTCCGCGATTCTCAGAAGGAGGTATTTTGGTATAGGCCACACAGGGAATCAGTCCGTGTAGCACAGGTGTTGACAAGAAAAATAACGTCGACTTAAAAACAAATTTACATTATAATTTATTAATTATAATGTTAATTTGCTTTGGTTCGGCGTTATATCAATTAATCGGTGTTGACATTGTTATATTAGGTGAATTATATATTTAAAACAAGACAAGATAAAATTTGCATTCATAATATTTTACCACATATACAGGGTGTAACAGAAAATCATTCTATAAATTTACTGGTAGGAAATAAAGAATCCTAGATGGCTCTTTAAAAAGATAGAGACACTCAAAGCAGTGGCGTAGTTAATAAAACGCACACCGTCCGCAAAAGAGTTGAGGCCCCCAGGTTATTATTATTATTTTTTTTTAATTAATTGTAACATTAATTTTACATAATTAAATCAGTATTTCAAGCAGTTTTTGTGGAAACAAAGTTGGACTTGTGTTGTTTTTTGAGGAACTATCATTAATATAAGCAATAAAATTCAGAAAACGGGCTCTTCATATACACTAAATTATAATTTTTTTTAAACTTAAATATAAATTTTTAGGTTAGGGCTATTTTTCGATTTAACTACTACCACCTCCTATTTCTCATGAAAAGTGAAAGAAATATTTGGTGAAAATAAACAAGATGTAATTTGCGTGTTTATCTGTCTTTATCAAGTGAAGAGTAAAAATGTACACGATTATATATTCTCAAGTTAAAAATCCATATATTATATTAAATTAAAAACGTGTTATATTGAGATAAACATTTTTAATTTGGGACATTACCATATCATAACAAAATGTGTTTTGTAAGGAGTAACCGTTAATTCTTAACCTTGTGGGCCAGCGCGGATGTTGCCTCCAAACGTTCACATGAGAGCAGCACTGCGCGAGAGGCTTGAAGCTAAGAAAGTGATATGCAAAATGGCCAACATTAATCTGTTGGCTAATTAATATTTGTTTGTTTATACATAACTGTGTAGCTTAAAATTTAATAATTACAAATGTGTCATATTTAGGTCATCGTCAAAATGAGTAGTATACAAAGTATCAAGAGACTCTCTGCTTTAGATCCCCCCCGAAGGATCGTATATCCAATTCACAATTCTCTCCTAAGATTGAATGACTTCTCCGTTTCAAGCTGATGTACAAGCCGCTAGAACGTGGGCGAGACTGTTGTGTTTCGCTGGACAAGTTAGTCCGACTCTCTGATTTAGATCACCTCCGAGGGATGGTATATCGACTACACAATCCTCTTCTAAGATTGCATAGCTTCTGTGTTTTAAGCTGATGTACAAGCCACTAGAACACGGGGGGAGACAGCTGTGTTTCGCTGGACTGGTTAGCCCGTTGCTCGATTCTACCCTAGCTCAAGTTGTTTACTTAAATATAACTTTTTAGCAGTACCGTTTACTAAACGAAGAAACAACTAATGTCAAGAACTACTGAATAAGGGACTAGACCAGCCAACTACATGCTGAATATAACTCAATTCATTATTTTTTTTACCGTATAGATGTTTTTTAAACATTTTGCTAAAAATAAATTATTTATTAGCTTATATGAAAATAATAATGAAACATTTCAAATAAATAGTTACAAATTAATACAATAGTGGAGTTACTAAATCGTGCTGCCATTTTTAAAAATCTTGTGTACTCTCCCTATGACTACTGTCGAAAGTGAACGTTGTTTTTCCACCTTAAATAGAATAAAGACATTTTTAAGAAATACCATGGGTCAGGGAAGGTTATCTTCTTTAGCTATGCTTACCATAGAAAGGGCATTAATAAAGAAGATAAAAGACTTTAGTGAAAAAGTAATTGACCACTTTGCATCTCAAAAAGACCGGAGGATCGACTTGGAATTTAAATCACTTTAAAAGGTAGGTAATACAGTAAACTTTTTTAATTGACCTCCCTATCTCTTGACCCAGGAACTGCCACTGGTAGCGCCACTGGAATTAATATCAAAGTTCCAGCTTTAGAATGAACTTGTAAAGCTTAAAGTTTATGATCCATTTAATGCCTTTTTAGTTCAATCACAGCCCAACAAAAAATTTTTTTCTTGCTGCCAAAGATATCTCGACGTTTTTAGGGTATTTTGGGACGGTAATATCAAAAATTATATTAAGTTCTACCAACTTAGCTCTAGTTTTTGAGATAGTGTATACCCTTTTGATTTTACCGCAATATGACCAATTTCTGATCAACGCTAGCTCACTTGCAAGCTTCATACTATAAAGCTTGCTTGTTTAATTGTTAAGTGCAAGTGGTGGAGGAAAGATGTGTGTACTGGTAAGTATTTACTCACATGTGTGCTCGCCCCATATTTTGGAGGAAAGGTATCAAGGCAGATGGGATATACATATGATGGCAGACTACTGTTGGAGCCTCCAACGAGATTGTCCTAAAGACTCCCATAAAATAAAACCATGCAAACGATGTTTCACCGAGCAATAATATAAATTAATTTACCTGTTTATTTTGTTATTTAATTTTGTATAATTTGATACAACTTTGCTAATATACTATCTGATTTGCGAATTTGCCACACTTTACCATATTTTCTTTATATATTTTCTGATTTTCCACGAGGGAATGTATTAAAACTAGAGCCAATATAGCAAAACTGATAGCAAATGTGTAATCAGTGACATAAACCTAGAATGAGCTTAATAGAAAGAACAATAAAATCAGCTTTCACTAGTATTATTTACTTGTGTATTTTTTTATGCAAATAAAGTACTAATTGAACTAGCAACTTTATTAAATTACAAATTACATTGCCTTAAGCCCCCATACACCTGCGAACAAATTGCGCAAACTAACGTTGCACAACAGATTGTTGTGCGAACAAGGTCACCCATACACTGCGCAATTTTATACAAACTTCAGTTGCTTTTGTCGTATACCTACGGAAACATGCCGTCTGACAATGCAATAGTTGCGCAACGCCACTCGTTGTGCAATTAATTTCAACGAAGTTTGAATCTCTGCAACTAGTTGCGCAGCACGTCAAACAACACCATACATTATGCACAACAGCCTCTGTTGCGCAATTTGTTCGCAGGTGTATGGGGGGCTTTATTGGGTATATCTGGTTGAATATCATAGTCCAATCGCCAAAAATTTTTCAAGTGCAATTTCGTTTGCACAATTTAATTTTTCTGAAATAAATCTTTAATTAGTGAAAAATTTTTTCATTTTTCTGTAAATTTTTTTATTTTTAATTTATGTTTATCCAATTGATTTACCTGTACGGTTGTCAAACAAATTTTATTTTTAATTTATATTTATCCCACTGAGTATAGGTCACTCTGTAAAGTTCGAATAGTTAGTTTACACATTGTATCTGGTTATATGTTTGATTTTGTACGTTTTGCTAATACGACTGAATAAATTAACCAAAATATCTCAAAAGCCAATGAACTAAGTAGTTGCAATTACATACTATTTGTCACGGCCCAAAATAACTGGACACTGCACAGAAATATGAAATATCTGTATTTAGTACCTTACTCATAATATATTCCCTATTCGACTCGACTAAACTAATCACTATTAAGGTTATGGTAACCGTAAAATGGGATCCACGGCAGGTAGTTATCGTTAACACGCAACCGGATCACATATGAACCGATTTAGAGATTAGATCTTAAAATGTTTACACCAAATAAACGAGTTTTTGTCATCTGCTAATTTGGTCGTAAACCTGTCAAGCAGTTCTATTGTTTGTGCAATTTTTACTGGGAGGTCTATATACAAAAAAAAGCCGATTCGAACATCAATATCACAGTCAGTTTAAGCTCAATAATTTGCATTTTAAATTACTTACTTTGTAATAATTCCAGTTACTGCATATTTATTGGTAGGAATATGTTAATAATGTATGAATGTGTATGTTGGATAATACAGAGAATAAAATAAAAGTCTATTCAAAAATTATGTCAATATAATTAAGATCATTCAGTTAAGTGAAGCAGGTAATATTTTTTACGAGTATAGCTGTCACACTACATGGTAGGTATGTGAAAAATAATTAATTAATATTTAATTATTCTGCAGCCATAAAACATAGATGCTGATAAACTTGTTTATACCAAATGTAGTTAGTCAACTAAATGACACTAATAATTTGCCATCTGTCAGTGTCATCTAAAAATAAAATTCAACATATGAAATTTAAGGTGTTTCATTCGAGTAACGCCATCTATCGGTGTCATCTTAAAATTCCATTAGGTTAACTAATATACAAATACATCGAGAAAATTCAGGAAATTGGAAATTGGAGAAAATTCAGGAGATGATTCCTGAACAGAGTTGCCAGATCTGTATTCACCTGCCGGAGATTTTCTTTAAGAAAAAGAGCGCTAAATGCGACAAATTAAATGGTTAATTTATTATTGTTTATCATTGATACTGTTCATGATGTAGGAACGCATTGCTGATGAAACGCTCGTCAAAATTACGAATCAGCAACGGATTAAACATTTTGTACATTGTATAAATGACTCGATAAACACAAGATGTAAATAATCATTACAATTGGGGAAAAATAAGTGTTAAAAATCCACTGTCCGTTGTCACTTTCGCAGTGTATTGTAATAAATAACAATGTGATTAAATTTTCCCATATATTCTTACATAACCGGTGAACAAAAGAAATATATTTTTTTGTTCTGTGGGTTCCTCCGGAGATTGCCAGAGACCGGAAATCATAGTCAAAAACTGGAGACTCCGGCTGAGCGTCGCTGTCAACCCCAAATAAATTTGCATAATACAGAACCAGACCTGAAGTGGTTTCCGAATACTGCAACTGAGTGTTTGCTCAGACCACCAGTAGAAAGATTACGCAAAATAAGGTCTCTGAAAACATCAAAAGCTGGTTGCAATTGAATTAATTTTTTTCTCATCAGATCAATATAGATAAACAGCATGAAAATTTGTAAAAGTAGGTAGCCGTGAAAATTTGATCTGTTATCTTTTATTTTACGTTACAACTATAATTTCAATTTGTTATAAAATATTGCATTATTATCTTCACTGAATCAAAAAAAGGAGCTTCATTTGTACAAGTCATTTAATTTTATTGTTAGGTTACTGAAATATGCACCACAAATATTGCAAAATTAAAATTGCAGGTGTGGAAAGGTTTATTTTTTAAATCAGTGTATTAATATCAATATGAATATATATTATTATTCAGCGGGAATGAATTATATCCTTTATCTTTTCGGAATAGAATGATGTAGGAATTATAATTTTGCGACTAAGAATAATAAGTTATACAACTAAATGTAATGCGATGCAAATTCCCAGCATATCTTGAATTTCAATTTTTCTCGTAGCACTGTTGCCCTTCGATATCAGACGGCAATAAATACTATACACGGTGTGATCGGCAGTATAAAAATACAAAGTAATAAATAGCATATTTAGGTAAGCTTAAGGTTGATAAATTAACTAAATATTTTACCTTTTTTGCACCCACAAGAAGTTAAAATTATTAGTTTTTTTTGAAAATGAAGGTATTGTTGTCAAAACAGGTAAAACATTTCCATTTTCGTCCAAATACTAATCAAAATTCTATGTAGTGTGATCGTTGGTGTCTGTAAACAAGTTGTTTTATCAATTGCTAGAAGCAGTCATTGCCATCAGTCAGATTACAACTAGTTCTGAAAAAGTCGGTAATGATTTTGGTTTGATATCAATCGAAAGGAAACTACGTTTCAACACTAAAGTCCCCGCCAGCGGAAATAATGATAACTAGAGATTAGCGTGCGTTTCAACAAATTAATTTTTATTATTATTGTTATTACAATTCAAAGCAACCGCATGTGGTCATTGTTCGAGGAACACCAGAGATGACTTTATGCGCATATTATTTCCTACTAGCGATAAACAAATTGTACAAGACGCCAGCAAACCACACATCCTTGTTATTCAATATTCACTTGACTGATAAGCTCTAAGGAGAACATTTCGTTTTTATTAAATGTTTTAAGTGTTTCATCTTGTTTACATCATATTCATCGATATAGTAATGTACTTGTAAAATGTGTAACTTAAACTGTTGGAATGTTGTACACAGTGAAACAGTTTGCATGAGACTCCTGAGCTTCAACTGTTTGCAAAATGTGACTCATTTTTGAAATAACTACAGTATCTCAGTTATTATAATGGATGCTTGTGATTTGTGTAATCAAATTGAAATGGTTTATTATGTAAAATTATTTACCCTGTAACAAAATACATATTTAAATAAACATATGTAAGCGAGTGGTCTACATTTGTCGTCGCTCCTTGCATCCTAGCTTACAACGTTTTTTGTCCCTAGTCATACTTCTGAAAGTCCTCTTTCCCTTTCAGACATTGCTTGGCCGACTTTCATTCTCCAAGTTCTTTTTGGTCTGACTATTCTTCATTCATTATAAGGGTTCCATCTTAAAATCCTCCTTGGTAGTCGATGATCTGTTGTACATACATGTCCATACTATTTTAAACGTTTACACTCGATGGTCCTGAAGATATCGACCCCAATTCTGACTCTTCTGCTTATTTTATCATTCCTGACAACCCGATCAATGCTTGTTAATTGATAGCATCTTCTTCAATAGTTCATTTCCATAGCACGTATTCTAGGTTAATTTATTTTATTAATAACTCACAGCTCTGACTCATATATTGCTATGATTTCTATGATCGTTTTGTGGTCTTTTCTAATTTTCTTGGTCCACAATAGGCTGTATAGTTTCTTTAAAAACAACGTCTTTATGTTCTAAAAAATTTTGTGTTCCCTCCAAAGGTATTTTGCTGGATATTTGTGGCATATAAAGACATAAATGTGGTATTTAATTACTCTTTTTGGACGGTTAAGCCTTAGTTGCCGCAATCTAGAATAAAATGATTCATTAGGAGATTATCAAATTTTAAATTACATAGAGCTTGGTTCAATTCGTATGATAATATCAACAACAGATCATTTCAACATGAAGTTAATATAATATTTTTGCATCTTAACTTAGAAAAATGTACATATATATTAAACTTAGACACTTCAAAAGCATATTTAATTACTTATCAACCTCTCTAACGTCATTAAGTGTTTCATATGGTTATATCTTCTGCAATAGTTGGAAAGTTTGATATTACAGTGTTTTGTGTCGTTATCGTGGTCCGGCGATGCCTGGTGACTCAGAACTATGTAAACTATCTAACCACACTTCTATATGGTAATATACCCTTAAACAATGTTGTAATAAATTGTTTTTAGTTGGAGGTAGTCTATTAATTGTTTTTGAAATTGACAATATTGATCTTAAATCATTGACGGTGACATATTCTCATTAATACTGTATAACTTTTTAACAAAAAGAAAACAGTCAATAAAATTTTTCACACCTACACACGTAAGTAATGATATATTAGCACACTTTTAAGCTTAAACTATGAAATGGGCTGGTCAAAACAAAATCATCTGGAAATTTTTTGGACGCAATACAGCAATAAGGATATCATGAATAGGAATAACTTGAATATTTAGAGTATGTTCTTCATTATTTAACTGAGATAGTCATCTTTGGTTAAATCTGAAATTAAACAATTATTAACAGGGATGTAGCTAGTTAGGTTAAGCTAGGTTTTCGAGAACGAATGTAAACTTTATAGCAAGCGGAGATCTAGAACTGAACCTGGAGAATCTCTATAAAAAATTTCCTTCAAGGCTTATGACAAACTATATGTATATTTAAGTTTAAAATTAAACAGTACAGGTAATACAGCCCTATATCCCTGAACACGTTTTGCAGGAGAAGACTATAAATTCAGAGATAATGGACACATCCAAAATATTTTTACATCTCCAAAAAATTTCAGTAGCAAAGGCTGGGAGCAAATCCGAAAAATAGTTCAGTGTTCCTGCTACTCGACTAAATGTTGATAGAAAAAATTGAACTTTTTTTTATGAGTTGAACTTTTATTTTTATCTTAAGCTAGCCCTGTATATTTATTTACTTTCATCCCACAATGCACTGAGATCATAATAGGCATGTAATTTAACATGAAACGGAACCAATAAGTGCAAGTCGTGTCTTTCAATGATTTCTTAATACTTCATCGCTTTCGCGTAAATTTTTTCGAAATAATATAATAACAAGGTGTGACATATTTACATGAGGCGCTAATGATATTTTATATGCAAAATTATTGGTGTTGATTAAATCGATTGTCGAGAAATATTGCAATACATAATGTTAATATAAGTAAATAAGATCTAGTGAAATCGCACGATGGACGAAAAAAGAAATCAAGAAGGTATCGTTGCTGCAACAATGCTGTCGATCGCCCACATTTGATTTGAACTAAGCTTAGCTTCATTGTAAGAGTGCAATGGCCATTAGAAAGTGCAAAGGTCAAGGATTTAAATTTACATCGAAGATTAAGTCAATCTTGCTTTATTAAGCTGAAAATTTTTAGTAATATTGGAAACTTTCTGCTTGTTTTTACTAGATCATTTTGACGAAGGTCATTAATATATCCTGAGCCTCCTTGAGAATGATTACCACTACGGAAACCTTTATTTATCCTGGTAGGTTTCTTTCCTACAAACCTCAAAAACTTTTATATGGATTATTTTAAATACAGACCGTAATATGCGACAACTACACATTACTTACCTATTACAAAGTTTGCTTAATTTTATACACTTATACTCGGTCCATTAGTAATGGACAGTAATTTGGCGGATCAGGGGTCTACTACAAAAATTTTTTCAGGCACGGCAAAACCGTATATGCTTGAGAGTAACTACAAATACTTCAAGGTTATATGGTTTTGCTGTGCCTGAAATTTTTTTTAGAGATTTCAGTAGACCTCTAATTGGCCAAGTTATTAACGGACTGAGTATAGTAACATTTGCTTAATTTTATACACACTTAGACAGTCATTACTATATATTACGAATAACGGTAATAAGTTAAATACCCATTCATTTTGTCGAGGTACATACATATAGGTATATATTTATTTTTCTAATGGCAAACATATTAATTTTTAAACTAATCCTAGATATAAATTATAAGGAGGACATTATTACATATTGCAAAGAAGGCAACAAGCAATTATTATTATACAACAACTCACAAATGACTCTAGTTAGCTTAAATTATAGGCTGCTTTAAAAAAATCTAATAACTAGAGCTTAGTAGTTTGTCGAATACTCAGAAATGTTGTCTGAGTGGAAAAAGCATTTTTGTGACTTTATATTTCCAACTTGAAATAATTGTTCTATGCTTAGGGTTTGACAATTCTCCTTTTTGGATTTTATCAATTCAAGAAATAGTGAAAGTCAATAATATCATCCTAAAATATGAATTCTAATAAAAACTTTGAGAAGTAAATTCAAATGTTTATTATTACAAATTCCAACAAATAAAAACCACAAAAAATGTATTGTAAAAAACTTACTTTATGTTTTTGACGTTACTTTTAATCAGTTTACCGTTGAGATATTTTTTGTACATCAAATTTTTTATCTGTAATTATTCATATTCTTCATTAGATTCTCTTAAATTTGTTACTGCTGATCGGGAAAGGCCAAGAATAACAAGAACTATAGAATTCGAAGAAGTTGAAGAAAATACTGGCATTAGGGCCAGGCAAATTGCCAATCATTTAGGAACATCTAATAACGCGGTATCGATAATAGTCTCTGAAGAGTTAGTTCGGCCATGTCATATTCAGCATGTATAGGCCCTATCCCACCAATTGGAATTGGTTATGATACGAAATCAGTTGTGGTTCAAGCACCATGATGTATTTTAACAGGATTGTAAGAACCTATTTGAATAACGGATATTATGGGCAAAGATGAATTGGAAAAAATGTAACAATCCTGGCCAGCCCGCTGGCCAAATTTAAATCCCCTAGGTTTTAATGTGTGGGGACAACTGAAGTCGATTGCCTACATGACACCTGTGCGTTATCGGACCATCTTTATAAGATTTTTTTCTTATTTTGACGTTAGGAATATGCTCTTAAATTTGTCAGTCAGATTTTGTAATACTTATTTAAATTTATTTAAGATACATTAGTATTCAGAACAGAGGTAAAAGAGTTTTTTGAGACAAAATTGTAATTTATTATCTAGGTTTTTAGTTTTATCTCTTAGCGCTTGGGTTATTTCCCTAAGGAATTTATGATTAACTAGAATATAATAAATAAAATAATAATAAAAGTATACAATTTTAAAAATAAAACAGAATATAACAATTCGGCCAGTTCAAAGCCTTAATTAGGTACTGAAATTTATTTTTTCTCTAATACGTAATAACTGAATTACATATAAAATATTTTAATAGATTTTTATGTATTTATTCAATAAATACAATTTCTTTAAAATTATGTAAAACATGGTTATTACATTACTATAACAATTATTGTGATGTATTATATACCTATAACACAAAACAATGTTTAATGTGCTGAAACAAATTAACCAATAAAAATAAACGAATACATAGACAATATAATATAATATTCATGTTTTCCTGATATATTATTTATTACAGTAAATAAATATAATAAAATTGTATCCACAATTATTTGTATAACCATATTTTTTGTAGGCTTTCTAAATATCTATGGTAAAATGCATAGTATTTTTTAACCTTAGAACAAAATGGATTGTTATTACTTTTAAGGATCCATGCAAGCAAAATGACATTTTCATTCAATTAGTTTTTTATGTTTTATGTTGTAGATAAAGTATAACATGCTACTAGGAAAAGTCAAGGAGAATTCTTGAAATTAGTATTAAATACAATTAATTGTAACAATAATAAATTTAAATCCTTGTGACTGCAAAAAACATTTGTATTTTTTTATTAGGAAGTCATGAAGTTTGTAATTGTTATAAATATGATTTCAAAAGTTCTATCATACTAACTTAGTTCTTAACTAAAGAACATAAAATATTACTGTAAAAATTACAATGAGCATATGAAACACTGATTAAATCACAAAAATGTTTTAATAAAAAAAATATCCTGAATGTCTTTTTCCACAATTATTGCTGAATTGACACATTTCTTTCCATACCCTATTGGTGTTGTAATTATAATTGTAATAATAATAATATGATTTTATTGATTGCAGTTCATTTTTTATTTGAGATCAAGATCAACAGTAGTTGTATTTTGTTTTGTGTGTAATTTTTATCAGTTTAATGTTTTTACCTATTTTTATCATTTTGACAACAAACGATTTTAAATGTAAGTATAAACATTGTTATTTATTCAAATATGTAATTAATATGCTTTTGTAAGTTTATGATTGCTTTTACAAAAATAAATAAATAAATAAATTTCATAATCTTTAGGTATTAATTCTGTTTCAACCTTTTTTAAATTGCATTACTTTTTCCCATTGTTATTGTTATGTCACACTTTTTCTTTCAATGAATGTTGCGTAAATATACTAATTTTTAATTAATCTCCTTTGTGATAACAAAATGATAAAAGTGTATAATTTAATTCTATATGTACATGCTTTTTCTTCGTAAAATTACTACTGTGACTTATTTCAGTGTCCTGAAGATGAAATAAATCATTTCGAAACGTCGACTTTTCTAAAAACAGTTTGTTGTTTTGATTATTGGCCTCGATCCCACTAAGTCTAAAGAAAATATACATATAACAGACAACCAAACATTCAGCTAAAATAATAATAAACCCCAGCATGGTGGCTTCTATAAGAACATAGAAATTCAGGGTTTATCGACTAGGCTGACAGTCGCCTTTCTAAGATCAGCCGGCATTAAACAGAAAACCGAAGAATTCATTGTGGCTTGTCACGATGATCTTATCAATACCTTGGACTAGCGTAGCCGCCTGTGGCGTGTATTGGTTCTGATCCTGATATCAAACTGCAGAGTCTTGGGTCTTGCCAAAAATCAGCAATGTGGCTGGCAGGCCAAATGCAGAAGGCGGTCATTTTAAGTTCAGAACGATGAACTTAAAATTACTGCCTGCATTTGGCTTGCCAGCCACATTGCTGATTTTTGGCAGGACAGCATGACCCTCATGTACCCTAAGCCATCGGGCTTGGGGTACATGACTCTAGAATATACAGTCACTAATCCTGTGGGATGTGGGAGTGGCTGTAATTAATTTTCCGGCGCAAAAAGAGTTCAGCTCAATTCAGTTCAGTAAAAATAATAAGAATAAAAGCACAATATGAATGTGGCAGGACGACTTTTGAAAACAAAACTTATATTAAAAATTTTATCAAATTTTTGTGGAAATTGATTCACTCACCGTATATTCTTGTAATTTATTAATTAAGAAACTTTCAGTTCAAAAATAACAGGGCATATACGTTTAAAATTATATTTATTTCATTGTCGTTCATTAGCAAAACAAAGTCATATTTTACAGAAGTCATTTCAGTGTGTGGAATATCAAATTTCCCATTTATATCACTATCAGTTTTTCCGGTGTACCCCAAGATAGAATATGGGGATCTTTCCTAGTTATTATGTACATTTTTAAAATTGATATTGATATTAATAATTATTAATGTATTCTGTATGTCGATGACTTTAAATTGCTTCACACGACCTTCTAAATCATATTGAGAAGAAATATGAAAAAAATAAACAAAGAATAAAAAATACCGTTGGTAAATATGTACATATGTTAAAAAATAGTTTTCGATCATTATTATTTAAAAATTCTCAAATAGTATTTTTCTAAATGTAAATTGAAATATACACAATTAATATTACAAGTACATAACATTAGAAATAAAACTATAGTGTAGTGATGACAACTTTTGCTATTATGTTCATGAATAATTTATACAGAAATTTATTTTTTCTTCATAGCTCTGTGGAAAAATTATTTATAACAGCGTAATTTCTTCTTCTACTATTGAAGGTCCGGAAATAAATAATAAATAATAATAATAATTTGTTTTCGATATGAAAGTGTATATTAGTAAATAAATACAATAGATAGTACCTATACAGATAAAACCACGAAGGAGCGAACACGGTCATTAGTATGCGCAATTTACGTTTGACCGTTGGCAGCGGAGAAGGATCCGCAATTGCTAAGTGCAAACATTTCTTTGCTAACAGTAGCTGAGCCACCTACTTATGACAAGCGTAATTATACGAATTTATGCAAGACTAATGTAGGTGTCTAAATATTAAATGAAGAAAAATCGTAGACGTTTGAACATTTTTATAGATTGTTTAGCAAAATGTATTAAATTATTTACCATGGTACCAGAAATGTACTGCATTTAGTACAATTATTGTAATAAAACGGCAGCACTATCTAGCTGGCCATGCAGGTTATAGTAGTCAAGTGATTCGGTAATTCCCTGATATGTAACCCTCTGTCAGCCAGTATTCAGTGGATAAAAGTAAATTGCGCATACTAATGACTATGTTCGGCCCATTGTGGTTTTATCTGTATATTACAAAAAGGTTGTTTGTTAATATTGTTAATCAATAAACATCAGCTTACAATACCATAAAAAAACAAGGGCTCTAACATCGTGTCCTTCTATTATGTAATGCAAATATTAAAATATGTAATATGTGTGTAAGTGCTAAAGAAAAATTTATTTTGAACAAGTAAAGGCTTATTGAATTTGCTGTTGATTTTGGTAAATTAACATTTTTAAAGGTTTAACGAGGAACATAATGTTACGCCAAAGGACTGTGTAGACTATTGGTTTCGGGGTGTGCCTCGAGATGGCGCTACCATATAACAATGATATAAATAATCAAGTTAATCTAGATTAAAGACGGAACTAGAACTGTTCGAGAAGGGTAGAAAATGTTCACAATGGTCGCCTGGTTGATTATGAAATCTGAACGAAACTTAACGATTGAACATTAGAATCAGGGTGCTTGCCAAAGTACTGAGAGGAGCAAACAACGAGACAACAGACTAGCAGATTTCAGTAGCGCATCGATATTCGCACTGCGATCGCCCCGTTGTGCTGGACACAGACGGGCGACTGTAAACTGCGCATACCTTTAGTCGTATGTATTTCTAGTGGTCTGGCTCAATCTGTTAAGGCATACAATGCGTCCAGAAGCTCAGTCTTAGCTTGGAATTGTATGAGTAAAGAAAAAATAAGTTATAGACTAAAGTAGTGAATTATAAGTGTTTAATTGTGATTGTAGTTAAGTTCTCTAAGTTATTACTGTTGATTATTTATTGGTTAATAAAGTAAGTGAATAAGTGTTACGTGGACTTTCAGTCAACGATTCCACGGTTTTAGGTGTGTGTGTGTGTGTGTGTGTGGAAAGCAAACATGTAACAATAATCAAAATAACTGCACTCGACGCACGTTTCACCAACCAAGTTGGCATCATCTGGAGCTCCGTCAGTATTATCTTCACATCAAAGGTTCCAACCCACTCCAGGAATAATCAAAATTTCAAAAAAAAGACGTCTCAAATTTTTTTTTCTGATGTGCAGTTGTACTGCATAGGGTTACAATTCTGTCCCATATTCTAGAATCATATTCTATATTTTTCTTCAGTTAGTTCTCTCTTAAAAATACAAATATACTTTATTTTCAGTTTTTCTTGGGGTAAATGTGAGAAATAATAAATCTGACATTCATCTTCCATAAAAGAGATATATATTTTTTATTTTATAAAAGAAATAATACCCTCATAACCTTTTATTCCTATGTTAAATTTTAAGAAAGAAAACTAAGAAAGTAAAAGTCAACCGTACTTTTATTGAGCCCGGAAATTCATCGCAACAAACTTCTTTAATAGAAAATGCAACAGTTTTAAAGTTCCAAAGTTTCTCAGACCTTTATTAAAACCTTTTAGATTGAATTTAGCTTAAAACGAGTATTTAGAAACTTGAACGTAACAAAATAAATAGCATTAAACTACTATAGCTTTCTTGTTTTCTATAAAATTTGAACTTTATTGTATAGGGTGATTTAATTTATTTCAGTATTATTGACAGCAATAACAGGTCACGTATCTCATCATGAATTTATACAAAAATAATATTTAAAATGGTAAATTTAACAATATAATTTATTTACTTTTATTACTTAGTTAACTCTTGAGATCGTTAGACAAGTAAGTCATTTCATTTTATATACAACTTATATACTTTTATATGCAACTGGAAAAATTGCGACAACTCCTAAGTTAAATTCCAAAAAAGAAGGAAGAACAAACTCAGACAATGACATTAGAATGTTAAGAAATAAAACAAATAAGCGTAGTCAATTAATGTAAAAAATGGTTGTACGTATGGTTATACTATAGATAAATATACATGTCTCTATAATTTTGTGTAAAATGGCTTACATGTACTCTTTCGTGCTTTAATGTAAGTAAGTAAGTATCAAAAATTACACCTATATTTTTAATTATTATAAATTGTATATGATAGTTCCTTTAAATACAAAAATATATATGTATATATGTATATATGTCTATATATATGTATGTATATGTATATGTGTGTATGTATATGTATGTGTGTATATATGTGTATATAAATAAAAAATAAAAAATGGATGCCTACATCCGTGATTTTGCATATTTGGAAATAGAAACAGATATTGTTAATGATTTTAAACAATGTAGTCAAATATATAAAATAAATGAAAATTCCATAAACTTTAAAATATTACATAATAATATTAGGAGTATACATAGAAACTTAGATGAAATAAAAATTATTTTGAGTCAACAAGAAATACAATTCGATTCTATTATATTAACAGAAACACATCAAATTGAAAATTTAAATCTATATAATATTAAAGGGTACAATTTAATTTACAATAACGCTAAATTTAATAAAAATGACGGCATTGTTATATACTTGAGAAATATATTTCCATATAATTTCAAAATAATAAAGCTGCATGAAATATCTATTATAAAATTAGAAGTATTCTTTAACAATAAAACAATATCAATAACGTCTGTATATAGATCGCCATCGCTAGACCCAAACCAATTTAATCTAGACTTGCAAACATTTTTAGCCAATCAAACTAAAATATATGATTATGATCTAGTTGTTGGAGACATAAATATCGATATACTTAAAAATGTGATTATACAATGGAATATCTTAACGTTCTTTACGAGTTTGGTTACGTTTTCATGATAAACAAGTACACAAGAATTCAGGGAAACTCTGCGTCTTGCATTGACCACATTTTTTTGAAAACTAAAGCTAACTATGATTTATGTCTGCCTCTAATAATCCTATCAGATAGTACAGATCACTACTCCATAGCCTTACAACTTGTTATTCCACAAAATGTAATTAACCATTTAGAAAACAAGAATAAATTTGTAACATACATTAATTATAAAAAAATTGAAGAATGAGCTGAGCAATATAAATTGGCAATGTGTGTATAACTGTGAAAATCTCGAGTCTGCAACAAACATATTTACAAAAATAGTAGCAAATGAAATCAAGAATTGTACATATTACAAAAAAATTCCTCACAAAAATATTAAACGCAAAGACTGGATTACAAATTCTCTAATAATCTCAGTGAATCATAAAAATGTACTATATTTAGCTACTAAACGAAATCCAGAAAATGCAGAACTTCAGGAAGAATACAATAATTACAAAAAAGTACTTAAAAAATTAATTGAACAGAGAAAAAACTGAGTATTACAAAAATTTAATACAAAAAAATAAAGACAATAAATTAAATATATGGAAAACCATTAATCAATTAAATAATAAAAAATTCCAATAATAATAAAATATCACTAATTAACAACGAAAAAAAAAGAAATAATTACGAACAATTTTGCTATGGCAAATACATTTAATAAAACATTCGTTGAAATGGGAGAGAAATTAGCTAAAAATATTGCTCCTGATCATAACTTTCAACCAAAAAGAAAAATGATGCCAAACTCAATTTATATAAATTATGCAGATCGAAATGAGGTGATAAATACCATTAATACTCTTAAAAATAAAAAGTCACCTGGGTTTGATAATATACAGGCAGAAACATTAAAACATATATCTCAATATATCTGCGACCCATTGACTTACATAATAAATTCCATAATTGAAACTGGAGATGTTCCTTCCGCATTTAAAACAACAGTAGTTAAACCAATCTACAAAAAAGGGAATAAACTGGACACAAATAACTATAGACCGATTTCCCTAATAACTAACTTCACAAAAATATTCGAAAAAATTATAAAAACAAGACTTACTTCTTACTTAAAGAAATATAATATAATATCAGAAAAACAATATGGTTTCCAAAGTGGGATATCTACACAGTATATCTCACAAAAAACATATATACCTCTCTGGATCAGCAAATGCCGTCGTTAGCTATATTCTTAGATTTAGCGAAGGCATTTGACACGGTAAGTCACTCACTACTTTGCGAAACTTTAGAAGATCTTGGTATTCGGGGAATTAATCTAAAATTATTCACTAACTATCTAGACAAAAGAATTAAGTATGTTTCCCTTAACGGTGTATGTAGTGATAAGAAAACTATTAAATATGGTGTTCCCCAGGGAACTGTCTTGGGACCACTACTATTCATTATTTATATTAATAATTTATTTCTCCTTGAAACTAAAGGACAAATAATTACTTTTGCAGACGATACTGTCATATATTATAAAGACATAGATTGGATTAGATTAAAGCAGAAGGTAGAAACAGATTTTACACTTATTAAAAAATGGTTTAACAGTAAGATACTTACCATAAACTATGATAAAACTTTTTTTCTCCCTTTTTCCTCATATAAAAATAATTTGCCAGCGTATAATACACTAGAGATCAACGAGGATGGTCAAATAATACACATAAATTCAACAAACAGTGTTAAATATTTAGGAACATTTATAGATTGTCATTTAAAATGGGATGTTCATGCAGAATACATAACAAGTAAACTTAGGTCTATTATATATTTATTTTTATAAACTCAAAATATTCTGGAAACACACGATCTCAAAACATTATATCATGCCTTAGTTAGTCCGCACTTATCTTATGCTATAATAGGATGGGGAGGATTACTAAAAACTCACTTAAAATCTGTGGAGATATTACAGAAAAGATTTTTTAAAACAATTTTAAAGAAAAAATGTTATGTATCCCACAAATCGATTACTAGATGAAATCGAAATTTTTGATATAAGACAAAACTATTTTTATAATGTCTGCATTTATATGCACAAAAATAGGCATTTGTTACAATTACCAGCTCACGGATACAGTACAAGACAAAAAGTCACATAATTTTTCCATTGAATTTGCGAAAAAAACGATAGGGCAAAGAAACATAAATTTTTTGGGTCCCAAGATTTTTAGCTCATTACCATCTGAACTAAGATTAATAAACTCGTTAAATAAATTTAAAAAAGAATGTAAGAGATATTTACTACTGCAAAAAACGAGAAGATATTTATTCTATAATTGATTTAAAAAACAACTAAATCAAAAATTGTCCTCCAACAGAGATATCATTTTCATTATTAATATTGGTATTAAATCATTATTATTGATTTTGGCAAATATTAAATAGAGTCAATAAAACCAACTCGGATTGTTACAGGGATATCTACAGTATATGACCTATCTAGCTAGATATTATATGTGTGTATAAGAGTATGTAAGCATGTATGTAGTATTATTGTATATGTTTTGTAAGCGTGTGTATGTGTGCTTATGTATATGTATATATTGTATAAGAATGGAAGTATATATAGATGTGTGTATGTATGTACATGTGTATATATATGTGAATATACACATGCATGTATATATGTATTTATAGATGTTAAGTTTGGCGCTTATTGAGCCTTTTTATATACTAAGCAGTATTTATAAGTTACAATATTGTTTATTCCAGTTGTGATATTTTCTTATATTATTACTCATTACAATTGCTATTATAGATATGTTCATCCCACGCTCAAATATCTTAGGATATTTTGTGGTGTATTATGTTTATTTATGTAGCATACTTCTTCTTGTTTTTAATACGAAATTGTATATTGTTGTATGAAATAAAC